>ML675603.1:13731536-14005974 GCA_007922155.1 Mesoclemmys tuberculata
CACACACACACACACACACACACACACACACACACACACACACACACCCCTACCCAAAACAATATTCAGACCAAAGCTCCTGGGTAGGTTCACACACTCCTTTTGTCTCAGGTGGGGATTTTTTGCTTACAGTTATGCTAATTGAAGCATGAGTTTGTACCGATCAATCTCAATGGGGTTTTGACTCAACCCATAGTAATGTTTTACCCAACTCATAACAGTACTTTCATTACCCCTTTACTGGGTTGTACTATTACAGATGACCCCCCCCTTTCCAGTTTAAGCACTGGTGAGTTGATGGCACATTAGGTTGAGCAGCAGCAGGGGATTGATTCTGCCACTCATCCTCAGGCTGAGTAGTATCTTACTCTGTTAGTTGTTCCACTGATGTCGGTGTAACAATTTTTGGAGTAAGCTGCTACACAGCCTGAGGATGAGTGGCAGAATCTGGCTCTAAAGAGTCTGTGAAAATTTGACACTGGGTCATAAACCTCTCTATTTCCATCCCTTTTGCACCAGAAGTCCTGGCCTGTTCCATTGCTAGTAATGGGATTCATGCCAGTGAGCCCAGCTCCTTGTTTCGGGGGTTAACGTAGCCTAGCCTGGATTTCATAGGAATAATGGTGGAGATTGATCTCGGAACCTTTAGTTCTAAAAGCGGAAGCCTCTACTTACTTAGATTGTAAACTCTTTGGGGGCAGGGACTGTCTTTTGGTTTTGTTTGTACAGCATCCAGCTCAGTGGAGCCCTCATGCATGACTAGGACTTCTAGGTGTGCTACAGTAATACAAATAACTAATAATAATCATAATGAATGAGAAATAATACTGCCTGAGCTAAAACACCAGCTTTGTTAGCCAAGGCTGTAGCAGGCTTACCAACCTCTGTATGTGGCCCAGACATCACTAGAGGGGGACAGAGAGGCGCAGCATGTGCCTATGGGGAGGAGGTTCTTGAGATTCCATTTTCCCTCCCCCACTACTGCAAAGCCATGTAAAGTTGCCCACAGCGAACCGCTAGGATACATTGCAAAAACAGTGTGAAACCAGATTATTTGAAACGCTGAGAGCTGCTAAATAAATAAATAACTAAATACGATTAGTTCTAGGGCATACAAAGCACAGCCACTGACTAAACCTTAGTGTTTCATAATAAACATCTTCGGCCTGATTGTTTTGAACCACCCTTAGCTGCGGGGGGGATTACGCCCTATTTACATTGGTGTAAGTGAAGCACTGAAAACCTGGGCATAGAGGTAGGGATTTTCAAAGGGGGTTGCCCAAGAGATGTTACTGGGAATAGGATGTCCAAATCCCCTAGGCAGCTTCCAAGATCCCACCATAAAGCCTCATCTGAGCTTGACAGTACGAATGAGATTAAACATGGATTCATCCTTATATTTGCAGGTGGCAGATTAAGCCTTTCCCTTGGTGAGTGAACAAGAGCTGCAATAGTGGTCCTTTCCGGCCTTGAAATTGATGAGAAGCAAAGATTTAAAATACTGCATTTTATTTAATTTTATATCCTTTTATGGAGCTTTTCCTTTTCTTTTCTTTTTTTTTTTTTTGACCAAGGAAACTACATTGGATCCCATTGTATCTAAAAACAAAACTCCACTTATTTATTTGATGGCAAAGGGAGGCTGGGAAAATAAATAGGTGGTGTCAGAGTGGTCCTGTCTGAAGCCCTTACACAGGTGCTTGGCTCAGGGGGAGTGAGGTGGAGAGCAGGCCAGCACAGCAATGGCACTAGTCACGTGCCTAAAGTTAGCCACGTGCTTAAGTGCCGTGCCACTTTAGGGCCCAAGATACTACAGTGATTTGCATTCTGTAAACATCTAGGGTAGGCATATCACATCCTGTTGATGTGTGACAGTCTTTCTTTAAGCAGTAATCTCACACTGCAGATGTTCTAGCATGTAGAAGATATACTTCCACCTTATAAACACATCATGCTGCAGTTGCTGGAATGGCAGAAGGTTTTCAAAATGTGCTAAAATACAGACTTTGCTGAAGTAGAGAACCACTAGTGACAAATTGTTTTGGCAGTGAGTGTGAAAATCTGGAAGATAGAATCATAGAATATTAGAGTTAGAAGGGACCTCAGGAGGTCATCTAGTCCAACCCCCACTCAAAGCAGGACTCACCTCAGCTAAATTGTCCCAGCCAGGGCTTTGTCAAGCCGCAGTTTAAAAACCTCTAAAGATGGAGATTCCACCACCTCCCTAGGTAACCCATTCCAGTGCTTCACCACCCTCCTAGTGAAAAACTTTTTCCTAATGTCCAACCTAGACCTCCCCCACTGCAACTTGAGACCGTTGCTCCTTGTTCTGTCATCTGCCACCACTGCGAACAGCCTAGCTCCATCCTCCCAGGTAGTTAAAGACTGCTATCAAATCCCCCCTATTCTTCTCTGCTGCAGACTAAACAGGCCTAGTTCTTTCAGCCTCTCCTCAGAAGTCTTGTGCTCCAGCCCCTAATCATTTTTGTTGCCCTCCGCTGGACTCTCTCCAGCTTGTCCACATCCTTTTTGTAGTGGGAGGACCAAAACTGGACACAATACTCCAAATGCGGCCTCACCAATGCCGAATAGAGGGGAATAATCACTTCCCGCAATCTGCTGGCAATGCTCTTACTAATGCAGCCCAATATGCCATTAGCCTTCTTGGAAATAAGGGCAAACTGCTGACTCATATCCAGCTTCTTATCCACTGTAACCCCCAGATCCTTTTCTGCAGAACTGCTACCTAACTCGTCGGTCCCCAGTGTGTAGCTGTGCATGGGATTCTTCTGTCCTAAGTGCAGGACTCTTCACTTGTCCTTGTTGAATCTCATCAGATTTTTTTTGGCCCAATCCTCCAATTTGTTTAGGTCCTTCTGTATCCTATCCCTCCCTTCCAGGGTATCTACCACTCCCTCTAGCTTAGATACTGGTTAGCTATCTGCAAATAACAGACAGAATAACTTAGGCTTTAGTGAAAGCTGCTATCAGTGAGAGAATGGAAATATCAATTTAATGTATCAATAAATATAAGGGGCTACATGTTAAAAAGTGCCTAGTTGTTTTGGGTACCTCAGTTTTTGGTGACCAGCTTGAGACATTTTATAGAGCCCAGATCTTGTAAACAGGTGGTGCTCAGCATTCTGAAGATCAAGCCTCATTAAAGAAGTCGGCAACTGAGTGCCTGAAATCATTAGTCACTTATGGAAATTTAGCCCCAGATATTTTTCTATAACTATTAATTATTTATCTGTATGAACAATGGTTAATTGAAGAAAACTAATGTGATATTGTGCCATGAATGTCTATGATAGTATGGAATGCCAAAGAAGCAAAGTTCAGTGCAGTTTGCCTTGTTAACATGAACATAGTGGAGACACAAGTATTTTGCTAAACATCAAATACTTTGTTTTTGATCCCCTAAAAAGTTTCCAAAGGGGCCACCAGGTGGCAGATGAGCTACAAAGATGACATTAAACATTACAAAATAAAATATAGATTACAAAGAACAGGAAAACAAGCATAAAGAGTGCAGTCGCTGCTGCACTCTCATCTAGTTTCTTAAGAAAAAAATCTTGCCTATCAAATAACATAAACCAGGTTTGTCCTCCCACTTGTGGCAATGGATTCACACTTTGAGTACATAATAGATTGACGCTGAATGTTATCAGAATCCACAAAGGTATGTTTTGCTCGGAGAACACTCTTATTTATCAGCTTTATCTCAAATACTTTTCTGTGGCTGGCATTTCACAATTCAGATATACTGTCCGCACTGATTAAGATTGTGTGTAGGATAGTTTTCACCTGCTTCTTTGAACTGTAGTGAAGAACACCAATGATTTCCTTTTTTTCTGGAACTTGCTGTAGATGTACACATTGTATTTTTGCAGAAAGGCCCCTCACTTTCTGATTAGGGTCCTTGTAAAGGTAAATCTAGATCAAATGCAAGCAAGCTACTTAAACACATGAGAGACGAGGGAGAATAATTCTGCTGGTTTCTGCAGTTATAGCAAATCACTAAAAATACAGAACTTGCACTTGGCAATGACAGAAGCCATGAATGTTTATCCAGGCCCTGTGTGTGAAGCTGTGCTGATGTGACAGACCAATGATCATGGTCAGCCAGTGGCCAGTTCAGCTAGGGTATACACATGGGTGGGTGTAATGGTGAATCTGGGACTAACTGACCTGGATCAGCTGACCCTGTAGAACAGCATAGCCTAAATGCCAGGGTGAATACTTGACAATATGTACATGTCAGACAATCCCTGTTGTCCCTCCCAAAATAAATTAGAAAAACAAGTCATAAATAATCCTGATATGCTAAATAAGTGCTAGCAGAGCTTATTTTGGGGTCATGTGACTCCTTTGGCAAAAGGGTATAAGTACTGGGGAATATCAAATGCTATAGAGAGAGAGAGAGAAAGACATCCCAATTAACATCTGAAGAGCGACTTTAGAACCAACGTCAGGGTAGCCAACACTCTACCACAAGGGACCATTAAATGGATCAGAAGAAGAAGAAGAAGAACCAAAAAGCCAGGGTAGCCAAGACCCTGCTAAGGGGGACTCAGAAAATAGATCAAGTACCTAAAGGAACCAAAAGAAGGAAGGAAATAGTCTCCCTCTAGAATTGGTATCTGTACCTGCTTTGTTTGCTGATCAAGATTCTATGTGGAGCCAGCATAGTTACTGAGGGTTTATGCTTGGGAAATTGAGGCGTACTAAGGAGAGGCATCATATGATCCTTCCTCTTTGTCTGTGATACCTGCTTTTCAATAAATAGCTCTGCATTGTAGAGACTGAATCCTGGTCTTCACTGGTACAGTTATTGGGTGCCCAGCTGTGGGCACATGAATTGATCTGAATTGATCCCTGGCCCAACAGTGATAGAGAATGTGGGCGCTGTGCCAAGTGAAGCTTGACTTTGTTAATTTGTGAGTTAAAAAACAGAGCTTGAAGTTGGGAAGCCAAAATTGATATTTGAGTTGACTTTATTGATTTGACTTTTTAACTTTTTGAACTGAGGCTACAAAGGATCACAGACGGGCAGAAAGGTTGTAGAATTGTGATCTTCAAGTCAAGGATATTTTCTAAGTGCAAACAAAGCGGGTTTACCTCAGAAGTGAAGGGGGATTCCCCGAAATCTCCAGGTCTAGCTGACAAGCCCCTATTGAAACAGGTGTGTGAAACCCTGGGATTTGACACATGTCTCGTTGATGCTGTTCCCACACTGTATAAGGAGGGTTGTTTAAATGATCTGTTGTTAAAATATCAGGAGGGTTGCGATCATAAGAAAGAACATTTAACTTGTGCTGCTATGTGGGTTATGTATCAAGCAGAAGACAAGCTTTTGGAAGAGGTAGAAGTAGCAATACTTCCACTGAACTGGTGGAAAAAATGGAACAGTTCACAAAGCACATTAGTAGACTTGATGCATTAACATTTAATGTTGTCACCAAACAGTTAACTGCAGCAGACAAGGACACTCCTGCAATTCATTTGGCATGCACACAAAAGCAACAGACACTGGTGGAACAAATTCAGGTTTCACAAGAGCAGGTAATAACCCTCATTCTCCTTTCAGAGCCAGGATAAAAGAAAATACAGTACAGGTTTCCAGCTGCTTTAACCCATGGAGCCTCACTCTGAGATAATATCTGTTTGCTAAATTTGCTGCTGTTCCCTGTATTTTAAGCTACCTTGCTACAGTCGATTGGTTCACATTTTTCTCCCTTCCTTGGTTGCTCTTAATATCTTTCTCCCCTTTTCTACTCACTTCTGTTCTCTTGGTTTTAAAAGTTACAGTTATTACAGAAACCTCCATCACAGAGGATGCAACTGAGAACAAAACAAAACAAAAACAGTAAAGAGAAAACCAGGAATAACTTTACTTTAAATAAGTCCAGTAAATTCATTATTTTAACCTTTCAGGAATGCAACAGATGGAATTATGCCTAACTTTCTTGAAGATATGGTTGCCAAGCAACAGCAATGTCAATTCTGTTTCTAAACCAAATCATATTTAGAATTTTGGGTTTCTCTTATTTCCATGTAGCAAAGTTTTAAAGTAAGCCAATATAAATTAAGAAGGACTGTTTTAAATTATTAACAAAGGGGGTAAATAACTTAATGTGAAATTTTTATCAATTATTAAGGTTTTCTTGCTTATTTAGTTGTTAACTCTTCTGTTTGTTTGTTTTCTAAGGTGTATTACTTCAATGACTAAGTTCTTAAAGTTTTATTTGATATAGTTGTAAGTATAATTTAGTGACATTTGTTTTTAATTATAAGTTTATCATGTATGATATTCTGTGTTGTGTGTTGTGTGTGTGTCATGTGACTCTGTGTGTTTGGTTTCATTATGTTGCAACAAAAGTTAATTTATTAGAAGGGGTGCCACACTTCTTTTTACTATTATGGTTGGAACATAACCATCATGATAGCAATCTCTTTTGCAAAGCTCAAAAGCCTCAGTTATAAATATATGTACCTATATTTACAATTCACATATATTTTTGCCTCAACAAATAATGCAGTTGCAAACAAAAATTCTTTTTTTTATTAAGCATAGTTTTTGTCAAAAAAAATGTAAAGGAAGACTTTCAATGGCAATGTAAAGGGAAATATAACAAAATGTCAATTTCTTGTTTAAGCTTTTATAACTTTAAATGTAGTTATAAGAATGTTATAGTAAAAATGTCATCAGAAACATAACAATACAAGTGATATAGTTATGTTGCAAAATGTTAAAGCTAACCAAACGATTTCAACGAGTTTCCTCCTTTGTCTCCCAAAGATAACCATGTGTTAAAGATTTAATGCTTTCAAAGTGTTTGCACACATTTGTATTTAAAATTTATTTTGGTTTAATCTTTAAACTCTTTTATTTTATGCTGTCAATAGAGCACGTTGCGGTGAACCTGATAATACTAATCCGAGTCCAAGTTTTGGACGTGATGGGATGAAATACTTCTGGATTTAGAAGAAAGGAAAAGGAATCTCAGTTGCAGGATGATCATTAGGAATGCAAATGTAGGCTCATCTTTTAAATAAAGGCGTACGTATGGCACGATCTGAACCAAAAGAACATCCACCAGCTTTAAGTGAACTGATGGGAAAGGAACCGACTGAAAAGAAACAATTCCAACCAGTGCCACAGCCCAGGGCCAGAGCTATTAACTACAGAGCATGCTGCGCTGAGCCCTGATGGTGTTTTGTCACAGAAACTGGCACAAATAAATATAAATCGCCTTCAAGGCAGTTCCACATCTCAGTGAGAGTGACTAGCCCCTAGCAACTTCTGCTCTCAAGACTAAATAGTGGTTGCTAAATTACAGCCCCACGTAATTGTTAGACCATATGTAAATGCAAGGCAAGTGAGGGTGGAAGAAAATATACAAGGGTTGCTAGCATTAATTGATATAAGAGCAGAGGCAACTTTGATTAAGTCAGTTCAAAAGAATATGCCAAAAAGACAAGCTATTCCTTTGTTTGGGTTCAATGGCAGGGAAGTAAAATGGATTTTACTAGAACATCTGCCATGGGTAATAGATCATACTGAATTCTTGATTGATACTGTGGTTTGTGATCAGATGACTGAAGAAGCTATATTGGGAGCAATATATATTGTGGTTCAACATGAAAAGTGGGTGATTGACTTGGCAGGAGAATGGTTGTAGAAAAGAAAAGTAAAAAGTGTTGAGGAACAGATTATGTCAAGAGGATTAAGAAAGTGGGTTTGTAAGGCCATGGCTGCTGTGGTGTTGCTAGACAATGAGTGAACAAGGGAATTTCCCTCGATGTGGGCTAGGAAGAAATCTGAATGTGGAAGCAGATAACCTGTGGTGGAAATAGTAGGAAAATTTGTGAAGTTAACCCCTTGGTACTCTTATCCAGCAGAAGCCATTCCATAATGGAGTCCTTCAAAGACTACGCATTCCATGTAAATCACAATAATAAAATCATAGAATTGTGGAGGGTGGAGGGGACCTCAGAAGGTTGTCTGGTCCAGCCCCCTGCTCAGGGCACAACCAGCCCCAACTGAGTCATCCCGACCAAGACTTTGTAAGGCTGGGCCTTGGGGGCCTCTAAGGATAAAGATTCCACCAACTCCCTACATAACCTATTCTCATGTTCTACCAACCTCTTAGTGAAAAGTTTTTCCTAATATCCAACCTAGACCTCCTCCACTTGGCTTAAAGCCATTGCTCCTAGTTGTCATTTGTCACTGCTAAAAGCAGCCAAGCTCCATCTTCTTTGGATCCCCCCTGCCCTTGGGTGGTTGACAGCTGCTATCAGGTTTCCCCTGTCACTCTTCTCTTCTGCAGACTGGGTAGGCCCAGGTCTGCTAGTCTCTCCTCATGGATTGTATGGCCCAGCTTCCTAGTCATTCTTGTTGCCCTCAGCTAGACTTTTCCCACTTTGTCAGGATCTTTCCTGTGGCAGGGGCATCCAAGGATGGACAAAGTGTTCCAGGTATGGCTTCACCAGTGCCAAATGAAGGGAAATGATCACTTCTCTCAATTTGCCGGCAATGCTTCTACTTGTGCAGCCCAATATGGCGTTAACCATCTTGGCAACAAAGGCACACTGTTGACTCATATCCAGTTTTTTGTCCACTCTAACCCTCGCGTCCTTTTCTGCAGAACTGCTGCTTAGCAGAGATCCCCAGTATGTAGTAGTATATGGGATTCTTCCGTCCTAAGTACAGGACTCTGCACTTGTCCTTGCTGAATCCCATCAAGTTTCTTTTGGTCCAATTCCCAAATTAGTCTAGGTCGCTCTGTATCCTATCCCTACCCTCAGCATATCTATCGCTCCCCCAAGCTTAGTGTCAGTCATCCTCAGACTTGCCGAAGGTGCAATCCACTCCATCATCTTGACCATTGATAATAACGTTGAACAGAACCAGCCCCAGGACTGACCCGTGGGACACTTTGCTTGATACTGGTTGCCAACGAGACATTGAGCTGTTAATCACTATCCACTGAGCCTGACGAGCTGGCCATCACCATCCTCTGGAATTGTGAAATGAACCAATTGGACAATGAAGATAAGATTGAGGAAACTGGTTGATGTCAATGGGTGTAACTGGGACATTGTCATACCTCTAGTTCTAGTGGCACTGAGGGCAACACCTGCTACATCTACTGATAAAACACCCTTTGAGGTAATGACAGACCAAAATATGCAATTACCAGAACATTTGATCTGGCACACCAGTGGCACTCAGTTGGAGGGAATGAAAATGGAGACATACCTGCAGAATCTGTGAAATCCTTTGAATCAGGTCCACATGAAGGTAGCTGTTAAATTGTGAAAATCCAAACAAAAGGTAAAGACCAACTTCAACAAAAACAAAACACAATTACATACTTGGAGGTTGGCAACCCAGAAATGCTGTTATCTTACAAAGCATCAAAGCATGGGCTGTGTAATCGATGGATTGAATTCTTCTAAGTCATCAGTAACTCAGTTCATCGGTGTATAAGTTAGTGTAACGGAAGGCAAATGTAATAAATCCAAAATTTACCATGCTAATTAGTTAAAGCTGTATCTATCATCCAGGTCTCAGAAATCACATTCTACTCTGAAACTAACTGAACAGCACTCAATGAAATCATTGCAGCTGAAGTCCAGCAAATTACAACCATAAAATGGACACTGATATTTCTGATTTACTACACCCTTACCATTGATCTGAGGGTAAGGCTAAGTCAAAATCAAATATTCAGGACTAAAATGTTGTAAAAGGTAAAACAGGTCACTCAAAGCCATAAAACACAAAGACACGAACGCTTAGTTAATTGAACATCTAAAGCAAAATCCACCTAAGAGTCTGTTCTATTTCACTCTTAAAATTAATTCAGGACACAATGTTACCTTAAAACTGCATATCAAACCATTGGCAAATGCTTCTATAAATTCATTCCTTTATTTTGTAAATGCCTTAAGAGTATAGTTATTTTCCAAACTAAATCAGGAAACAAAAAGTACATACTAAATGTAACTTTTGAGTTTAAGGTTTAAAATCCAATAATTAATTATGACAATCCAATATATAATGATGTAACTTGTCCAATGATGGTTTCAGGACCTGCTGGTGATTTCATCACAATGCTCATATCAGGGGTATTGTTTAGTTAAGTTTCGTTTATGTACATACCTGTGGTGTTAAATTGGTTTAATTGGTTTCTAGGTAGATTCAGTTATTGCAAGTATACCAAAATGGCTTCCTTTTTCTCAGTGCTCTTTGTGGATACGGTTGTAACTTATCAGCAAGAAGTACGAAACACTACTCTGTTAGGGATGGGCAATACATTCTATGCCCCTAGGAAAAAGTGTAGCTTGGATCCTCTTGGAATCTTGGGATACCTGATAGGACTGTTCAATTCAGTTTGGTTTCAGCTTGATTTATTATTTGGGAGAACCCAGCTATTTAATGAAACACAACTTCAAATTGATCAGCTGGTCACTGCAAACAATAATCAGCAAAAGGACCGATATTTGGGGGGGGAGGGAATTTTTGCTTTGGGCATGGAAAGTATATTATAAATACAATCACTGATGCATTGCAATCTCTAAGATTGAAAAAGGTTCTAGACCTAATCAAAGATAGGTTAAATTGTTAAATTTAATCAATTGTTAAATTGGTGTTGCTCTAAATGTTTTCAGAGGCGGAGAAAAGAAAGATCCACAAGTTTGGACTCTGTCAGCATTTGTCATTATAAACAATGATATAAATGGGATCTGTGACACTTCATGCCAACTGAGACAATAGTTCTTTTTCCAAAGATTATATGATGGCATGGTCCTTGTATGTCTCATTCACAGTTTCTTTACCAGTGCTTGACCCAGACAAGGATGTGTACAGGCAATTGGCAGCTGTCCAGTCCATAGGTCACCTAAAAGATGGCATCTACCAAGAATATGTCGATGTGACCCCTTTGTTGGTCTATCAAACTTCAGCTCAGACCTGGAAAGTTCTATAGATGGCCTGTTGCTCTGAAGAGGAGCCTTGGTACATTTGTAGATGTAATTTGTTTGAGACAAAGTTGTGTGTGTACTACAGGGAAAGTTACAAATAAATCTTCATCATCATGCCTGATGAGACTGACTAAGTGAAAAACTCCGATAAAGAGGACGACCTATGCTGAAAATGGCCAATTTTGCGTGGTAACCAAAAAAGGTACCAATCTATTCCCTTGGTGTGTCAGGTCACAGACTCACATTTTGTTTTACCCCAAAATAAGTTACTTTAACGGAAAACCAAGCAATTTATCCTATCCCCACTCCTGAAAATGTCAGTCATCCTATCTAATTCAGCCTATCAAGACTTAACTATCCAAAGTACAACAACATTCCTTATCTATATTCCCCCACTAGGGTTGCAATTAAAAGCATTATTGTCTCATAAAGAAAGACCCCTCAGCAGATTACTGATGCTATGGACAAGATCAAACGATCTATTACTTAACGAATAAAGGTAATAAGTCTTCAGTAAACCCCTGGGTAAAAGTTGGGCTACAAAAGTAAATTGTTGTCCAAAGGATTGCAATAGGAATTATTTTCTTTATGTTAAAATGCATGCAGTGTAAGTATAAGCAACAGCCCATAGAAAGACTAGATAATAACAATGTTAAATATGTATCCATGGTACCCATGATTAAAAGATTCCAGGCTCAAAGTATCATAATTATAATAGCTTTCCTCTATCTCAGGTGGTGGAAGACAGCATTTAAACTATCTCCACAGGTCTACACAGGTCTAACTGTCTACATCCATATCTATGTGATAAGGGGCTTGTAGCCCAGAGGATTAGCCTGCTTGTTTGTTTTATTATAAAAGGTGTATACATTTATATTCTGGCTTTAATGCCAGAAACCCACAGGCCACATCCTATACGATGAGCAAAACCATAATATCTATATGTTTGTAATCTTTTAGTTCTACGTTAAATCTTATGGTCTTGCTATAGGAGTTTCTAAAAAGTAAATTGAAATCAACTGGACTGTGTTACATTAATCTCTTAAAACATTACTATGCTGCTGTATTGTGCACCAAACATACAAACATAAGAAAAAGGGGAAAAAAGACATATGGCCCAATAATTAGTATCATTGGTCTAACTGGCATGATTGATGCGATATTACAATTACCGTTTGTAATTGAATATTGAATAGGGGACTGTTGGGCCAGTACTAAATTACTTATAAATCACTGTGGTTGACATGGGACTGGTAAAGCTTCATAAGTCCAAGTGCTAAATAATTCAGGGAATAAGGCCTCTTAGCATTAGACAAATTATATGGCAAATCACTAAGAATACAGAACTTGCACTTGGCACTGACATAAGCCATGAATGTTTATCCAGGCCCTGCGTGTGTGCTGATGTGACAGACCAACAATCGTGGTCAGCCAATGGCCAGTTTGCCTAGTATATACACATGGGTGGGTGTAATGGTGAAACTGGGACTAACTGACCTGGGTTAACTGACCCTGTAGAACAGCACAACATCAGTGCCTGGGTGAATACTTGATAATATGTACATGTCAGATGATCCCTGTTGTCCCTCTCAAAATTACTTAGAAAAACAAGTCATAAATAATCATGATATGTTAAATAAGTGCTAGCAGAGCTTATTTTGGGGACATGTGATTCCTTTCACAAAAGGGTATAAGTACTGGGGAATATCACATGCCACATAGAGAGAGATAGAAAGACATCCCAATTAACACTTGAGGAGGAACTTTAGAACCATGGTCAGGGTAGCCAACACCCTACCACAAGGGACCATTAAATGATCACAAGAAGAAGAACCAAAAAGCCAGGGTAGCCAAGACCCTGCTATGGGGGACTCAGAAAACAGATCAAGTACCGAATGGAACCAAAAGAAGGAAGGAAACAGTCTCCATCTAGAATTGGTATCTGTACCTGCTTTGTTTGCTAATCAGGATCCGAGAGCAGAGGGGCAGTTCGTGCCTCACTATGTCAGGCCAGCATAGTTACTGAGGGTTTATACTTGGGAAATTGAGGCTTAATAAGGAGAGGCATTGAATAGTCCTTCCTCTTTGTCTGTGATACCTGCTTTTCAACAAATAGCTTTGCATTGTAAAGATTGAAGCCTAGTCTTCACTGTTACGTCTTGCTGAGAAGCAAATATTTTTCCTCTGAGGTGGACTAGTTTGCAGGTTCTATCAGAGCGCTCAGCAAGCTCTAAACTCTGCTCCACTCTTCTTCAAATTACCTAAGGTAAACCGCATTCTATACCTGTAGTGTAATCAAGGGGGGAAAATAAGCTTAGAAGGTGGAATTCTCCACTCTACTACAACTGCTCTACATTTCTGCATGAAATTATAGGACTGTTAATGTCCCACAGCTATTTGGGGGAGAATCTCTTGGAGCACAGTATTAGGTGTTAGGGGTGCTGTGAGTGAGGTTAACAGGGGATGTGTCAGGGCCAGGAGTGCCTATATTATAGGTTGCTGTTGGAATTCTGACTTGCTATGAGCAGTCCCTAGATAGCTCTCAAAATGCTGCAATGCTGGTGTGAAACTCTGCACCCCCATGTACACCCTTATGGTGTGGCTGTGTGTCGTTCATGTTCACCCTTATAGTATAGTTGTGTATTGTTAAATGCAAAGTATGTCGTGTGAGGTGTTTTTGGAGTGGCACACTGAACATTATTGTTATGGTAATATGTTTGTTGCAGTGTCATATGTATAGTTATGAAGCTTCGCTATGTAATGGTGCCAAAGGTGGGTTTCATAGCTTGAAGCAGATTCAGGGGAAACTCTCCAAGAGCAGAGAGGCAGTTCGCGCTTCACTAAGGCATGCATAAAACAAACCAGCATTCCAGGAACAAAGGACAGGCCCAGATGTCGAAAAATGAATCCACAAAGAATCACAGTGACTCAGGGCATAGAGCAGGGGTGTCAAACTCACTTTCTATGGCGGGCCACATTTAAATTAAATTCAGTTGAAGGGGGCCACACATAGAATAAACACTAAACACTAAAACAGTAAAACACAACATACTCTAGACTCTCCGCCAAGAAATCTCCCCACAGGGTGAAATTTGGCGGCAGAGTAGGGGAGTGGGACACACAGAAAGGACTCACAGGCACTCGCGGATTCCACTCTCCGCCGTTAAATCACCCTCCAGGGTGAAATTCGGTGGCAGAGTGCGAGAGTCCGACCAGCTTTTCCTTTCGGGGACGAGATCTCGCGGTAACACGCGCTGACGCAAGATCTCGCTCGCTTTGATTTAGCTCGGCTCAGAAAAAACTGCTGGCCCAGATAACACAAGGCGGCGGGCCGGATTCGGCCCGCAGACCTTGTGTTTGACACCTGTGGCATAGAGGGAGCCATACATAGACATTGTTTGCCACCTGACTCTGAAGGAGGGGGGAAAGGAACATTTTTAAAAAGGAGAGACATTTTGCTGCTCTCTCTCTCTTCCAGCTCCATTTACAAACACCACCAATCAACTGAAATGCTGATCCAGGTGAGAGCCTGGCTGAGGAGACCAGCCAGCCTGTGGTGAGAATCATCTAACACTGTAAGGCTGCTGAAAGTGCTAAGCCTAGTTTAGAATGCGATTTATTTAATTTTGATCAAATCTGACTGGCTTTCCTTTGACTTATAATCACTTAAAATCTTCCTGTACTTAATAAATTTGTTGGTTTGTTTTACCCAAAGCAGTGCGTGTGATTTAAGGTGTGTGGAGACTCCTTTTGAAGTAACAAGGCAAGGGCATATCAATTTATTTGATAAATTGACGAACCAATGAGCTTGCTGTGTGCAGCACTGAACGTTGTAAGACGGCAGTTCCTAGGGCTGCATCTGGGACTGGGCGTGTTGGCTGGGGCCCTGGCATTGCAGAATCCCATGAGTGGCTGCCTAGAGTCACTCAGTGACTGAGTTAGGAGCTGCTTGCTTGCTGCAGGCTTGTGTGGGGGCTGACTCAGGAGTGGGAGTTCACACAGCAGAGCAAGTGTGAGACGGGCTCCAAGAGTGAGGTATTAGGTGACACAGCAGCACACCAGTCCAGATTGCAGAGGGGAACGTCACAGCTGGATGACAGACCGGCCTTCTGAGCAACCCAGACTCCTGGGGATGCAAAGATGGCTTAAAACCAGCCTCCTTCACTTGTTTGCATCTTTCTGTGCTGTGCCTCACAGGAGTGCATCTCAGAATTCCAGCCAGAACGCTTACAAAAAACCATGCCAATTTCTCCCTAGCTGTGCATTGTGCAGGGCACAATTTCTCCATTGTGAAAATAGGTGCAACACATTACCACATCCATGTGTGACACACATGAATGACTTCACAAGGAAGCAGGAAGTAGCTTGGATGCCCTGTGGAACTTGTGATAACTCTGTGTTCAGATGTCTATGTCTCCTACCTGCTCTGCCGGCAGCGAATCTTGTGCCCTGACTCATTAGGATGAGTCAGAGAAAACTAAGTTTTCCTCCATTGATTTTCCTCTCAGTCTCTGATCTGACCTTGTGCTTGTAAATACTTCCTAGTCTGTGGAGTAACATTCAGACAATAAAAACCCCTTACTTCTAAGAATTAACATAATGCAAACAAAGAAATGTTTCTGGTTAATGTAAATGTTAATGATGCTGGCATTGCATTTGTCTATGTAAAGTCATTTTACTAAATAATTAAACAGCAATTTATGTTTTGTGTTCCAAAAGCCTTTGTCCAGCTCTTCTGCTTGTTTTGTTCTTGTGTGTTGATTATGTGATTCACTTCTTTGATCTTTTGTCTGTGGTGATAAAGAAGTATTTTTTAAAATGTTATAGCTAAATTAATGTGCCTGGTGGTCATAAAAAGGTGGTGCAATTATATGAGTGATTCCCTTGTCACAAATAATTCAGTCATAGTTCATTAACTTTCTTGTTTAGCATCCAGTGGGTTTCATATCTTTTGTTTAATAGACTGCAAACTTTTCTTTTTATCACAATAGTATCTAATGAGTTATCATCATTAGCAGAACATGCTAGGAGTATTCAGAAGGGATCTTGTAGCAGTTGTATATTCTGTTCATTCAATAAATCAAAAGATATTCTTGCCATGTTCATTTTTAAGGTTTATCCGGCTTCCATCTCATTCCTCAACTTTGAGCTATCCATGGTACTTAAACAATGATGGGCAGAAAAATCAATCTTATTTACAGTGCAAAAAGACTAATGTTCATAGTGTTTCTTGCTTTATGGACTGGAAGATCCACCATCTTAGAACAAGTTGGGGTTGTGACACTTTCTTGGGATGCCCAGTACTGTGAGCCCCTCTGACTCCATGTTTCATTGGGTATCAACTTCCTAGCACCCTCAGTCTGAAAGGGCAGGGGCATGCGCAGAAATTTAAATTTGACCCCTTTTGGAGGGACACGTTCTACACTCTGCTTTCCCTCCTCGCTGGAGCTCATTCTTTCCACTACCACCCCCGGCCCTGGGGAGGAGCTTGCTCTTTCCTCTTTCTCCTCCCCTCACCCTGGCCTTGGCACAATCTCACTCTCACCTGCTCCTTCCCTCCCCCCGAATGGGTTTTCCCCCGAATGGGTTTCACATCTAGGTCTGTCATGACCTGTAAAGTTGGTATTTGATCCAGTGATTCACTGGTGATGTTCCTTTCTCATGCATGTAGCTCTGAATAATGTTCAATCCAATGAGACAGCTGCTTGCTTTGATCTGTAATCATTTCACCTCTTTGTGATTTAAGAGGGGCAACCTTACTGACAGTGGGACCTAGAGCTTTCTTCAGGCCATCATACATGACTGAGATTTCCTGTATCTGAAGCTTCCTGTATCTCTTCACAGACTTGATCCAGTAATAGTCTGCACAAAGTCTACTTGCTCACCCTTACAAGCCCTTATTATGTGAGAAAATAGCAGGCTATTATAGTCACTGGGGTTAGCTATTGGAGGAAGATATGTTTACACACTAACCCAATGTATTATTACACTTTTCCTTCCTCCTCTGATGAGAGTGCTATTATTCTCTCAATAAGTCTCATCCAATGCCTACTGAAGTCAATGTGAGTCTTTCCCTTGATGTTACTAGGTTTTGACTCATGCTCAATATGCATGTATTGCCAATGAGAATTGTGCATGTATATGGAGAGGAGATCCATAAGTACACATGTCCCATGTACAAGCTATTTTTTGAGACCTCCAAGACTAGTATCTGAAGGGGATAGATGCAACATTTTGTGCGATCAACCTGAGTGTACTGTGTGGTGAGGGACAGCTGGAGTGATGGGGAAAGGAGAGACTGAGGTGATTGGTGGGCTGAAGGAGGGAGATTGGTGTTCCCAAATACAATCTCAAAGAAAGGAGCCAAATTCCCAGTCATCTTTGATCCTATGTAGGCTATGCCTTCTGCTGTTGCTTTTGATAGCTTTTCTACCACATTTCTGGTGAACACTTTCTCTTGTAGTAGTTTTCTAGTAATAATTAGCACTTGTTTTAGGTTTGTCTTTGACTCTTTACTTTTTGTGTCCCTTTCCTCAGGGGCTATGTTCTCTTTGCCCTGACTATTTTCCTAAGCTGTTTCAGTCAGTGATCTTGTTATAGTAATGGAGAGTACACACAGCATAATATATGTGAAATTTAACCACGCTCAATCTTGATTTTGACTGCTCAAGGTGCAGGCAGGCCGTGGAGCTGGAGTAGCAGCCATGGTGCACCATACCATTGCAGGGAGGATTTCAGGTCACTGGATTTGCACTGTCATGGATCCCAGGGTCCTCCCACATGTAGCAGCTTCCAGCCACCTCTTGCTCTGGTCTTTTAGAATCCAGTGCTGAGCAACTCCCTACAAAGTGGCTACACATGATCCCACAGCTCCACCATGGGGCTCAAACTGTGTCAAAGGCATTGCACCTGCCATGCCATGCTGAATTTCCACATAAATGGCTTAGAGAAGATAATGTGATTGCTGCCAAGTTAGTAGTTGGCCCAATAAAAGCAGACAATGGAAAGATTCTCTTGGACTTCAAGGATCAGGGCCTCTGAGAATAGGCAAATATTGCCAATAACAAACCCATCACCCAAATAGCAGACATAACAAAACATGTTCAGCACTCTGAAGCTTTGTTTCATTCAATCATATCTAGGGCTGGAGGCCACATGATTGAATGAACAAGGCTAGGCTTTTGAGGTTAATTTTATAGTGAAGGAAAATACTCCTGGGAAGCAAATCCTAATTGCTTGTATCCCTATGGCTAAGTCTCCATTAACAACTAAATTAAACTCTAAATTAAATATACATGCTCCTGTCTATGCTGTGAATTACCCCAAATCCAGCCATTCATGTAGCTGCACCATTGCAAACTCCTAGTGCAACCAGGCAAAGCCCACATTGCACCAGTGGAAAGGACCTCTGCTGGAAATTGTGATTTATAGGAATTGAGCCTAGCTATAAGGCTTTGTACTGGAGCAACTACAGCAGTAGATGGGTTCAAGCAGGAAAAATGTCCAATATAAACAAGGTCTAAATCTGTAAACGTGCTCAGTAGACTTTTTATTTCAACCACTATTTGCAGTAGTGGCTGTTACACATGGTAGATGTACAAAAGGCATTAAAATATACCCAGGAAGTTAAGCATCTCCCATAGATAGAGTAGTACACCATGGACATCTCTGTCTTCCATAAGGCTGGGAGCAAATTCTACTTTAAGATAAATTCACAGAAATGCCAACCCACCGAAGTGCTATGATAGTTTATGATGGTTTGTTGATGTTCATAGAAAAATCATCAGGTCACTGCTCCAATATCTGAATGTGAGCTCAGAAGCTAAGGGGAAACTATCATAAATCAGCTATTGTCCTTCACAGGGGTGGAAAGTCTCCTAATATCAACCACATTGTGTGGGCAACTTTCAGCTTTTCAAAATGCTCATTTAGAGCCTGATCCAAAGCCCTTTAAAGTCAGTGGAAAGACACCAAATGACTTCAATGGGCCTTGGAATCAGGCCTAGACTAGCTTGTTTCTGGCACCACCCAAATGCCTGACACCAGTATCAATTACAGAAAACAAGCAACTCCATGGCACCCTACTGGTGTCTAAGGGTATGTCTTCACTGACAGCAGCAAATTCGCTGCCGTCAGATCGATCTATCTGGTTCGATTGAGTGGTCAGTGAAGACCCGCTCAATCAATCTGGAAGTTGACGAATTAAAACCACCCCCTCAAGTAGTGCAGCACAGAGAGGACACCACACAGAAGAGACGTTAGGAAGTCGACTGGAGTTATGCAAGCTACTCTGTGTAGTTTGCATAACTCCCATCGACTGCCACTGAATTGGAAGGTAAGTGTAGGTCAGGCCTCAAACTCAGCTTGTAATTAATTTAATTGCAAAAGACAAAAGGCCACACCTATTAGGGCCTGGTTGTGGGCATCCTGTGTGTACTGGTCAGCTACTAAGTCGCAATCAGATCATGAGCGAGCCAGGTCAGAATGCTGTCAGGGTCAGGCACCAAGTTGCAGGTGGCAGGTGAATAGCAGAGTCAGGATCAATTTGGGTCAGGCTATGAGGAAGTCAGGGTCAAGGCAACAGGCTGTGGACAGCAAGCAAATAGCAAAATCAAGGACAAGCCAGGGTCAGAAGCCAAAGCCCAGGATCTGGAGAAAGCAGGGTCTGGAGCAGAAGCTGTCAGGCAGTTGCTCAGGAAGTCCCATGATGGCTTCCTGGTTTAAATACTAGCATCAGCCAGCCAATCAATGCGCTGTGAGGAGCCATCAAGCAGGCCCTGCTAGATGGCACTTCCTGCAGAGCCTAGCTTCACAGAGTCCTCCAGTGAAAACCCAACCTAAGCTTCCAGTGGTGATGTGGACATATCAGTGGCCCCAATTTTCCCAGGTTCCAGTCCCCCAGGTTCTTACAATATCGTGCCTCACACAGGAAGAGCATATGTGGGGGCCAGGAACACTGCCATTTTCAACACATGCAACTTCCTGCAAATTATCCCATTGGATAGGGTTGGAGAGTCCTCCCCCAATCCCACACACAGAATAGGTGGGTAGAGAAGGGGGCTTGGCCTTACCTATCTTGTGAATGTATGAGTTCTATGGGAAAATACCATGCATTTTGGGCCATTTGCAGACAGCTGGGGTATTTCCACAGAGGTCTAGTACCCATGTACTACTCCATGATCCCTTCCTCTACACCCATGATAGCACGGGTCCACCAGGATACACGCTTCTAGGGCCGCTGGAAGCTGCCCCAAAGTCAGCTCCTGCTCTGAGGAATGCCAGAGGGCCAATGGGGAGTCAATGTTAGATATTGCTGTCAGCATTGTATTTCACTTCCAATTCCCTGAAGGATTGGAACAGGGAATTTATTATTATTATTTATTTATTTGTATTACAGTAGAGCTTGGAAGTCCCAGTCATGGGCCAAGATCTCATTGTGCTAGGTGCTGTACAGACTGAACAAAAAGTCAGTTCCTGTATCAAAGAGTTTATTCTCTAAATAGACAGGACAGCTATAGATTAAGGGGAGGGGTAGAACATGCAAGGAGAGAGAACAATGTGATGGCAGAAAATGGCATGTTAATGCCATGATATTTTTTGCAGGTTTTTAGTTAGGAGGGGATCAGCTGAAATGGAAATGAAGTGAATGAAAGAGGGCAAGGGACGAGAGGAGAGGAGGGGCAAGTAAGAAGTGAAACTGAGGTAAAGAGACTGTGAAGGAAAAAGCGTGGAAAGTTGGAGCAAACAGTCAATCAGCCCAAGGCAGAGAGAGTCCAGTCCCCTGGCCCTGCTTCCTCCTGACTCATCACAGTGACCAAAATTGTTCCCTTCAAAACTTGGGGCCTTATACTGCTGTCTTTACTCATTGGGTACTTTGTTGTCTCAATGGGAACTACTCATGGAAGCAAGGGATACAAGATCAGGCCCTCTTCCAAAATATCTCCAGTATATGCAGGTTTTATTTCAGCTTCCTGTTTTCCAAATGGTTCAGACTAACTGTGACCTACACAATACCAGGGGACGTATGTTGTGGTTGTATGAAAGTCCTGCAGTGACACGCGCCGCTCTACAGAGAATCAACCAAACAGATGCTTGTGTTTTGTTTGGAATTTGACTCATCAAACATACTACACTGTGCATCACCCCCTCATTAGATGTTGCAGACTGGAAATGAATATAAAAGGAAAGGAAATGTAAATGATGCATACCAAATACATCATAACTATCACATTAACTACGTTTTGGTGTCAAAATGACTATGGACAGGATCAGGGAAGGTACTGAGAGCTTGCAACAGAAAGAGAGACAGAAAGAGAGAGAGAGAGAAAAAAAAAAGGAAGGAAGGAAGGAAGAGTGAGATCTTGGGGCAGGGACCATCCTGATCCTGTGTGTATAGTACTTCTCACAATGGAGCCTCAGTTCCTGAGTAATAATTTATCTATTTTCCTCATCAGTGTAGTATCTGATGTCTAGTCAATGAGAGCTGGGGCTGCTCAGCACCTTGCAACAAGGGCCCCTTCTCTATGTGCTGGTTTGATGGAATCCATGATAGAACTTGTGAATCAGATGAATCGACTAAAATGTTTAATGATATTCCATTTTAATTTCACTGCTTTTACCAGCTTACTTTATAAAAAGGCTACCTCGGTAACTTGTAATTACCATGTGTAGAATTAATTTTTATCAGTTTGAGAATTATGTATCTATGTAAAATTTTATTGGCTACAATAATTTTATTGCCTGATCAAGTACAGTTTTTGGAGGGTTCTTTTGGTCTTGCAAAGATATTTAGTTGTAGCTCTCTCTCCTTTTCTCTCTCTCAGCAAATATTTGGCATAGTTAGGGCCAAATGATGTCACTTTTGGTGAGCCACCTTGTGTATTATTATTTGAATCAGATGACACCACTACTAATATCCCAGCAGCATAGATCATTGGGGCAGGCTCACAATTTGAAACTCGGAAATCTTCAGTAGTGAATCAGACTGTTTTGGCTGGGTTTGAGCATTCTCTTTTCAATTAGTCTGAGATTCACTATTCTCTAGCTCCAGACATGGAATAAGCTGTAAGAGATTGGATTGTTACTTCGCTGATATAGCTATCTATATAAAATGTGATGTTATCATGTTTTTTGTGCATTGTTCTTTCAAACATAGATGAATCTCCCCAGCAGCTACAGGGGGCAGCTGTGAAATAGCTTCCATTTTGTATTTTACTTCACATGCAGAATGTTTCTGAATGAATCACTGTTCCCTCGCTTTCTTAGTCTGTCTTCCAGACTTTATATTTGTTCCTTCTTTTTTTGCTTTTTTTCCTTAATCTGGAAATAAAAGTAACCTAGAATGGAAAAACACAGTGTTTGTTCTTTGTGTACAGGAAAATATAATATATTCTATTGATTGTCAGGATTGAAACTAACCTAATGCTGCATAATACAGCAATAAGTAATGCCAGTATATGCAGAAAAATTAGCCCAATAATGCAATAAATCAACAGGTATAATGTAATTAATAGAGAGCAGGTTTAAAACAGAGTTTAGGGATGCTTCAGAGCATGGTTTTGTATTGCTGCCCATCCTGGCTAATAGCCACTGATGGACCTATCCTTCACAAACATATCTAGTTATTTTTTTAACCCTGTTATAGTCTTTACCTTCACAAAATCCTCTGGCAAGGCTGTGCGTAGATCACCTGATGATTGCTCGTTCTGTTCACCTGGCATTGGCCAAAGTCAGACAACAGGATACAGGGCTAGATGGTCCATTAGTCTGACCCAGTATGATCATTCTTATGTTCTTATGAGTTCCACAGGTTGACTGTGAGTTGTGTGAAGAAATACTTCCTTTTGGTCATTTTAAACCTGCTGCCTATTAATTTCATTTGGTGACCCCTAGTTTTTGTGTTATGAGAAGGAGTAAATAACCCTTCCTTCTTTACTTTCCCCACATCAGTAATGATTTTATAGCCCTCTATCATATTCTCCCATAGTTGTCTCTTTTCCAAGATGAAAAATCCCAGTTTTATTAATCTGTCTTTATCTGGAAACTTTTCCATAACCCCTTAGTTGCCTTTTTGTGTACCTTTCCCAAGATCTCTTTCTTTCATGGTAATGACTAATTTAGACCCCATCATTTTATTTGTATAGCTGGGATTATGTTTTCCAATGTGCATTACTTTGCATTTATCAACATTGAAGTTCCTCTGCCATTTTGTTGAGTAGTCACCTGGTTTTGTGAGATCCCTTTGTACCTCTTCGCAGCCTGCTTTGGACTTAACTGTCTTGAGTAGTTTTATATCATCTGCAAATTTTGCCACCTCACTGTTTACCCCCTTTTCCAGATCATTTATGAATAAGTTGAACAGTACCGGTCTGTTATTTACCTCTCTCCATTCTGAAAGCTGGCAATTTCTTTCTACCCTTTGTTTTCTATCTTTTAACCATTACTGAGCCAGGAGAGGACCTTCCCTCATATTCCATGACAGCTTACTTTGCTTAACAGCCTTTGGGGAGGGATCTTGTCAAAGGCTTTCTGAAATTCTAAGTACACTATGCCACTAGATCACCCTTGTTCACATGCTTGTTGACTCTTCTCAAAGAATTTTAATAGATTGGTAAGGCACGATTTTTACAAAAAACATATTGACTCTTTCCCAACAAATTGTGTTCATTTATGTGTCTGATAATTCTGTTCTTTACTATAGTTTCAATCAGTTTATCTGATACTGAAGTTAGGTTTACTAGCCTGTAATTGCCAGGCTCGCCTCTGGAGCCTTTTTTTTAAAATTAGTGTCACATTAGCTATCCTCCAGTCATCTGGTACAGAAGTTGATTTAAATGATAAGTTACATAGCACAGTTAGTAGTTCTGCAATTTCACAACTGAGTACCTTCAGAACTCTTGGTTGAATACCATCTGGTCCTGGTGATTTATTACTGTTTAATTATCACTTTGTTCCAAAACCTCCTCTAATGACACCTCAATCTGGGACAGTTCCTCAGATTTGTCACCTTAAAAGAATGGCTCAGGTTTGGGAATCTCCCTCACCTCCACATCTGTGAAGACCGATGCAAATAATTGATTTACTTTCTCCACAATCGCCTTATCTTCCTGGACTGCTCCTTTACGATTGATCGTCCAGTGGCTCCACTGGTTGTTTATCAGGCGTCCTGCTTCTGATGTACTTAACAAATTTTTGCTGTTACTTTTTGAGTCTTTGGCTAAGTGGTTTTCACTTTTTTTTTTTCTTTTTTAATGATATTTTTACACTTCACTTGCCAGAGTTTATGCTCCTTTCTATTTTCCTCGCTAGGATTTAATTTCCACTTTTAAAGGATGCCTTTTTGCCTCTAACTGCTTCTTTTATTTTGTTCAGCCACAGTGGCATTTTTTTGGTCCTCTTACCATGTTTTTTAAATTTGGGGTAGCCATTTAAATTGAGCCTCTGTTACGGTGTCTTTAAAAGTTTACACGCAGCTTGCAGGGATTTCACTTTTGGCACTGTACCTTTTAATTTCTGTTTAACTAACTTCTTCATTTTTGTGTAGTTCCCCTTTCTGAAATTGAAGGCTACTGTGGTGTGTTCCCCACCACCACCACCACCACCACAGGGTGGTTAAATGTTATTATATTATTCAGTTATATTCACCTCTTGGACCAGATCCTGCACTCCAGTTAGGATTAAATCAAGAATTGCCTCTCCTCTTGTGGTTCCAGGACTAGCTCAAGAAACTTTATCTTTTCATCCCGTCCTGTGGTGACATGTATCCAGTCAATATGGGGATAGCTGAAATCCCCCATTAATATTGAGTTTCTTATTTTTGTAGTGTCTCTAGTCTCCCTGAGCACCCTAATGCTATATTCTTATTATTCAAACATAGAATTACTATCCAAAGAGATTATATGGAACAGTTTGGATCATTTAAGATTTTTACTTCGAGTCAACACTTTCTCTCACATATAGTGCCACTCCCCCACTAGTATGACTTATTCTGTTCTTCTTATTTTGTACCCTAGCATTACAGTGTCCCATTGATTATCCTCATTCCACCAAGTTTCTGTGTTGCCTAGAATATCAATATCCTCATTTAATACCAGGCACTCAAGTTCACCCATCTTCGTATTTAGACTTCTAGCATTTGTATATAAGCACTTTAAAAAATTGTCACTTTTTAGCTGTCTGCCATTATATGATGTAATTGAATGGGACTCTTTTTCATCAGACATTAGGAATTGCCACTAATTCCTCCTTACAGTACGACAGATGTGACAAAGCTAGAACTGAGGAAAATGAGAGCAGATTATGTAATAAAAGCAGTTGTTATGTTAGGCTATAACAAAAAACACCCATGTGCATTGACGAAGAAGTCCATTTCCAAAAATTACAAGAGGATTAAAAGGTCAGATTCAGCTTCCATGTTCCTGTACATAGCGCATGATGATAGAAGTTTCTGAGCACTTCCTGCCAGTTACTGAGGCCCTCAAAAACCATTCAACCCCCAGAGATTTTAGGGCTTTCAGCACCTCCCAGGATCAAACCCATAACTCCTCAGCATATAGCTAGGAAACCTAAGTTACCTTCAAGACATAGGTGTGTCATTTGCCTCAGTAACATGATGCAGCCACCATGCATTATTGCTACATTTTAAAGGGTTTTTACAGTTTTCATTTTTCAGTGCAATAGATACAACTTTCAGCACCTGGGAAAAAAGAATAGCAAGTGCCACAAAATACATCTAACAAATAAGCAAAACCTACAGTCCTCCCTTCAAAGGCATTTACCCTTCCCCAGCCAAACTCTACCTTGATCTAAGCCATATGCTGACATTGTATTTGTACATGTGTATTTGCTCTTTTACAGTTCACAGGGGGAGCACGTTAAACAAAGTGTGATGAAATAATGTGCTTTCATAAGAATCTAAATTTCAAATATAATATTATAGACCACATGAGAGCCACTTTAATCATTTTCAGATAAACTGTCCATGAAGTCAAAGGAGAGAGAATAACACAGTGATCTTCAGCAAATCATTTCTTTTCTCTCTGCTTGTGTCCCCTCCTGCCCTTTGTCTTGTCTAATTAGAGTGTAAGATCTTGCAGAAGAAACTCACTCTTTTTATGTGTCTGTATTGCACTTACCCTTATTGAGCCCTGGGATGGGGCATACAAACACCGCACCAGTAAGGAAGGGGTTCAGCAGTTGCTCCGGGCTCAGGAAACCGCACTGCTCCACACCTGCAAAGCACACATGGCTTGGAGGAGGAACTCAACAAGAGAGCAGATCATCTCCCTAGAGGCAAACAGTGGGATGGAACAGACCTGTGCTCTGAGCTCTTGAGAAGGAGCCCCACAGGAGGGCACCAGTCCTGCAACGGAGGGACTAGTGATTGCCGTGGAATGTCAGAAACTTGTCCTAGTGCTCAGTTCTTTATTTTACCCTGTGGGAAAAAGCGGATTCTGGTAAGAAGTGATCATGGGGCGCAGTTGCCTATCATCCCATGGTGCAGGACTCAGGGTCTGTGGACTGGAGCTCAGTGAAAGGGTAGGCTCAGGGGGGAATGATAGGAGACTATCCCTCAGTGGAAAACCTAGTTGGGGAAGGCCTGAATGCAGAAGTTTCCAGATCCCAAGTCCTGAGCAGGCATTTGAAGTCTTTCCCCTTATTGGACTTTCTTTTGTGTACCCTGAAAGTGGTGGACTGAAACATGGGACCTAGCGGGAGGGCTGAGTCATGGAAGTGTAAGATCAATGCAGGATTACAGTGGCTGTCAACAGGGCACCAGGAGAGAAGAGGACCTGACCACTGGGTGGCACCTGCAGTGAGTTATCTCCTTTCACAAGCCCTGATTTCAGTTGGCGTCTTTAGGCACCATCATCATATAGGTAATAGTTAACATTGGTAACATACTCACAGTGGTACAATAAAAAAGGTTTGCCAAAGTAATTCAATGATTACACAGAATCATAGAAGATGAGGGTTGGAAGGGACCTCAGGAGGTATTTAGTCCAACCCCCTGCCCAAAGCAGGACCAACCTGACTAAATCATCCCAGACAGCTTTGTCAAGCTGCAGGTTAAAAACCTCTAAAGATGGAGATTCCACCACCTCCCTAGGTAACCCATTCCAGTGCCTCACCACCCTCCTAGTGAAAAAGGCTTTCCTAATATCTGACCTAAACCAACCCCACTGCAACTTGAGACCGTTGCTCCTTGTTCTGTCATCTGCCACCACCGCAAACAGCCTAGCTCCATCCTCTTTGGAATGCCCCTCCAGGCAGTTGAAGGCTGCTATCAAATCCCCTCTCATTCTTCTCTTTTGCAGACTAAATAAACCCAGTTCCCTCAGTCTCTCCTGATAAGTCTTGTGCTCCAGCCCCCTAAGCATTTTTGTTGCCCTCTGCTGGACTCTCTCCAACTTGTCCACATTTTTTCTGTGGTGGGGGGCCGAAAACTGGACATAATACTCCAGAAGTGCACAGTGGTCCTGATTCTCCTCTCATGAGGGTATAATCCCATCAATTTACGTGAAAACAGGAATCACACTTGCTTTGCTGTAGTTCCATCTTCCAGCACAGATAATCTACAGGATTTCAATGCCTCACCTTTTCATTGTGTCTCTAAAAGCTAATCATAAATCCTTAGGATCACACTCTTTGTCTCCTGTGGACTGTATGCATAATGTGCCCTTTGCAAGAAACAATCGGGTTTAAAAAGTATGATCATCACTGCAGTTCCTCATTGACCTTGCTGATGCCGAATCTGTATTCTCCTTGCCCTTCCCTCCAGCTCATTCCCCAGCAGAAGCTTAACAAGCTGAGCAAGTCTTTGATTTCAAAATCTCTCTTGTTCAAAATGCGGTTTAACAAACTGTGAAATACTCAGTTCTACAGAAACAATATTAATAGGAGAAGATGATTAGAGCTACCAGAGCCCAACTGTTAATTGGATTGTTACAAATGAAACCCAAGAACCATTAAAAGCACATCAAACATGGTGGCTTGTATTATGGAGCAGGCTTTGGCAAGGATAAATTGTTCATTAAGACCATACGATGACTATAAGTAGTGGTTATTAAAACCAAATTTCTCTCTAATGGGATGCTATCAGAGGCCTGGCTAATTTCCCTTCTCAACTCCTTGTGCTGCTTGAATGAGTTTTCCTTTTTTGTATTTTCTTTTGGTTTCTCATTGTCAGTGGTCTGCATTCTTCCCCAGACAGCCTCATGACAGTCATTCTCTTTAGCTGTTTAACTAACTCAGTGACCTACAAAAGGCAGCCCATCAATCTTTTGTAGCTTAGTGTGAATGCTCCACTACACATGATAGCCCCCTACTATTCTTTATTATCCCCTTTATTTTTCTTTTCTGGTCCACTTTATTGTTCCTGAACTTCCTACACGGACATCCTTGCTGTCAGCATGGATGTACATTCCCAGAGCCTGGAAATTCCTACTAGCCTGCTCCTTCTCTGTCCTGCCCCAATGTAAATCAGGGGAAACCTCACAGACATCGGCAGAATTACACGAGTGTAAAACCAGTGTAAGCAAGATTGGAATCAGGCCCCCTGAAAAAAGCCTTCCATGTAGGACAAGAGGGAATTTGAAGGCTCTGCAGTCGTATTGTTTCTGGGAAGGCCTTGTAGTTTGTTTCTCAGAAGCTTTGAATTTTGGGCTGGGCCTTTGAATTTCTCAGGAGGCAGTTTCTTGCTACCATATTATCTCAGTGACAATATGAACTCAATATTTACGCTTGGCATTAAGCAGCTAGTCATAGGTGTTTAGCAAAAGATTGATGCCAACTGTGATGATATCTTAAAAGTCAGTGTGTGGTGGGGAATAAGGGGATATTTAGATGAGGGGTGTAACTTTGGGGTACGTTAGTGTTCTTAGTAGTTAAGGGCTGCTGGGATTACAGCCACTGTCCATTTAGCTTGACGTATCCATTTTAACTAGCTTACAGTGTATTTTAATATATGTATAATGGGGCATAACGTAATTGGAGCACAGGTGCCTGCCTGTGTGCAGTAACCTGCAGGATTGATGCCCTAGATGCTATTGTGATAGGACAGGCCCTTTAGAAATGCCAACATGTTTGGCAGGTAGGTAGGTAGGTAGATCAACTGATACCTGTCGGTTGCAGGGGACAGGTAGTTGCACAAGATGTCCTTTCTCTTGAAAAATAAATGTTGGCCTGTTTATACAAGTGCTTTATTGTACAGAAATTGTAAATATGCAAGGATGGGTTTTTTGGGTTAAGAATTCTGTCAGGCATACATTGGCCATTGGATGTAAAGACAACACCTATCGCCACATAGACCTTGATACTGCAACTGACTTTGTGTGAGCTGATCCTTCAACCCCATTTGGAGCCCCACATGAAATTAAAGGGGTTCCCTGGAAGATCTGGAAATCTACCCATCCAGGGCCAGCTGTAGCACTGGGGCCTTAGACACAATGATGACACGTGCTAGAGGGAATCTTAACTAGAAATCAAATACTCAAATTAAGGATTTGAATGTTATGATTGCGTGACACTCATTTCTTGTTGGGCAAACTGATAATATATGTATATACTAAATGCCATCTCTCTAAACCTTCATCCAGAGTAATTGAGATAAGATATTTCTCTTTCATGCTTACGGTGCTCTTTGATTGATCAAGAAAGGACTTTTCACAGGAGTAATTAATATCTTTTCTGCTTCAATCTTTGTAAACTCCAAAATCTAATATTTATAATTACTTCTAATTAGCTCTCATAATAGGTCATTCTAACCCTGAAGAGTTTTTTATATCACTTTTGCTTGTTTGCTGCTTGCTAGGCAAATCATATTCTACACAATCTATTGAGCTAAATTAAGTGCCCCATCAGTTATTGATCTGTTTGGTTCATGCCACTGATTTACTTTTATCGCTGATTGACTAATGGTATTTGCAGAGAGAGTTGATAGATACACCCTTTTCCAGTCCAAAAGGCCGACCAAAATCTTTTCCATTGTTATAGAGTTTCTATTGCTATGGATAAATAAGCTTGGCACATGAATAAAAAGTCATGGGAATTTTAAGTTGGAAAGAAATGTTTTCTAACAGACAAAACTAATTCTTGAAATTTACAAAGCTCTTTGGTTTCTTTTATCCAGGAAAAAAGTGTTCCCTACAGATAAAAACCATACACAGTCCCTAAGAACTCTTACACTTCACACACTTCAGCATGCTCAAGAGATAAGGAGCCTGTGTCCTAATATCAACCTTTCTATTGTAAATACAAACAGCCTCCTGGAATTGTTGCATTCATAATGCCAGTGATTGTCCAAGGGTTAGTAAAGGCTGTGAAATTTTTTCACTTCTGAATGAAATTAGCTGGTGGTCTCAGGCCTGTCCTTAATGTCATGGAGATCACAATTGGCTGTACCTAACATTATTGTCAGCCTCAGCAGAAAGACCTGAAGATCAAGGAGACTGAAATACCCTCTTGCTCCAGCAAAGTTTTCACCAGGTTAGGATTGGAGCACAGAGCAGGTAAGTTTCTGTAACCTCCTGCCCCTGGATGTGTTGTTGGCAGTGAGGAATCAAACCTGGGAACCTCTGAATCTTAAAGCTTGAGCACCTGCTGCTTGAGCTAACCCTCCCCCCCTTTTTTCCGTTATAGTAGTTTCTGCTATAGTAGGCTCATGAACACTGTGTGTGGCCCAGCCACTAACGGAGTTCAGCCAGCCAGAGATTGAGTGGGTGTGAGTAGTACTTGCACTGCTTCTGTCATACAGCTCTGTGAGGCTGCCAGTTTGGTACCCATCATTCATTGTTAGTGCCTATGAAATATTCCAGTTCTGGTTTGATAGTGTTTAACTCCCATGCTGCACTTGCTTTGCACAGGTGTAAATGTCTACACAAGGGAATAAAGAATCAGGCTCTTAGCCCCTAATCCTGTTTACACTGAAGTCAATAGCAAACTCCCCATTGACTTTGATATGAGCAGGATTGGAACCCTAGTAAACATCTGCATTTTCCTCTAAAATTATGCAAGCTGGAGACGCTGAACCCGTCAGAATTTGGCTCTTTGAATGCTGCTGCTGTTCTCTTCTAACCACATAACCTGTTGCTTCCTACCGTTTAATCAGAAAATGTACAACTGTTAATGCCTCTGAGGCAAACCACATGATCTTATTAAAAATACTCTGCACCTAGTTATCAGCACCTCAAGAGCTTTTCCTGCATATATTGCTCTCTCTTTTGCAGGCATAATGACCTTGAACAATGTATGCAGAATGATGAAAAATGACCAAGAGCAACGTTTTAATAACTTCCAGAGCACGTGAAATTACAGGGGGAAAGCGACTTTATTGTGTTGAGTAGCTGGTATACCTTCCAAAAGGATTTACTGAAAATCTTTGCTTCTCGCTTTAAGATGAGTCATAATTGGTCCCGCCAGGATATCTCACCTAATGTCTAAGCAAAACACAACTATGGTAAGTATTTTGGAAAATTTAATGATTCTTGCACCTGGGAATCCACTTTAGAAGTGATCGGCTTCCTACCAGATCTATTTGGACCAATTCTGTGATTGTAAAAGGACAAATACTTAACTCTTTTCATAAAACAGACTCAATTTGTATCCCATTAAAAAAATCACCAAAGGACAAGTTCTGCCCTTGGTTACATGTGTGTATGGGCCAGAATGTATCCTGCCGGAGTTAATACCCACCCCATCACCCCATGTTACAAAAGCAAAATGTTTCCACACCTTGCTCCCATCTAGCCATAGGGAAAGGGAGGGTGAGTCAGATCTCATGGGGTCTGGTTGCAACCCTCTGGAGGTTGTGATCGCCATGTTGCTAACCCCTGGACTAGACTTTTCAAAGTATAAGGGTGCTCTGAAAAGTGACTATAAAATGGCACCTGGTTCCATGTTCACAGGCTTTCTTGTCATCTTTGTTTTGCTTGCAAGTAAATATGCAACCTTAAATCTGAAAGTTAAGCTGGACTGTTTTTTCTTCATGCATCATTTCCAGTAATAAAATGTCTTTGGGTCAAACTATGCCATTAGCTTTACCTGTGCAATCCCATTCGCCTTCAGGAAGACTATAGGATTTTGATAGGTGTAACTGAGTGCATAATTGGAAGACAATGGAGTTGCACAATTGGCTAACTACAGTCCTCTTTCCTTGCAAGAATGTTATATACACTTCTCCATTACCTTTATTTTTACTCTACAAGAGGCTGGATTTTTTATTATTCATCTTTTTAATCTTTTCTGAGGGTTTTGAACTGTTACCTTGCTCTTGCCATCTATCTGGGGCTCTTTATTTACACTGAAGTGGAGTTGTTGCTTAGATGAATAAATGAGTGGGTGCACGGTTAAATATTGATTAATTGCTAGGAAGCCTGGATTCAAAGTAAATGACTGTTCAAAGGGATGGCATGCATGAGAAGGAGAAATGTCAGCAAGGATTTTAGCAAAGTGATAATATCCATTTTTTTCATGCACTGCTATTAGCTGAAAGGCTAGACTTGTCATATACCACTACTTAGTAGTTAATAATAATACTTAACACTTATATAGCACTCTTCAGCTATAGATCACACCATTGATTATAAAGGAGGGGAAGCATTATTCCCCATTATAGATGGGGAAAAGAAAGTCCAAAGAGTGGCTTGCCCAAGGCAACGGCAGAGATGCAAATAGTACCCACTGTCCTGTCTCCGAATCAGCTCTCCTTTCCCCTGGATCATACTGTCTCACTCTGGCTATGTAGAAACAGGTCTGACCTGTAGCCCTACACTAGGACGCACTTGAACTTGGGGGTATTCAAAATCCAAACCCAGGTTCAGATTCCACACAATGTTCATTTCTTCGTATTGTCTTAAACAGAAGCCTGAGACCCCCAAATCTGTGACCTTTGGGTTGTTCAAAATGCAGATTTATATCCAAATTTGGGGGCTCTGGATTATCTCTAATGATCCTTTACAGCATTATCATCCTGGGGGCAGCTCCTGATGCAAATTGGCATAGTTCCATTGAAATCAATCAAGCTACAGCGGTTTTCCCCAGAAGAGGATCTACACCAGGAACCTTAAAATTCCACTTGTGCTGCAGAGATACAGTGTTATGAAGGACAGGAAATGTCATAGCATAGTGGATTAGTAATTACAAGAAGAAAAAGCTCTTATCAGATACGCCTTTGAAATGCTAGCCTCGTCACTGCCTGCAGAGTGGTAGCTACAGGGCTAGAGGCTGATCTCAGTTTCATCTGTGTGAATTCAGAGGAACTCCACTGACTGCAGTGGAATTGTTTCAGATTTCCACAGTGTTTCCTGGTTCCTACACACAGGCATAGGCAAGACTGGGATCAGGACTGCTCTGCTTATGCTTATCTTAGATAGGCGTTCACTTCTTAGATTTGCTAGGTCCCTCTCTGTGGTAGAGATAGGCCATGCAGAGCTAGTTTTGCTGGTATTTATTTATTAATTCTTTAAGCAGGCTGCAAAGTCAAGGATACCATTCTGCTTGCTAACCTGTCATTTTTTCCTTCATAATAAAACGGAGGAAGTAATTTTCACCCTGGATTACATTGCATCCTTTGGAAAATGGCATTGAAAGTGCTTCTCCTGAGATCTTTTCCTCCAGTCAGAAGCACCCAAAATTCCAATGGCAATAGAAGGGTTGGTGTTCTGTATTGTCCCAACCCATGAAAAGAAGATAAACTATATTAATCCTACAATACACATGCATAATCTGTTGGAGCTACCACTTTTCTGCTCAATTCAAAGAAGGGCTCTCTCTCTCTCTCTGTATCTCAGTGTTTTGTACTGCCACCTTTCATCATGTGTGGGCACATTCCATGTAAAATAGATTGGCAATAGTCAAACCCTAATGGACTTCATGGAGTCTCTCTTTTCAGTTTTTGGGTTACATAAAGGTTTGCATAGGGTAGGGTACTTTTGGAAGGAGGGATAGAGGGATCAGAGGCTGAGGATGTGAAAGTCATGCTTATTTATGGTGGAAAAACTTAATCTAGTGAAAAGGTGTGTGGTCATCATCTGAAAGGTACAAAGACAACATGTCTGGACATTGTGCAGACTTTGAACACTTCTTTGCCTATATAGCAGGGGTGGATCTGATCAGAACTTGTCTGATCCCCCCGTCATAAACCCTAAACCCCAGTGAGCAGAATCCTCCTGCCCCACCATCCTGCCCAGGGCAGACATGCCAAGCTTCCCACCCCAGGCTGATAGGCGGAGAATGCAGGGCTATAGGAGGCTCCATACGCTCCATTTTAACTGTAAAAGAAACACGTGGGGGTCAAGAGCCACAGCTTGGCCATATTATAGTGGCTATAACGGGTCAACATTATAATGGCTAACATTTTGAAATTAGAATCTCTCAAGTTAGACACCATTTATTTAGGTGCCTAAAGATGGATTTTAGCTATCTAACTTCAGCCATGTTTGTGGTATATGTTCTTGTTCTTCAGATTGAAAGTGGTGGCCCAGTGGCAGTGAGCATGGTTATGAAGAAGATAAGAAATATTGCAGAGGCAAAAGCTGTAGAGATTTGTTTCCTAGTACTAAATAGTGAATTTCCAGGTGTTTGTGGTTTGCTTCTTTGAGGCTGGAAGGAACAGGACCGTAAGGATTCACCATTCTAAAAGGCAGCAACATATGATGGCCTGTGAGCAGCTTTGTATCCAAATACAATAGCAGTGACTGTCACGCGGGCTGCATTAGGAGGGGGGGGCATTTGTGTTATGTGACCTTAATATGTCAAAATCATAGTGATTCATGTAAGACATACCATGTCAGGTACTGTTAGAAAGGTTATGATATGCTGAATAAGATGATAATATTTGGGTTCATGTGTAATATGTGTAAGGAAAGTTATGGAGATCTTTGATATCCCTGTATTTCAAACTGTGCTGTGGAAGACACACCCCAGACAGAGAGGCGGCAGGACAATAGCTTGCTTAATAGCCCATTCAAGGCCTTATCAGAAGCCAGAGGCCCGGGAAGAAACTAAAGGTATACCTGAAGAGTTACCAGGATTGGCCCATGTGACTATGGACTTCATTTTGGTTCCAGTAAAGTTCCACAAGCCACATGGCCAGAAACAGAGGGTATATAAGATCAAACCACAGAAACCATTTTGTCTTCGTCTTCGTCTTCGCCTTGTGTCCTTGTTCCTGTCCAGCTGCGGACACACCTCTGGATTAACACACTTTGCAACTGAACTAAAGGACTTAGACCCATCCAGGTACTGGATGTAAACCAGAGGAACTATACAAGCCTGCAACTCCACAATTGTTCTAGAAACCTGATGTATATGGACTTTTAAATCATCTGTATGTATCTGATTGCTTTAAGCCTTTAACACTTCTCTTACTGTTTGTTTTTCTTTTATTAATAAACCTTTAGTTTTAGTTACTAAAGGATTGGCTGGCAGCGTGGTATTTTGGGTAAGATCCAAACTTATAGTGAACTGGTACTGTGGCTGATCCTTTGGGATCAGAGGGAATCTTTTAGTAAAGAGCATAGAGTTTAAATAACTGGTCTCTTTACTGGACCTAGTGTCGGTTTGGGAGCCAGAGACTGGAATGCAGTAAAGGGGGCTGTGTGTATTTGCACAGTGGCTTCTTGATAACCAGTGTGGGGGAATCAGAAGCACTGTTTGTGGCTGGTTGGGAAGTCTGACTGTGGTGTCACCCACCAGTGCTGGGAGAATTTGCTCTCCTTTTGCAGCCTGCTCTGACCCTGGCATTATCAGTGGGCTACCCTGGGCACGGACGGGTTACAGTGACATTACAGTTGGTTGATGTGGTTGGGTGTCTATCCCCACACAGATGGTTATAGAATTAATGGTGGCCTGAGAGGCCAAATAATCCACCTGGTTTCACCTGGAGGGAAGGCCAGGCATAATTAAAGATGAAGACTAGTTGGGTAGGAGTTGTCTGCTGTTACAAAGAGAGGAAGTCTGGAGTAGAAGGGGGCTGCAGGAATAGAGATAAGAACTCTGCAGTCATTCTCTTGGCAATAAGAGGGGGAGGAACAGGAAGGTTATGGGGAACACAAGGCCTTCTCCAGGATGAGGAGGAGGCCTGGGAGGGAAGATACCTGGAAGACACAGGGTTGGACCAAGCTTCTGAGTCTGACCCTGACACAAGGCAGGAACTGAATCTCTCAGGAAAAGCCCTGGAGGGTGCTGTTTGCTACAAAACAGTCCTAGAAGGGGCTGGGAAAAAAGCCTGAAGCAAAGCTAATGGTAGGAAAGAGTCCAGCAAAGTAATGGTGAGATATCTGATGGAGCAGAATTTGGTTGCTTATCCTAGGGTCCCTGCACTGGAACCCAGTGTACAGGATGGGCCTGGTTCCCCTACCAGCCACTAGAAAGGGGATGCAAAGGCCCTCTGACAGAAGATATTGATGATTTTAAAACCCTGAAAGAAGGGTGTAAGGATCACTGGGCCCAGAGTTGGGGGCCTAAGGCCTTATACAAAGTCTTGGAATTATTTGTTGGACTTTTTGTTCGTTGGCCTTTCTGTTAACTTGGAAGTGGGGGGACTAAATGTGACCTACTTGGAGGCCCAGTTGTAAGAAGAGGCAGGCTGCCATAGGCCTGGAGTAGGGTTGCCAACAGTTCCTTATACAAGAGACTTCCCTTTTTTTCATCTCTGTACAACAAAACTGGGAGTTGTTGAATGCTACGAAAAGTAGCAAGAAATGTTGGGAGGAGTGGTGGGGTGAGGGTGCTAAGAAAACAGTTCTTTATTTTTGAAATACGATATAATACCTCTAGCCTGGAGTGATCAGCAGCAGTGGTGCTACAGAAGGAGAGCCTGCTACATCACACCCAGTCATGAGGGGGTGCACCAGTGGTCAGCCGATCCTTCTACAGTTGGCTGCTCCATGGTGTAATGGGCTATACAAACCCCACACTGGCCCAGAGGGGTTAAAAGACTCTACTGGGCCAAGGTAGTCTTCGCCAGGCAAGCATGTGCAAGGGGTGGTGGACAGGCTGCAGGAAAAAGGAATCCTTCTCCAGGAAGTCATACAGGAGGTTGTGCTTGAGAGGGTGAAGAGGGGCAGTCTGAGCAATCAGCTGGGTGTCCAAGCCACTGCCAGTTATTGGCGTGGACTATCAATTATTTTGCTTATTGCATTAGGTAGGCCTCTATAGGAACTTAGCATCACTAAGGCAAAGCTGGGAAAAGGAGAAATCACAAGGAGTGGGCCTGTCTCTATTTCCTCCCTGATAGGCTGGTCTATATGTCTGTGAAATACAGGAAGTCTGGATTTATTTTAGGACTATCATTATTGGTAAATATGCTGCCTGACTAACGGCTCGAAACAACTTAGTGACATGTCTTTGCCCAATGATTGATTTTCTTTGGTCAGTTACGTAACATTTTTGATTGACATGCCTCTGTAACTTTTTGAGTATAAGAGGGGAATTGTGGGTTTGGGTTAAGTGGATCACTTTGTGGACACACTGGAAAGAGCTCCAGCAGCAGACAGGAAGGCCAGTGTAGCTGGGAGGTATGGCCTCCATTGGCAATTGACAGTGAGGGAGAGCGAACCCCCCTGGGGGTTTGAACTGGGGAGGACACCACCCTGACCGGAAGCAGGTGGGTGAGGCTAGGAATTTAAAACCCAGGCCTGCCCGCTCAGTCAGAGCCTAGCGGCCGAGGGAGAAGGATGCCTCTCCCTTGGTGCCTGAGCCTAGGGCTGCACACAACCACTCCACAGAGGAGAGGCTGCCAGAGTTACCCATGACATGGGGCCCTGAGGACCTGGAGGAGCTACATGAGCTACCAGCCCCCAGTGAGCCAGAGGGGACCCCTGGACCATGTGACCTAGAGGAGCTGCCCTCCGCAGACGACTCTGAACAATTCCCAGACTTGCCATCAAGCAACAAGGCTGAGGGCTTCTGGAGCATCCCTCAGGCAGGGGACCCCGAGGAACCTGGGTATGGCTCAGGAGACCAGGCACTCTAGGGAGAGGGTGTGAGGAAGTAGCCCAGGGGAACCGACTAAGTCTGGCTGACCTTGCGCTCGCTCTGAGTCAGCATGTTTCGACTGGATCCCGCTGACCGAGTGATCGGATGTCCCGTCACTGACAGGGCCCTGGGCTGGGATGCAGTAGAGATGGCTGGGTCTGTGCCCCCTTCCTACCCCGACCTAAGGGTGATCACCCGCTGAGGGCCAGAGCCTGTTCCTTGCTGCCTACTACGCCCTGCCGAAGGGCCAGGTGTGGAATTAGCGACTTGCCCTGCTGAGGGCTGGAGACTGCTTCCCTTCTGCCAGCCCTGCCCTGCCTGTCCATTTCCTTGCCCCTCTGGAGACTGCTTTCCCCCATTGCCAGCCTGCCCTGTCAGAGGGCTAGGCCTGAGACTATTGCCTCCCCCTGCTGAGGGCTAAAGGCTGTTCCCCGCTGCCCGCCTGTCCCTCTAAGGGCCAGGCTGTAGACTGTTTACTTGCCCAGTGAGGGCTGGAGACTGCCAGTGGTGACGCCTGCCCTGCCTAAGGGCCAGGGCATCAGAACTGGCTACTCGCCCTACACAGGGATTGAGACTGTTCCTGTTTGCCAGACTGCCCTGCTTGAGGGTTGTGGCCCTGAACTACGGGGTAGCCCTATTAAAGGGCCAGAGACCCCTTTATTTTGAGCTCTCCACAGGGTGCGGGCGCTGGGAGGTGTGGCGCCGCCCACTACAGGAGACCTTCTAGAGCCAGCCACCGGAAATCTGGTGCTGAATCATCTGAAGACCACTCCAGACTTGTGAGGTAACTGTTGGTTGGGTGCTCTGTAATGTATTGTGTTTGTATGTGCTTGAGACTAAATAAAGCAGAGACTTTAAGTAAAGGCATTCTTGTGAGAGTGCTGGAGACTAATAAAGTGAAGGCTTTAAATGAAAGCACTTGATTCTGTGTGATTTATGTCAACCATGTAGCAGATGGAGGAACTGCATCTCCCTTAGTTTATTTCCTGATACCACCTCACAGAGAGTAAAGTTACTGGAAGCTTTGGGTTTGAGGAACTCCTGGTAACAAGAGAACCACAGAGTGGGTTAGGCTCATAGGTGAAGCCTTCTCCAACTGCCACCCCCTTTAAGAACCAGCAGGTCCTGCAAGGCCCTGATCCTTTGGATTGTCTTGAGATTGTCTGTTGGTACTAGAGGGGCCATGCCCCCAACTGAAGGGACCTATTGGTCGGAAGTAACCCAGGGAGGCAAACTTGTACTTACTGCAGGGATGACTCTGCCAGCATTGCTTCCCTCAGGGCCCTGGGCTAGGACCTGGTGGAGAGGAAGGGTCTAGGTCGCCCTACCACACCCACTTACGGGTTGAGGCCCAGAGAGGAGAACCTAAAGATCCCCAGCTAAAGGTCAGGAACAGATACCACTACCATTTTGGCTAAGGGGAAGGAGCCAGATGTCACATGCTCTGACCACTAGATCACCCCAAGCTCTGAGACCCCTATTACACATGGCTGCTACTATTCATTTCTTTGCAATCAACTGGCATTTTTGTGCTGCGAAAGACTTGAGTTTCTGATGATCAGCTTGCTATTACACACAGTTTAGCTGCCAACATTCCCCTTTGGGATGAAGCATGCACTCAGCATGAAAACCACAGTAAATGAGAGCAGAGAGGTTACTTATCCCCTTCTATAAATTCAGGCAGCACTATGCTGTATCATTGCTTCACATTTAGTATGCAGATTTCTCTGAATAGCTTGATCAGCAAAGATTTGAAATCATCAAAATGTAAGTTAGGGCAGGAATTTAGTCCAGTTTTTGTCTCCACGTTACACAGGTGTAAGTCCTGAATATCTAAATGCCTAAACTGGAGCCCTTTGCTTATCTCTTCTGTCCTGTGAGTGGTGGGTACATGTCCATTAACGTGTGTGAATGTAACGGGGGATACTCGCAGAGAGCTTGGATGTGACCTGCACTGTGAGCACCCTTCCTGATGTTCCTGGGTTGGAACCAAGCACTGATTCGCACTAGCATCCTCTTGTCTTCCAAGTACCCAAAAAGAAGCAAGGAAAGCAGGATAACGGCATCTCTCCCTTCAGAGTAATGAAACTGAGATAATACATAATGCACTCTAGGAGCTCCCAGGAGGCATTCTGGCTGATTTAGCCAAAACACCTCTGGGGAGCTCGCTGTGCAGTGAAGCACAAAAGCTACCATAAAACTCTCACTGGATTTAATGGGAGCAATGTTTGGCCAGCACAAATTGCTATCTAAAATCCCACCCTCCTACTTTGTGGCTCATAGTATCAATTAACCAATTGGTCCCTAGCCTCTCCTAGATCTACAGCTTGCAGAAACTGGTATTTCCAGCAATAGCTTTACAATACTGGCAAATCAGCAATTGCAGAATGAGGGTGAGGAGCTTAGCAAATGTACCACTTCCACCTTTTCAGGGAGGCACTATAACTAAAGCTGAATGACGCACCTATTGCTTTTCACTTCATGTGATGATTTTGTGGTGTAGGAAGGTCCAGTGGCCTTCCTCAGAACCTGGGCCTGAGAAAGGGCCACAACAACCAGGCCAGCCAGTGAAAGGGCCGGCAGTCCAGTCTGCCCAGCAACCAGGGAGCTGGACCGTGATGGGCCCAGCAGACCAGCCAACCCGGCAACAGAGGGGCGGAGCTTCCACCGGGTCAGGAAGGATAAAAAGCAGGCCCTGCAGCTCAGTAAGGAACAGACTGCCACTGGAGGCAGATGTGCCTTCTCATCCTGCTGGCTGTAGCATAGGCCTGACCCCAGCCAGGCTACCGCCCTGAGCAAGCATCTCCTGGAGCAGAGGCACTGGGAATGGCCCAACCTACTGGGGCCCCAGGACTGGATAGGGCCTCTGGGCCATGGAGAATGGACTGGGCCCCTGAGCCCCAAGGACTGGATACGGCCTCTGGGACCCAGAGACTGGACCGAGCCCCTGAAGCTCAGGGGTGGGAGATACCCTTGGAGCTCAGCCCTGACCTGGAGGAGATGCCAGATGCTGGAACCCTGTGACCTGCAGGAGTTGCCTTCAGCCAAGGAACCCCTGTGACCTAGAGGAGCTCCCTGCCCTGCCACTGGTTGACGAGGTGGGACTAGTGAACTTGCTGCGAGCCGAGTACCCCAGTGACCCTGAGGACCCAGTGTACGCAGGTACCTGGGGATATGGGGAGGAAGTGGCCCAGGGACAGCTATAGCTAATGGCTGAGATGGGTAAGGCCCGTCGGCATGTTGAGATGGGAGCCCCGCCGACTCAGTGGTAACGCCTTTGCTAGGCCGCCCTTCCCTAACCACCCTGGGAGGAGTCCTCTCCATGTCCGCTGAGGATAGCAGAACCACTGCCTGCCTCACCCTGCTTAAAGGGCCAGAGGCGATAGACTACTTGGCAGTCTGCCCTGCCAGAGGGGCAGGACTAGGACTCTTACAGAGATGCTAACATTCCCTTGTAGGAAGGTGCAGTGGCCTTCCTCAGAGCCTGGTCTACATGTGGTGAGCCTGAAACAGTTCAAGATGTTGTGTAAAGCAGTGTAAGAACTCTTGTAGCACAAGGTACATCGACACTGCAGTAAAATTGCCAAGGCACAGCAGGGCCCCAGAGCCCGGGCTCCAGCTCAAACTCTGTTTACACTGCAATTTTAGGGTCCTGTTGCCTCAGCCCCACGAGCCTGTGTCAGCTGAACTGGGCCAGCTGTAGGTCTTCTATTGCAGTGTAGACATACCCACAGACTTTCATCAGATTGCATAATTTCACATTTCAAGCATCTCATGCAACTCAGGGTATGAGCTCTTCCAGCAATACAGTTTAGTCCAAATACTGCATTTTCTTTTCATCTTCTCTAGGGTCAGTAATGTTAGGGGGAAGTTTCATAGGGACAAACTTAACCTGACTGATGATCTCGGATGAATCTAAGGGGGTATTTATGAGCCCGATCCTGCATGCATACACTGAAGATGCTGGGTGTCTTGCTCTTATCTTCAGTAGGAGTAGGATGGGTCTGAGCAGTGAGATTCATGAGTTCTGATAGACAAGCAGCTCATGAATCCATAAGGACACAAACAGAAGCATCACAATGACATCATTGTTGCATCTTGTCCTGCACTATTAAAGCTAACTCCTAGTAGAAAACTGGCCAAGGACTTTAAATGAAGCTGAGGTGACTGTAGATTAGTGCCTGCAAAGCCTCTGGAATATTTCTTTAGCCATTATAACAGGTTACAGCTGACTATCCTCAGTCTAGGTGATACCTTATCAAGCACTCAGGATATGACTGTGCCAGGAGGTGCAGCTCATAGTAAGAGGAATACTTCAGCAGAGAGGTAGCACACTTGCTCCCACAGCCCTTTGTGAGGTGCAGTTTACTTCTTGCCATGTGTGCACATGGGGGGAGTAAGGATGGTACCCATGCAGTCCTCTGGGCACACAGATTGGAATTTTGGCCTCTATGGTGGGTGGGTGGATGGGTGGGGGTGGGGGTGTGTGTGTGTGTGCGTGCGCATGCGCACTCTCCTTCATTGCACACCTGCATGAGGTCCAGCAAAGAGGGCCAAAGTCATGCTGTGACTTTGGTGGAATTGCAGCAGGGATGGCCATAACCCAGAAAGTTTATGGTCAGATTGTGCCATAAAGGCACAGCACTGGCTTGGGGAACTCAAGAAAGTGTAGTGGCTCACTGAGCACGGTGCCTCCCAGCAGCCACTGTGCCGTGGCCACCCATTAGCAGGGATTAGAATGAACCTCTCTTCCCCCATTGGCAGCCCACTGGGTCCTCTGGCCAGTGTGGTAGAGGTGCCGGCACCATGGCTGTCTCCACCCCTGCTGAAGACATTAGTACACTAGGTGCTGTGTTGGAGAAACTCTTGTGCTGTGGAGAATGTAAGGGCTGCACTCAGCTGGTCAACCCTGGGTACAGTGTGGAAAGACAGTGGTGTCAGCCAAAGAGGGGGAAGAAGTCAATAAGTTGGGGCCAACACATTGTGGGGGGAGAGAAAAGTAGAGCAGGCACTGGGAGATGGCGAGGGAGGAGAGCAGCTACTCAGGCTGGGTCTACATTCATGGTGACAAATTCACCGCCTTCACACCGATTGGTCTGGCTCGACTGAGTGGTCTGTGTAGACGCGCTCAGTCGATCCGGGAAGCAACGCAGGAAAACCACCCCAGTAAGTGGTGTAGTGCTGCGTTGAAGGGAGCTCTGTTCCCTTCGACGCAGCGCAGTATGGACGCCGCGCAGAGGAGACGCTGCAAAGTCAACAGGAGATACGCAAGTGACGAAAATCACTTGTGTATCTCCTGTCAACTGCTGCCGAATCACAAAGGTAAGTGTAGACCAGGCCTCAGATTGATGACCAGGGGAAAAAGGGGAGGAGAGGAGCAGCTGCCAGTGAACTGGGAGGGATAGTTTGAGAAGAACCAGTTGAAATTTTCCATTAACTTTTTTCAACAAAAAACACTCATTTGACTAAAATGAAATTTTCTGTTTAAAAACAAAAGAAGAAAAAATCATTTTGGTTGAATATTTTTTGTTTTTTCAACAAATTTTAAAAATGAAAAATTGCATTCATTGTGGTGGGAGGAAAACCAGTCTTTTTTTGTTTTTTGTTTTGTTTTGTTTTAAACTTCACTCCAAAATCCACTTCCCTGCCTTCTTTTCTCCAATGGAAAAAAGTGAGAGAATGTGTCTTCCATCTACCAAAGCAATGCGTTTTTGGCTAAAGAAGCAAAATAATGTAATGACTACTTTTGAAACAGAGAAGTGAAACATTTTCATTTTATCTGTTGAATAAAAATTCTATTAACTAGCTCTAATACTGGAAAGAGACACTGCAGATGTAGGCAGGAGTGTGGGTCCCATGTTAAATTTCTTCTTGGGTGCCTCTCCAAATATCATTAAGCCTCTGACTAGGGGTAGTATTACACTGCTAGTCATCCAGTCACAACATTCATTCTATGCTTGGCTGATTCGGGAGAGGCAGATGGAGCCATAATGCAGAATTCCATCCGGTGTGCTGTATTCATACTAGTACTTGGATACAGCATGGAAACGATGGCGCAGTGCCACAATACTGGCCAGTACCCAGGTGAATGGAAGGCCATGAAGATGTCTGATGACACACCAGAATGCAGATTTGTGTGTGGATGTTTAGCAGCCTGTGTATTCTTAATCTTTTCTCCAAATGACCAGTTCTCAGCACTGACAGCTGAACTCCTAGTCCCTGCTGGTCAACAGAACATAAGGTGTTTCTGAGATCTGTGAAACATAAGTAAAGCACACATTAGAATTCCCAGTGTATTTCACTGAGCTGCCAGATGATAAATATTTGATCAGTCGTAGATCAATAAAGCACATATCCCACCTTCTGAGGTCTTTTTTAGGATCGTTGGCTTGAGTATTAAGAGCATTGCAGTGCAACTCTTTAAGTTTGTAGGAGCATGAGATCCTAGAGGTGGTTGCAATCTTACTTGCAGCCTCTTGTAACCTCATTAGAATTTGATTATTCTGACAATTTTATCAGACCTCTTTTCAGCAGCCACAGTGCTGGAGAAGTTGCCTCTGCACTGCTGTTCTCAGTATTATCAACTCCAGATGCTACCTACACTAGCAGGAGATTTGAAAGGTGAACTGCCAAGCTGAAAAAAGAACCCCAAGTGTGCTTTTTATTGCTTTTCTATTATTCATGAAGACAGCCTCAGTCTATTCTTTTGCTTGTTTTTAAACAAATATCAGGCCTTGACTTCCTATTTTTTTGCTTGCAGATGCTCTAGAGGATAATAGAACTAATGGGACAAAGACATCACAATAGACAGAAGCACTCCAGACAGCTCGGTCCTGTGACTAGGTCACTGGCTTGTGCATCAGGAGACCTTCATTCTACTCCTCTATGAGCATGGCCAGGTCGCTTCAGTTCTGTGTGTCTCTGTTCCCCCTCCTATCCTTCTCCATTTAGAATCTAAGCTCTTTGGGGCAAAGATTGTTTCTTACTCTGTTTGTTTGTACAGCTCCTAGCACGATAGAGACCTAAGCTTAGTTAGAGCTTCTAAGCACTATTTATTATAATGTTGTCCCGCTCCTGGCTGGTGGCAGATGTCAGGTATTGCAGGTCAGCTTTCTGTTGGAAGAGAAATCATTGACTAGGATTCTGGGTATACTCTGTGCATTTTGTTTCTCTCTCACACACACACACACACAAATCCTGGAACAGAGGTGGTCACAATGGCACACAGGTCTTCTTGAAGGGATCTCAGCCCAAATACCAGTGCAACCCTGCCTCAGTATTTGACAGTGAACTCCCCTGCTGCTTGGCGCAGCTCCTTTAAAGTCATTACATCAGAAAACAAACAACCAAAAACTTGTGTGAATGCTAAGAAAATACTAAGAATGAGTAAGTCTAGGTGTAACAGCAGCATCTAATGACCATAAGATGAACAAAAGCATAAGTTGCAGTTTTCCCTACCCACAGTAAAGGGATATTCAGTCAGACTTGAAAATTCTCATTGTAGTTGAGTCAAACAATATTTAACAACAAAACTGGTTTAAGCCTAGTCTGATTCAATATTCCCTCTTTCAGCTAAGCGTTTGGAAATCTGCCACTTGAGTTACAACCTTTTGTGTTGTCAATCTAGGCCTCCAGTCCTCCAAAGTAGCCTCCAGCAAAAACAGGTCAGTGAAAACATATTACTGATATTTCTATAGGGGAAGAAATTGTTTTGATACAAGTACATCTCCATGCTTCAGAAAGGACTTGAGAAGGACTATTTCCCCTTTGCAGGTCACCTTTGACACTTGTTGATGTCTGATGTTCATGTAACCTTTAGTTAGGGATCAAGGGCCTAATAGGACTATAAAGATGTGCATGGGAAAGAGATGATCCAAAATGGGATATGTAACAGCGCACTTTCACCCCATCAGTTCCATGTTGATATGAACAGCAAGTATGGTTATGGCAAGAGTGACTATCTAAGGTACTTTCCATAGTATCTTCAATGTAGTTATCCTCCCAACACCCCTGGGAAGTGGGAAGTACTATTATCCCTGTGTACAGATGGGGAGCTGAGGGAAAGGGAGACTAAGTGACTTACTGGCCCCAGTTAACACAGGATGACACAGGAAGTCTGGCAGATATGGACTTGAATCGTATTGTCCTAGGCTAGTGCCGTAACCACATCTTTTTCCTTTCTGAGTGGTTCTTATAAACAAGGGAAAAAGGCAGTATGACCCAAATGTTGCAAAATCACCTTTCTCTGCTGCTTCTGGAGGTCCAGAACATAGCAGATGGTCTGTAAGCCTAGTACGAAGTTTAGTGGTGAAAGATTTTTAATAAAGTACAAATGTGGGAGATGAGGACATGATGATGAAAGCTGGCAACAATAGAAATGCACTGCTGAATCCCAAGAGAAATAACTAGAGCCTGTTCAATGCTATTAGTCAAATAACATACATGACACATAATGCTGTTGTTAGTTGAATCAATTAGCCAAATGTTTCTGTATTTGACCATATCTATAGTTGATGAAATAATGTCCATTATCTAATTTATTTATCAAAGAATGGATTATTTTCTGAGCCATATTTTTCACCAATCATTTTATCCAGTATTCAACTAGCTCTTCTATCAAGCCACAAGGAAAAAGGACAAAGATGCACAAGAGGACAAGTGTTATGTGACTCAGATGGGAATATGTATCCTGCCTAATAGTGCTGTACATACAGGATCATTTCTGCTTTACCTGTGCATGCCTGCCAGCTCTGGAACACTGTTCTTCTCATCACTGCATGGGTTCTAGGAACCCCAGTGTGTGACTATACGGAGTCAAAAATGAAAAAATTAGTCACATAGTCACAGCAATACAGTTGTGTCCATATTTGCCACTAGTGAAATTGTTCCGTACAGTGTTGTTGGCCAGGTGAGCCTCAGGAACAGAATCATGTGAAAAATCCCCAATGTTTTGGAGATGGGAATGAGAGGATTGAATTTTCAAAACTACCCTGAATTTTGAGGTAAATTTCTCTTATGTCCAATCAATCTATGTAGCTGAGAACTGCCTGGAACCCCATTGGCTTCTGTTTCCTGTGTTCACCTCTGGAAAATCATTGCTCATCCAACTGTGACTATCTGACAGCTGGTCAGAAACCCTTGAGGCTCTCTCAGGAACAGCCAGCTTCAGAGGATACTAGTTCATCATCATCAGCATACATGTGCCAAGTCACAGAGTGCTGATGAGATCTATTCCCAAATGGCAGCACACAGATCAAAACCAATATCATAGGCCAACAACTGTGGCTCTGGAAATTGTCAGGGGTTAGTTAAATGAACAGAAGGTGGAAACAAATGATCTCTAGATAGAAAGTGGTGATAGGGGATGGTTTGAAGTGGCACTGTCTCTCCAAAGAAGGGAGAGACACGGCTCCACAGGGCCATGCAGGGATTCTAATTGAAGACAGTGTTAAAAACAGCATGCAGGAGAAGAACAAAAGAATGAGAGCTGTTAGATTAAAAAGTGGTCTGTGCCCCAAATTAAAAATGGCCTTTGTGGAGTGTGCTTTGAAGTACATCTTTAGATAGGAGTATCGCAGCTTGATTAGAGAGCAAACAGGCAAATGTAAAATGACAAGGTTAAGGCAAAATTTGTGAAATGAATACGGATTACTGTAGCCATTTTAAAAGAGAACAGGGAGCAGAGAGACGATGAAAACAGGGACCCCTGTAGACATCCCCATGGAGAGTGAGCCCAGCCTCCTTCTTTCTGTGCATGTCACTTTTGTGCTCACATGGACAAGGAGCACAAAGGGGGTGCATCAGCCTCAGACTGACCCAGTTATTATGGCTAATTACCCCACAGGAGGGGCGAGAGCATTTCCAGCTGGTTAGATGAGTCCCTTCCCTTTGGTACCTAGCATTAAACCCAGGTGGAGGCATACTCCACTGAGCAGATTGGTGGCCCACTGGTTAAGGGCTAGTCTGGGATTCAGGATATCTGGGTCAACTTGTTGCTGTGGTACAGGCCTCTTGTGCAAGTCTCTGTCTCCCGTCTGTAAAATGGGGATAACAGCACTTCCTTATCTCTCAGCACTATGTGAGGGGCTAAGCCACTATGGTGATGAGAGCCAGATAGGTACTATCAGGACCTAGACGAGGGAAAGAGATGGGACGTTTGTTGCTTATGCTTTTAACTTTACCATAGAGCGGGCTGGAAAAATTCCAACAAAACACTTTTGTTTGCCATTTTGATGACTTGCCAAATTCAATGTTTTGTGGAGACAGCTTGATTTTTGCCAAAGTTCTGATGGAACCCAAGCTGGAAACCTTGGAAACGTGCCTGCTTTCTTGCCAGATCATCTGTCCAGCTTCTTGGCAGCCTGGGAAACCAGGCTTCCAGGGTCTGCAGCTTTCAGGCAGCTTGCCAGGCTGACTGCCCCAGAGTGAGGGCTTCATTCACTTTCATCAGTTTCAGGATGTTGTGGTGTTATGCATAATCAGAACAAAATCAACTGACAGAATTTGTCTGAAGTGCAATTTCCTTTCTCTGCCCAACTATTTTACTTTCTCTAATTGTATGATGCACCATCCTGGAATTCTGCTGTGAAGGGAAACAAAGTATTTGTTCTTTTTATCTATCCTTTACTACCTCCCTTTTTTTTGGGGGGGGGGGGAGGAGGAGAAGGAGGGGTGTATGTGTAACTACTTTGCAACCTATTCTCAGTTTACTATGGCACACAGTCTCTCTGCAGTCACTCCATTTTATTTCCAATGCAGCGTCTGGTACTGGCCACTGTTGGAAGACAGGATATGCAGCTAGATGGACCACTGGTATGGCCATTCTTATGTTCTTATTTACAAGTGTAGCAAATGGGGAATGTTGAAGGTTTTTAAAGAGGAATTATGGTGTAGAGCATATGGTACGTTATTTCCCACATGCCAGTGCTCTTACTTTACATCTCTTCATGTGCCCCTAACGGAACTGCTTGTGTAGCTCGAGAGCACTGAGAATTTGCATTATTTTGTACTTTAGCAGGAGTGAGTGTTCCATTGAGATATTATAGAATCTATTTCGATGAAGTAGATCAGGAATTCTGCTATCATCATGTTTCAGCTGGAAAATCTAAAAGTTATGTCTGTGTGAGGAACAGCTTTGAAGGTGTTTGTGTCTGTTTGGGCACCTCTCTCGCCTTTGTATCTTTCCTAGGTGAAATGCTGTGTTAAGGATCACACAGATAAGATTTATTTTTAAATAGGTGGCTGCTGAAAAGATGGGAAGCTGAGTACTGTGTGACTCCGGTGCATGCCTCTCGAGCTTAGACTTGCTATTAGTCAAGGTAAGATGGTTGCGGTTGTTACCCTCATAGCATAAAACACATAAGTTGGAAAAAATATCTAATATTCTTGCTCAAGGTTTCAATGTAACACTGCTTTTGTTCTTCAAATCCCGAACAATAACAGACAGTAACCAAAAACAGCGAGACAAAGCCAGCTGCTCTCTAAGGCAGAGACACAACTCAGGCCCCCTTGTTTTAGGCTCTTTCTTTTCAGATGACCCAGATCTTATAGCTTCCCACAAAGGCCCCTAGCCTGCAAGCAGGACCAGGAAATCCCTCACATTTACAATGCTGGCTTGTCATTTATGAACACCGGTTCCAGTACACAACAGTGATAAAAACCAAATGACTGACTGACAGTGAATAATTTTCTTGACAAATATAGTCCCTCTTTCTGCTGGTGGAACGTTTGTGAGCGGGTTGGGATGTCCTCAAGGGATTAGCTCTTCAGATGTACTTAACAAATGCTTTTAGTGAGGGTTTTGTGCTTATAACTCTGGACTGACAGTGACTAGTTTGACTATTGCAGAATCTACAGTCAAAATTCAACCAGTGTCGGTCCCCTGTGATTGCTGATGCCGGTCATATGTTGAATGACTTATGCATTGCCTTGTGTTGGTGATGGTGCACTGCCCTAAGGAGGCAGAATTCCTCCTTGCATTTGCTGGGTCACAGGTGGAGAATCCCCTCTGCTACACTCCTTCAAGGGGTGCAGCTTGCACTGTGGGATGGCAAACTCCCCTGTGCTTGTTCCCCTGCTGGCACAAGCTCTAGACCTTACATCCTTTCTAGGCCTGCTGCTGCTCCAACTTCCTCCCGGGCTGAGAAGCAAAGTATCAAGGAACCACAACCAACTCCCTGCAACTGCCATTCTCCCCTGTGTCTGAGCATAGCCTGGACACTGTAAAGAACTGGGACCTTAACCTTTACTTGAAGGCGCATCCTTAGGAACAATTCCCCTGCCTAACACCCAACCCGAATAACTCAGCAAGATTCTAGGATCTCCACAGGGACAGGAATCCTACGCTGCATCTCAGTTGTGCAGTGAAAGCACTACTATTAATATTGGTTAACATAAGATAGCATCCAGAGGCCTCCAATCTGGGATAAGGTTCAATTGTGTTAGGCACTGTATAAACATAGTGAAAATATGTTCTCTGCCCCAAAGAGCTCACAGGTCCAATTGGGTTGGAGAGGGAGGATGGTGTAATAACAGGACTAAGGCTGTGTGAATAGCTGATTATTCGATTCACTGACCAGACCAAAACATAACACAACCAGTTTGGATTGACTCAAAATGAAACTCTTCAGACATTTTCAGCAAACCGACCAATCAGATTTTTTTGTTTTGGGCCAAAAGAAACTTTTGCTCAACCCAAAATATAATGTTTAATTTCATCTGATTTTTTTTAACCTTTTCAAACAAAATTGAATTGAATTTCAAAATAAAGTTGATTCAAATTAAACAAGTGAAGGCTTTTTTTTTTTTTTTTACTGAAACAGTTCAATAAAGTCAACACAAATTCTCAAACCGGTTTGGTTGACCCACGTCTGTATTTATTATCCAAAAGTTTTGGCTGAAATTTCACCTAGCTCTAAACATGACCATGCTTTCATGCAGTCTAGCCACACAGTGTGAGCAGATATTAAAATGATACAAGTTTTGTGCTCTAAGTAAAACTAAATGCAAACTTGATGTGATCCTAATAGGAAAAAAGGATAAAGTTGCTAATATGATCTGGAGTTTTTATTTTGATGTGATAGGCCATTTATAAAAAAGTCAATATAGATTTTCTGTCTTTTACCTGATCCACTTCCTTTTCCACACGGGAACAAGTAGGAAGACAAGTTTCACATGTTAGTTTCATAACTGCTGCTGTTCTGAGACGTTTATGCTGTTGCTCTAATGGAAACACTTTGAATCATTCACTTCAGATTGCTATTACCTATTTTCACATCCATTTCTTATTACTCTTAGCAAAACACCCATTTGGCAATCGTTACCTGAGTCTGTGTGTAAATAAAAACACAATGTCTAGTGTCAGCAAGTAGTACTATCAGTTATTGCATTTCCTTGTGTAACTGCACTTGAATGGGATTTGTGTATACAATTATACATTTTCAGTATGCAAATACAGGGTCCGTGTGTGAGCGCTGGTAGCAGATGTGTATAGGTATAATTTAGGTATCCATATTTGAAAAGGTTGCCTTGCAAAATGCATGCATATCGGTTAAATGCGCACTGTCTGTTATATTTGTCTGGTGGCTGGTCCATAGAGGCTGAGACTCCTACAACAGCTATCAAAGCAGTTATTCCTTTAGCTCAAGCAGCAGATAGCTGTGATTTTAGCACTGGAGTCGTCAAGTCAATGCTGGTGATGATGCATGATAGTGGTCATTAATAGAGCTGGTCAAAAGCTTTCCCTTGAAAGGGCTGGGTTTTTGTGTTTTTTGTTTTGCAGGGTTATTTGTGCAGAATGAAAACTTTCTGTACGAATAGGTTGATTTTGATGATAACTTATTCCGAAAATATATTCAAATGAAGCATTTTGATAAGGTCAAAATATTCCATTTTGACATTTTAAGACCAGGATGTTTGGTCTTTTGTTTGACAACTCTTTGTGTTGAATATTTTTAAATAGAATGTACGATAAAATGCAGAAATCAAAATGAAATACTTCAATTTTATCAAAGTGAAACCCCAAAGGACTCTCTTTCAAAATTTCCCCTTTTGCAGGACCCTTCAGTATGGTGTGTTTTATTTTCTGCCTGTCCCCTGCAAAGGCGTACAAGAACAGGAAACTTCAGCAGCCAGAAGTAATCTGTCAGATGGGCCAGATTGCAAGATGTGTAAATCAGTCTAATGTTGAAATCAGTGGAAGGATGCCAATTATATACACACACCCTCCCCCTCCCAGAGTCTGTGTGTGAGTATTAAACCAGTATATGTCACCTTTGCTTGACTCTGCAGTTAAAGCAAAATTATGTCAGATGAATGTTATCATATCAAACTCAAGTGAGATCTTAAGAATTAATGCTTTGTCAAGGCTGCATTTAGTAAATAACAAAACAAAAATTAAGAGACTGTGACAAAACATTTGCTCCAAAAGGCAAATAAATAGGATTTTATTATAAACTGTAAATCAAACCATTTGTGCGTTGCTAATTCAGATTGTCATGTCTATTATTTATTATCTTGTGTTTTTTCCCCACTAACTAATTCAGTGAGAAACTTACTAGGTGACTGATAAAGTAGTAATGTAATTACAATCCCATAAATCATATTTCCACAGTGCTTGGCTTTCCATTGCTTTTTAATTTGTTCTTGATGCATTAGTGCATGTTTTAGTGAATGAGAGATTAGTATTTACTGTTTTTGTTTTTACAGGTCTGTTTCACAAAATAAATCCAACCACCGAGAGAGCGTTCAAGTCACATGATGACTGTAACATAAAACCACAAAAAACAAGGGATTTCAGACTTGTTGTTTCTGAAATGCAGTTGTCTTGTGCAATCGATAGAGCAAGGTAGGAAACTGCAATTGTAGTGCAGTGGCATTAGCGTGTACCCCTGTTGTGGACAGTGAGGATCAAGAGCTACGCTGACTTACTCCTTTGCACAGCCCATGGATATCACTGGGAGGAATAGAATGCAAGTCAATATGATCCTCAGGGATATACTATGGCTGTTAGGTCAGACTGCATTGCAGGCATTCAGAGGATCTCCAGACGCATTCCAGCTGACTCAGCCAGAATTCTTCCAGGGGCTCTGAGGAGTGCACACTGGAGCAGGAGCTTCACCAGTCTTCCCGAGAATGCCCTGGACACTCCTCCATGTGTCAGTTGAGGGCTACTGGCCAGAGCAGAAGGGAGATGGCCTAGGGCCCTATATTTGCCCCACCCCTTTCTATTTGCTTTCAGGAATTCATCACCAGTGGCAGCACTCGACTTCGGTCCTCGTGCTTAGAGACTGGCAGGGAGTACTAATGGAATGACCCCCCCCACACACACACATATACAGTACCCATATAGGGCCAGCCACAATCTGGCTATAGGAGTCCCATAACTGCTGGAGTAAATGGCACTCTTTTCATAGCATAAGCACACTTTTTTGTGTGTGTGTGTGTTCCTATTGTGCCCTCACTGGTATCTACGGCCTGACTTAGTCATTTAAGCAAGTGCTTAAGTCCATTTCTGTATTTGTACAATGTCAATAACAACCTGCCCAATAGAAAGCTTTAAAAAACTGATAAAGTCATTCCTGATTCATGTGAAAACAAATTCTTTGATTCAACTCAGATCTTTTCAGGTTGCACTGAATGGAATTGAGATTTTTTTATTTATTGTGGTAGTGCCTAAAAGCTCCAATCATAGACCAGAACTTCATTGTTCTAGTGCTGTACTAACAGTACAGAAAGACAGTTCATGCACCAAAGAGCTTACAATTGAGGTAATTACCCAGGGCTCTGTGTGCGTGTCTGTGTGTCTGCATGCATGCATTAAACTCTTTGTAAAAACATTTTGGAATATTTTAGTGGGCTGGAAGGGTAACATTGTAAAAACAAAACTTTGTTGTGCTGAGATGTTTGTGAAATGAAATGACCCTTTGCCTGGAATAAGTTTTGAAACTAAGTGGAATAAATTTAGCTCATTCAAGCCCAGCTGCATTTATCTACTAGAGACCAAGTCAAAGGGTTTTATGTTATGGATGAAGAGGGTCTTAGAGATGGGTCTGTATACAGTGCAATCAGAGGTATAATTTGCAGCCTATTTGGGTAGGCAAACCCCTCCTAGCTTTAAACTAGCCAGGGTGGAGCATGGTTATAATAGCAGTGAGCATGCAGCAACATGGCCTCAGTGCATGCTAGGAACACAGGACTAGGTAGGCGGGGTCCAGGCAGGATTGCACCGCTCATGCAGATACCCATGCCACAGTGGCTTCACAGCCCTTCCAAGGCATGCTTGGTAGACTGATGCTCACATGGATATGTGCATCTGAGCTGCAACCACCGCTTCAACTGTGGTGTAGACACATCTTTGGTGTATGCACCTTAATGGAGCTACACTGATCTACTCCAGCTGAAGACTGTCTCCATGTGCTTAGCTCTGTCATTCCCTTTTCACACCCCTCCCCTTCCACCCTCAACACGCACCCTTGGCTTTGTCTCTGAATCCTAGATTTTGCTGTGTTGCTTTTGAAGCTTAATACGAACTTTTAAACAGTCAGCAAAGCTTCAATTTTTAATCTGTGCATTCATGTCCTCTCTTGTGCTCTTCTTGAGTGTGAGCTGTACGTGTGACGGGATTCCCCCTCCTAGCTGGATGAATGAACCTCCTTGACCTGAGCTGCTGGAGATATTGTTTGAAAGCCGGAGAGCCTGAAAGCTTTGCTGCAGTTATGCTGCTGGATGGAGACAGGTGCATGGGTTTTTTTTTTCTTGTCTTTGCAAATCTCAGCAAATTTACTCAATTCACTTTATCAGGCTCTTACTACACTATATCTCTGTGAAATAAGGCTGCCTGGGTTTTCACTGACTACTAGGTAGCAAAGCCAGAAAGGACTTGAGTAAGTCTAGAGCTAAGGTAAAATATCGTATTTACCTTCCCGTACTAAATGAAGAGCAGCGTTAATGCCACTTGGTCTGATGTGGTTCCTGAAAATGCTGCTTCGCGGTGGCGGTGGTGTTCTCAGACTCCCTGAATAGCTGAGGCAGTGCGGTCATTCTGGGAACCAGCACTTTGAGGGGGGGACTTAAGGAAGGCTGCCATGGGCATCTGTTGGTTTGATTATTGTTACTTCCTCCTTCCTGCCCTCAAAGTGCTGCAGCTAAAGGAATCTTCTTGTCTCTCTGACCATAGTACTGCACTGCTGAAAACCTACACTGCCCTTTGCCTCTCCATATCACGCTCAATAGCCCAGTGCTGCCCTTTAGGGTACTACAGAGCCTCAGCCCTCCCTATAGCTCAACTCTCATTCTATTCCGTGTCCCCTTCTCAAGCCCTACGTCCACCTAGTCTTCTCCGCTGAGAGCTGCTTGAGTCTGCTCTCCTTCCCCCCCCCCATTAAGACAAAAACGTGTGTGAAAGTCATGTCCCGTGCACAATAGTTTGTGGCTCCTCCTCCTGTTGCAAAACTGGGTTCTTTGGAATTAGCACATCAAGATATTTCTGGGAGAACAATTGAGTTCCTTTAGGAATGCATTAGATTGCACTAAATGACAGTTATTAAGAAAATGTCCATGGGACCAAAACTCTCAGCCCCTTTAAATCTCCCTCCCCTACAGCAGGTCCGAGGGTCAGAAAATTTGGGACCAGATTTTTAAAGGAATTTGGACGCCTAACTCCTATTGAAATCTTAGCAGCTCCGATATTTGTCCTCATTTAGGACTGAGGGATTTGAAATTGGTTGCCCGGGGCAGCCACGGCAAGCTTTTTGTGTTGCTGCCAGAGTTTGGAATTCACTGCAGTAGCACTGTGATTTGGTGAAGGGTGCAAAGGGACCTAAGGGGGGAGAGTGAAGTTTCTGCAGCAGCTGGTCTCATGATGCTTAATTCAGATATAAGAGATTGGCTGCTCTCAGGCTGAGAAAAGCAAACCAAATATCTACTAGGAAACTGGAATAAAGGCACATAATTGAGTTATAAACTCGGTTTCAAAGTATAGCAACACATACTGGGAGAGCTGGTAGTACTGCCAATGCTTAAGGTTGCCCAGGACTTCCCATTATAAAACCCTCTTTTCAGTTGTTTGCCAGGTGTCCCCGCTGAATGAAGTGTTTTTGGACTGTTACAGCTAAAAGGTTCAGCCACTTCAAAGAATGAGATTAGGAGAAAAACGTTGTTTTGCCCTTGTTAACAATATTCTGACAACGGTTTCATTGAGAACCCCTGGCACTCCAATGCTTTGGAGCAAGAACTTTAAATTTGGCAGGGAATGGCCTCTGGGTCTGAGATGTGCCTTTGGCTGGCCCTGTGAGAGTCTGTCCAAAATGGGCTCTGAAAAAAATCAGTTTGCACATGTTCAGTAGAGACTTATTAGAGATTAGCAGCTGCCTGAATCAAATGCAGAGAGGACAAGGCGCTTGGAAGGGGGAGGAGCGACAAGTCTGAAATGGAGGCAGACTCATGGGGACGGGGTAGAAGGGGTCACACAAGGGAGTAGGAGGGTAGGGTTTGTTCAGAGACATCATGGCTGCCCTATGTGCCTTAGTGAAGCTGTGGGGTGGGGTTGTATTGGGAGGCATCTGCACCCCTGTGGCTGCAGAGGGCAGCAATGCAGATTGCCCAGGTCTTCTGTAATTTTATCAGCAGAGATTTTATATTTATGTCTGATCTTTGATGAAAATATGGGATAGTTTTGGATCTAGAACTGATCCCTATGGAACCCCAGTAGAAATACCCCTATTCCATGATGAATCCCCATGCCAAGTACTTTTGAGATGAGTTAGTTAGATATTTCTTCTAGATTTTTAATCAGAATGTTGTGTGGTGACAAATCAAATGCCTTACAAAAATCTGTTACCTCTATGCAGTTACCTTTATTATTCAAATTTGTAATCTCATCAAAGAATGAAATAAGGTTTGTTTAATAAGATCTGGTTTCCTTAAATCCATGTTGACTGACATTAATCATACTGACATCCTTTAATTCTTTATTGATTTGAATCTCCTGTCAGATTTTGCCCAGGATTGCTGTCAGGCAAACTTCACATCATCCCAATTGCCCTTTAGAATATTTGCATATTAACATTCTTCCAGCCATCTGGAATTTCTCCAGTATTCCAGCATCTATTACAAATTAACATATGTGGACCGGACTTCCCCTCAGCCAATTCTTTTAGGATTCTTTAGTGCAAGTGATCTGAGCCTGATGATTTAACATTTATTCCAAGCAGATGATGTTTAGCATCCTCCTTATTCACTAATGGACTGGAAAACAATTTATCATCTTCCTTTCCAAATACAAAGCAGAAATATTTATTGAACACAGCTGCCCTACTTCATCATTAACAATTTTATCACTTCCAATTAATGATCATTGTCAGGGTTTATTTTGTTCCTGATATACTTAAAAAACTCCTTCTTATCATCCTTTGCCCTGCCAGCCTTGGATGTTTCTCTTATCCATATTCTAAATTTCATAGCTTCTAATCTACATTGATGGCCACCTATGACATTTTTTTCCCATTTCTTATATATATTTTTTTATTTCTAATTGCTGCCTTCACTTTCCATCCTAACTAGGATGGGCTTCGAACCAAAGTCCTCTTTCTTGATTGTGGATCATGAATTTTTGGCCCTCTAGTAAAATCTTTTTAAAGACCTCCCGATTCCCTTGTGCATTTTTCTGTCTAACTTTTCTCTCTGAATCAGTTGCACTCCATTTTGCTCAGCTTTGGGAAATTTAGCCCTTTTGAAGTATCAAGAACATATGATGGGTTGGGACTGTTCTGTTTGCCTATATTGAATGTAATCAGCTCATGAACACTGGTTTGTAGGTAACCACCAACTTCCAGTCCAGTGATCACTTCATCACAATGAGGTGCAAAATAGAGTTATCTTATGCTGGGTGCAATACCTTCTGTGTTGGAAAATTATCATCCATAACTTCTAGAAACTCCAATGATGTTTTACTACTGGCTGCATAAGACTCCAGGTATACATCTTTGAAACCAAAGTCTCCACTAACTGCACAATTTTTGCTTCCACACATTACAGACAGGAGTTGAAGGAGCAACTCATCCTATTCTGTGGTTTGATTCAGTGGTCAGGAACCAACCCTGCTGGACTTCATTGGTCAGAGAGCTCTAGTGGTCCAGTACACCCACACAAGCAGTCTGGTGCTGAAGATGCAGTTCTAGCCTTCAGTAGTAGCTGCTGGGAACTGTGCTACAGGCCAGCCCCCTGTCTCTGGGTTCAAGGATAGATTTTGCTCACCAGCCCCCCACAGGCATGTAAAATGAAAAAGGTTGTAGAGCAGTTTTTAAACTAAGGGTTGGGGGAAAGCTAACAGGAGTGGAGGAACCATTGGTTTGGACAGACTCCTCCCTCAGGGGAGAATCTATTAATGGAGAGTCTCTATATCCTAGTAAGGTGAAGAGGATAAAATATGGGTAGAATCTGACGAGAAACAGTCAAATGGAAAGGTGTCACATTCATTTACATCACAGAATGGCAGAAAGGTAAAAAGTGACAATATTTTAAGTGCTAATATACAAACGCTAGAAGTCTAAATACTATGATGGGTAAACTTGAATGTCTCATATTAAGAGGATATTGCTATAATAGGCATCATAGAAACTTCTTGGAATAAGAATACTCAGTGGCACCCAGTACTTCCAGGGTACAAAATATATCGGAAGGACAGAATACTGGGGGGAGTGGCCTTATATGTGAGAGAAAGCAAGGAGTCAAATGAAGTAAAAATCTTAAATGAACCCAACTGTGCTATAGAATCTCTAGGGATAGTTATTCCATGCTTGAATAACAAGTATATAGCATTAGAGAGATACTACCGACCAACTCACCAGGATGGTGATAGGGACTGTGAAATGCTCAGGGAGATTAGAGAGGCTATAAAAATAAAAAACTCAATAATAATAATAATAATAATGGGGGATTTCAGCTATCCCTGTATTGACTGGGTACATGTCACCTCAGGATGGGATGCAGAGAGAAAGTTTCTTGGCACCTGAAATGACTGCTTCTAGGAGCAGTTAGTCCTTGGAACCCACAAGAGGAGAGGCAATTCTTGATTTAATCCTAAATGTAGCACAGGATCCAGTCCAAGAAGTGAATAAAGCTGAATAATTATAATAAAATTGAACATCCCTGTGGTGGTGGTGGGGAACATACCAAAGCAGCCTTTAATTTCAGAAAAGGGAACTACAGGAAAATGAGGAAGTGAGTTAAACAGAAATTAAAAGGTACAGTGCCAAAAGTGAAATCCCTGCAAGCTGCACGGAAATTTTTTGAAGACACCATAATAGAAGCTCAATTTAAATGTATACCCCAAATTAAAAAACATGGTAAGAGGACCAAAAAAGTGCCACTGTGGCTAAACAATAAAGTAAAAGAAGCAATTGGAGGCAAAAAGGCATCTTTTAGAAAGTAGAAGTTAAATCCTATTAAGGAAAATAGAAAGGAGCATAAACTCTGCCACGTGAAGTGTAAAAATATAATTAGGAAGGCCATAAAAGAACTTGAAGAACAGCTAGCCAAAGACTCAAAGTAACAGCAACAAAATGTTTAAGTACATCAGAAGCAGGAAGCCTGCTAAACAACTAGAGGGGCTACTGGACGATCGAGATGCTAAAGGAACACTCAAGGAAAATAAGGGTATTGCGGAGAAACTAAATGAATTCTTTGCATTGGTCTTCACAACTGAGGATACGAAAAAGATTCCCCAACCTGAGCCATTCTTTTTAGGTGACAAATCTGAGGAACTGTTCAGACTGAGGTGTCATTACAGGAGGTTTTGGAACAAACTGATAAATTAAACAGTAATAAGTCACCAGGAGCATATGGTATCCACTGAAGATTTGTCAAGGAGCTCAAATGTGAAATTGCAGAACTACTAAGTGTTGTATGTTACCAATCACTTAAATAAGCTTCTTTACCAGAAAACTGCAGGATAGCTAACGTGATGCCAGTTTTTGGAAAAAGCTCCAGAAGTGATCTTGGCAAGCCTAAATTCAGTACCAGGCAAATGGGTTGAAACTATAGTAAAGAACAGAATTATCAGACATGCAGATGAATATGACTTGTTGAGGAAGAGTCAATATGTTTTTATAAAGTGAAATCATGCCTCACCAATCTATTACAATTATTTGAGGGGAATCAAAGAGCATGTGGACAAGGATGATCCAATGGATATAGTGTACTAAGACTTTCTGAAAGCCTTTGACAAGGACCCTCATGAAAAACTCTTAAGCAAAGGAAGAGGTCATGGGATAAGAGGGAAAGTCCTGTCCTGGATCAGAAAGTGGTTAAAAGATAGGAGAAACAGAGTAGAAATAAATGGTCAGTTTTTCAGAATGGAGATAAATAGTGGTGTTCCCCCGGGACCTGGACTGGGCCCAGTACTGTTCAAAATATACATAAATGATCTGGAAAAACAAGTAAACCGTGAGGTTTGCAAATGATCAATTTGCAAATGATACAAAACTACTCAAGATAGTTAAGTCCAAAGCAGACAGCGAAGAGGCACAAAGGGATCTCACACCAGGGCAGCCAAATGGCAGATGAAATTCAATGTTGATACATGCAAAGTAAATAGAAAATGATGGGGTCTAAATTAGCTGTTATCACCTAAGAAAGAGTTCTTGGTGTCATTGTGGCTAGTTCGCTGAAAATATCATCTCAATGTGCTGGGGAAGTCAAAAAAGCTAACAGAATGTTGGGAATCATTAGGAAAGGAATAGATAATAAGATAGAAAATATATTGTCTTTTTATAAATCCATGATACGCCCACTTCCTGAATACTGCATGCAGATCTGGTCAACCCATCTCAAAAAGATATGCTGGAATTGGAAAAGGTACAGAAAAAGGCAACTAAAATGATTAGGGGTATGGAAAAGTTTCCATATGAGGAGAGATTAATAAGACTGAGACTTTTCAGCTTGGAAAAGATGACTAAGGGGATATGATACAGGTCTATAAAATCATGTCTGATGTGGGGAAAGTAAATAAGGAATTTACTCCTTTTCACAATATAAAAACTAGGGTTCACCAAAATAAATTAATACGCAGCAAGTTTAAAATGAACAAAAAGAAGTATTTCTTCACACAACTCACAGTCAACCTGTGGAACTCCTTGCCAGAGGATGCTGTGAAGGCCAAGATTAAAACGGGGTTCACAAAAGAACTAGATAAATTCATGGAGGATAGGTCCATCAATGGCTATTAGCCAAGATAGGCAACAATTGCTGTTTGCCAGAGGCTGGGAATGGCTGATGGGATGGATCACTTGATGATTACCTGTTCTATTCATTCCCTCTGAAGCACCTGGCATTGGCCACTGTTGGAAAATAGGATACTGGGCTAGATTGGCATGGTCCCTCTTCTTGTGATGCTATCTATTGCAATCCTTCCTCTTCTGGCATGGTCCTTCCTCCTGTGACACTACCACTCTTCCTCTTGCACAGCTCTTTGTGGTTTCCTTCTGTGATGTTACTCCTAATGAGCTCTCCTCCTCCCCCTAGGTGGTCTCTGGCAGACCCACCTTCTGTAGTGCAGTCCCTTATCCTGCGATGCAGTCCCTTCTACTCCACTGTCTTGTCTCATGGTCCCTCCTTCTCCAGCAAAGTTCCTTGTGGTCTCTCTCTTCTAGCCCTATAGATCTTCTTGGTCCTACCTCTCCCATTCAATACTTTGCTGTCACTTATCCTCCAGAGTAGTTCTTCATGGTCCCTCATCTTTAAGTGTGAGTCCCACCCCTTCCCTCCTCCAGCACAATCTTTTGCCCTGCTTCCTGAGGCATGCAGTGAACTTCTATCTGTCCTGCTCTGCAAAGTCCGCTGTAGCACGTATCTTTATTTCCCTTTCTCCCTTCTCTCTCCACTGTATCTCTCTCTCTCCTCTCCCCATACTTGTACCTGCAGTTCTTGAATGACCTTATACAAGCCTTCCTCAGGCCCATCTGCCTCGGCTGCTCTCTGAGTTCAGAAAGTTATGGGACTGCCAAGCAGGCAGCAACTGGGCAAGGGCTGCTGACATCACAGCATTGTTTCATCATCTCCTGTTATGATGTATGTCAGGAACACAGGAGGGGCCTTGAACACTGTTTTTTTTCCCACACTACCCCTGCCTCAATCAATACCCAGGGTGGACAGGGCCCAAGCAATGAAGCAGCAGTTCAATATTTCTTTTTATCCTTGTTATTTAGATACCATGCTAAAAAACTGAATAGAATAGAATAGAATGTGTAGCCCCAGGCCATATTTACTGTACATCATCTCAAACCTGCCTTGAATGCAGAATTTTGGGAGCAATGTCTGACTCAGAGGCCTCTTTTCCTTCTCTCTCTTCTCCCAGATGTGGGGCAAACATTTTCCTCCGAGCACACACACTGAGACATTGGAAGTCCAAGGCATCAGGCCTTATTTTTACCTTCCAGTGCGCTGAACTCCTGCTGTAGCTCGTGTGGCTCCTACAAAAATTGGTACCTTCCCTTAAAGAAGTTCAGTACCGTGAGTGACTTTCAGTTCCACCCTGTGGAAACAGATTCGTTCTTCTTTCACCTGGGTGGAAAGATTGGTTGAAAATTATTTTAGAAACGTTTTTTAAGCAAAGGTCAACTCCACTCCTTCAAATCAGGGGTCAGATTAGAAAGAAAAAGAGTTGGGAGTCTGCCAAAATGAGACACCACTCACAGGAGATTGTACAGATACTCAAATTATGATTGGCTGCTGCTGTTCCCTAGGGTTTACCTTCACCAGGTAACAAGGGTTAAAATTACAACTGCTTTTTCTCCACTAGGAATTTACTGGGGGTTAGTTAACATGTATTAGTTTAAAATGTGCCTTTTACCCTAGTGAAGCCCAAGGTTAAGGGGACTGTCTACATCAGAGAGTATTTTTAACTGATTCATTGCCAGTTGACTCAAGGGAGATCACTGCGGCCTTGTAAATGGGTGGGGATGTCTTTTGTGGGCCCTCCCCAAGCTTCTGTTGCAGGATGCAGACTGACATGTTTACCCTAGCCTGAACCCTATGACCTGGCAAGAGGGGATGGTAGGGGGAACAGGATGGCTTGTGACCTGGTCGGGAGGATGGCTGGGAGAAGATGGGGGGAAGCTGATTTCTTAGTTTCAGGAGGGGCAGAGGAACCATAGTGGAAGGTAACAGAGGAACAGATGTGGGAGAGCAAAATATAATGGCCAAAAAAAGGGAAAAGCCCTCATTTGTTCAGTTGGCTTGACTGAATTTCTTTGGGAGATTAGTGATAATGTTTTATTGGTGTTATCTGGTTGTAAGTCCTGACTCCACCACTGTTGTGAGTTCCCACCCCATCATCTGCAGCGCACCCACTGTTGCAAAGTTTCCTGATACACAGTATACAGTACAGTAGATACCATTACATGCACTGTGTTAGGAATATTATCTGCCCAAAGCCTTCATTGACTCAGAGTTAAAGTTGCCTAGTGATGCTTTGCCCCCTTCCAGAATGTGGTCAGTGGCCAAACATCAACGTCGTAACATCAGGGAATGAAGAGTTAAGGTAACACAAATGGAAACATCTGAAAATCAGGAAATACAAAGGTAAGGCAAACACCACATCTGCAATGCAACCTCAGCTCTGTGCTGCTGGAGCTGGCATGAGCCACTGGTAATGGTTCAGCAATGGTGATTTTCTTTCGCTCTCCATCGTACCGGACAATGACTTGACAACAATTTAGCGTTTGTTAGCTCGGCGAAGAGAAGTGAGTCCAGGATTTGAAATAAAGACTCTATGACAGTTTGCGCAGGAGAAACTGGAGAGCTGCTTGATATTATGCCAATGAAGATAGAGCTGTTGATATGCTGCCTCTTTGTGTCCATCAGCTGCCTGAGTAGAATCATACATTACAGATCTCCATTTACATCTATCTCTGGCAACTTCCTCCCAGGTCTCTATGCTAATATTTGCTTTCTTCAAGTTTGTTTTCAAAACGTCCTTATAGTGAGCTTTTACTCTCCTCTATCGCATGTCCCTTCCTTGAGTTCACCATAGAGGAGAATCTTTGGGAGCAGATAATCCAGCATATGAACAACATGCCTGTCCACCTCAGCTGTGCAGCTGCTATAAGGGCCTCAACGCTGGGCTCTTCTCAATACCTCAGTGTTTGGAACTCATTTTTGCCATTTAATTCCTAGAAACTGTTTCAGATGTCTCATTTGCAGGCTTGTAAGCGTTTCGATGTGTCACCTATATGGGGTTAGTATTTCTATAGACTATAGAAGTGTAGTCAGTACCACAGCACTGTAGACCTTCATCTTAGTTGCTTAGTTGCTGATACAAAGGTTAACAAACATCCAAGGGAAGTGGTGGATTCTCCATCTTTTGAAGTAAAGACGTGGATACCCCCTGAAAAATATGATCCAGTCAAACACAAGTTGTTAGGCTCACTACAGGAGTAACTGGATGAAATTCTATGCCCTGTGTTACGCAGGAGGTCAGACTAGAAGACTGAAAGGTCCCTTCTGCCTTAAAATCTATTAATCTATAAACCCATATGAGGAAGGAGTAAGAAAGCATGTTTGTTTTGTGTTCCATAGATTTGAAATCCAGCATTTATATGCATGGATTCCAGCTACATTCATTGTATTGAATAGTGGAGGGATTAGCTGGAGCAGCTTGGCAGATCTGTGACTATGATATGAGGCGAGATGCATATGTCCCTTGATGGATCAAGTATGCTTCATTTCAGCACTGAATTCTTTAGTTTGTGTGTGGAGCTGCCCAAGAATGTCATCTTGTTATGGGGATTGTCAGCAATCTGGTGACAAACATGACAGTGGATTCTGGGGCTTAATGAGGGTAAGTGAAGGCAATGTCTCCCAAGGAATCATCAGGGCAAGGGGTGGTAACTGATGGGAGTGGAGCAGTTACCCGTAGCTTGTAAGCTCTTTTGGGCAGGGACCATCTTTTTGTTTGTTGTTTGTACACTGCCCAGCACAGTGGGCTCCTAGCTGCGATAGTAATACAAATAACATGTCATAATCTAAGAATACCGAGAGGTGACAGTTTATGAACACTGTATGTGATCTGGTCAGTGAGGGGAAGTTATTGTGTACTGGGTTATAAGGATTCCCTGTATGAACACATTGTTCTAGCATAATAGGGGCTGTGGAAAGAACAAGGAGGAAGAATACAATAACACCCCATCACCAACAATTTGCAAGCCTTATACTGCCAAGGCTGGGAACTAACAGATCACAGGGCTACAAAGCATTTAAAAATTCTCTGGGCAGCAGGGTGATCAAAGGGACCAAAAAGCTTTTAAAGGGGACTCCCACTGAAATAGGGGGAGAGAAAAGGTTTGGAAATTGAAGGAACAGATCTGCCACCAAACTCTAGAGGTCTCGGTGGTCTACTGGAAGCTTAGACCACCCAGGATCCCCATGTGGCAAGATGCACATGTCTATCGTCTGCTTTTATTATTTAAGATCAGTTTTCTATGAAATGCTTTTGTTCTAAATAAATGGCTTTGCTTTACTGAGGCTTTGGTCACTGGCTACCACTGCCATTTTTCTCAGAGGAAACAGACCTTTAAGTGCAGGACGTAAGTCAGACCTGCTGAGGTAATTACAGTTGATACGCAGGGGACTGCAGCCAGGGTCCAGTCTGAGAGTGAGAAAATCACATGATTCCTTCCTGAGGAAGGTTAGGGCCTGAGTCCTGAGAGGAGATGCAATCTAAGAGATCAGGAGGGGTCAGAGTGCAGTTAACTGGGTAACTGTGACCATAATATTTGCAAGCCTGGGATAGTTTGTGTGCAGCAAGCTCACGGTTTGAGTGAAGGTACCTCCAGTTTGCTGCACCTGACCCAAACCCAGGTTTTGTTTAAAACAAAGAAAAGGTGTTAGACTGTGTTGTGCAGTGGTGTGCTCTGTTCCCAGTGGCTGTGGTATCTGTAATGATAGAATGCTAGCTTGGGTGTTATTGACTGGATGGAGCATCTCTCAAAGAGAACAGAGTTAAGGTTGGGTTTGAGGGATGTTAAATAGCTTAAGTTTGTATTTCTGGCCTTCAGAGGTTTCATTTTAACCATTCTCCACATTCTGGAAGAGCACGAAACACTACTGGGAAACCCTTACTCTGTATTAACAAAGTTTTTGGGCAGTTAATATATATAAAGCAAAATTTTGCAAAGGTTACATTTAATTGAAATCCTGGCAGTTTTATGGTGTGAAATTTGCAGTTTTGCTCTTGTTCCTGAAGTTTAAGGTGGAAATTTAGCTAACTGTTCTGCCCCGCCCTAAGGGTCTGATCCAAAGCCCACCGAAGTCAGTGGAAAAACTCCCGCTGACTTACGTGGGCTGTGAGTAAGACTGTACACCATACCTGATACTGCCTCCATTGTTAAAATAAAGGTCTAAACCTACATTGACTGCAGTGGCAGCAGAATAGAGCCACAGGAAAATAGTAAATGTTTGTATGGCTTCTATTGTTTACATGGCACATCTCCCTGGGATTCCTTGAGCAAAGATGATTTAACATAGCAATTCCACAACCTCAACTCTTGTTGTCCCCCCGCCGCCCCAGACTATTATCCCTCTAGAGAGGAGACATGCTGTTTTTACTACTTGCGTCTTCACTCTGTAGGTTGATCAAAGAGCTTGCTATTGTTATTTGAGCAGACGCTTTTCAAAAGCTTTCCTTAGGAGGCTGGCAGCATTTGTCTGAAGCACCTCATCCTGTTTGCAGGTGTGGATCCTGTTGTGAAAGGGTAAAGTGTCTTTTGCAGACTCATTCCTGCTATCTTGATATCCGTGAAGTGGGAGGAGCTCTCTGGCGGCTTGTCTTCACTGCAACAGTTAACTCATCATCACTCCAGCTTCAGCTCCTCCCCCCACTATCAAGCGCCAGCTACCTAATGCTTAAAGCACCACTTAACTCACGCTAGAGATATTTGTGTGTGGATGGGGATCGAGTTAGGGGCAACACTGTACTTATAACTCGAGCCAACTGTGCTGTGAAGACATACCTCTAAAATAGCAGTTCGCAAGCTGTGGGTCGCGACCCCAAATGGAATTGTCCCATCAGCAGATGGGGCCACAGTGGTCCCTAGTGTGTGGACGATGCCATTTGGTTCTGCACGGCGTGACCTTGCATGTACAGCATCCTCCACACAGCATGACCTAGGGTTGCCAACTTTCAAATTTCTCAAAACCAGACACTACAGCTCTGGGTCCAGGGAGTGGGGTTTAGAGGGGAGGGTTGGATGCAGGGGACTTGGTAGGGGAGTTCCAGGCGCGGGGGGTGAGTCTCGGTGAAGTGGTCTGGGTGTGAAGGTGGGGTCCAGATACACAGGGTTGGGCAACTTGGTGGCAGATACCCTTACAGTGACCCCTTCCCTCCATGGTTGAGGAGTGATAGAGGTGGGAGGCGTGGAGCTTCCTCTACCTGAGGAAAGTTCCTGGCTGTTTGTCTGACCTGGTCCCTGCTTCTCCGTCCTCCCCTGCTCCAGCCTGACCCACTCAGCCAGCCAGGACTAGCAACTGAGCCAGGTGCAGAATTGCCCAGGAGTAATTCACTCTGTCATTCACAGGAGCTTGACACTGCCCAGGTGCTTGGGAAGCAGCTCAACCACCGGGCTCTCCTCACTGAAAATGGTTCCAAGCTGGAGTTCTGCTATGAGGGTCACTGATCTCCTTCCCTCCCCTTACACCACCCATGTGGGGGAAACATACCTGCTATCAAAGAACACTCAGTGTCGTCACCGCTCGTCCTCCAAGAATGTTCCTCTGTGCCTCCCTAGGGGTGGGGGGGCGAACAGTGGTGCCAGGTGCTCTCTGCCTGCGGGTCAATGTCCTCACGTGGGCTGTGCTATGAGTCATCAGGAGTTGCTCTCCTGCACTGCCCTTACACAGAGCACATTGGGGGACGGGAACTGTGATGCAAGCACAGAGCTAACCAGACTTTTGGTGTCCAGTCAATAGTTCTGACTGGAGACTGTACAGGTCCCCTTAAAAACAGACTTTCTGCTAAAAACCAGACACGTGGCAACCCCCCTTGCACACCGTAAGTCACCAAGGTCATGCTGCATGGAGCAAAATAACATCCCACATGAGGCATGACCTCAAACATACTGTGTGCGAGGTCATGCTGTGTGGATGTTGCCATTTTGCTCTTCAAAATTGCATTCTCCATGCTGTCTGGGGTCCTGGAAAGAAATAATTCATTAAAATGGAATTGTGCCAACAAAAAGTTTGGGAACCCCTGCCCTACTCACAGGATATAGGACGTGAGCTGAGCAGTCAAGTCTAAAGAGAAAGTTTGAGGAGAACTTTGTTGCCTTATTGTTGATTTCTTTGTAAATAAAGTCAAACCTCAGGAGAGGGAGCTGAGTTTCGACTCTGCATACTGTGTTTGTAGAGCAGATTGGGAAAGGTAACTCATCACATGTCTGTTGCAAGTAACACTTTTAGACACACATTGCAAATTACAATAGGAAACAATGTCATTAAGAGGTAACCATTGCACATATGCAGGGCTGTTTACTTGCAGCATTTTCTCTAATTGATCCATTCAGGAGAATTATGTTGGTGGTGTGGGTATAGCTGTCCAGTAGTAGATTATTATTTCTGTCACAGAGTTCTTCTGCAGATGCGATAGACAGAAACTTTGGCAGGGGGCTATAGGGTTTGCAGAATCTTATTAGCTTTGAGCTGTAAACATGTATGCCACTGAGATAAACATGAAATACAGCATCCATAAACACTAAACCCTTGGGCCCAGAATGCCTAATGAAGGTGGACTATATTTTTTTTTAAATTTATGTGGATGTAAGAAAATGCTTCATATTAATTGAAAATTAAGCAATATTCGCTAAGCATTCTTTATAAACAAAATTTGTCTTTGACATTTATCCTTAAATAATCCATTATGATAACATCTGCTTATAATATTTTAGGAAATTATTGCCTCAGTGTGTTTAGATAAATAATCATTCTGTCTCCAAGTGGCAGTTTGTCAACATTTGCATCTTTTGCCCACATCATGACAGCTTTGGCACCTCTACCTTTTAAGTACATTAATATCCAGCAAAATATCAATGTCTGTGTTGGATGTGACTTATTTATTTTATCGATCCTCTATATAGAAGCCAAAAGCAAAATTAAATGAGCTTTGGCTTAGGTTACCATGCAAAGGCAGTACCTATAAAAAAAAATCAAACTGCAATGTATTGAGGAGATTAAATGAAAAATATTCTTTTGGTATCAGGCTTAACACATTAAACAGATCATTTTAGAAATCATGCCATGCATGTAATACTGCATTTATCACCATGGTGGTGAAATTCCTGTTTAGCTTCATTGCTAATACTTTTTATTCAATCTGTGATTTGGCAACAATTCCCAACGGCTTAATCATGTACTGTTTCTACCTGCCCTTGTTATGCTACCAGGACTTATGTGTAAATTGAAAATGAAAATACACCATGTGCAAAATGTGTAGTCAACTAGAGCACGTATCATATCAACTGCAATGTACATTAGTCCAAGGGCTTGTTTACACAGAGCAGCAATGTGCACCACAGGGATGTGATTTCTAAAGCTCACTATCATGAACTGGTCTGTGCAGACTCTCACTAAGGTTCCCTAGAGCACTTCAGCATAGCATTGTTTGAAACAGGGAACTTTTAGAGAGCACCGGCCAGCACTACATGGATCAATTCATGTGCAACACACTAGTACACTTTAGAAATCACACCTCTCTAGGACACATTACCCCACCATATAGATGAGTGCCCCAAGTTGTGTTAAAGTGTACTTCTATTATGAATGGGAACCGTGTAAAAGCAGCACCTTCTTATTCACAAATTTACTGCTCCCTGTGTGTATTCATAGTCAGATCTGCTGGCTTTAGTGACAAATGCACTTCATTATTACTGTACTTTCCATTCCCCGGACTACTGCCCAGCAAAGAGGCAATGAACTCTAGGTTAGATTTCTTTCTGTGCATCAGCAGCATTTTGTACAAGCTTCCAATAAATTATGCCACGGAAGACCGTGGGGCTGTATAGGTGTCTCTGTGGACACGTTAGCCCACAGAACTTGTGGGCTTGTCTTGTGCTTTTAACTCAAGTTGGCTGGTCCCTGAGTGTGTTTAGGCTACAGCTTTAATTTGCATAATTTGTCAGCTGCTAACACGGCCACTTTGTAGGATGGATGCAGGCTAGCTGAACTGGAATGCTGCTAGTCCTCCAGTGCCTTCCCACAATTCCTCCCATGTGCCCAGAAAGGCCAGAAGAATTCTCCCATGGTTCACTGGGAAAGAATTAACGGAAGAGCTCAGCTTACTTCAGTCAAAGAACAATGGATAAGCTTCCAGAAGTCGTAGTGACACTCATGAGTGAGTGCAGCAGCAGGGATACAGCAGCTACAGAGTCATTTTACAGCGTGGCTGCTCTCACTCAAGAGTCGTAACTGGAGTGTAGATAACTTGAATTAACACGGCAGTGAAGACATCCCCTTTATTTCTAGCGATGATGCAGAAAAGAACCCAACTTGATTTTAAAATCCCAGAGCTGGTTTGCTGGGCTGACAGGTAGTGAAAGTCCTCCGCCTTTTCCTTTTAAACTGAGTACATTCACTGTGGAAATTATTAAGAGACAAGAAATATGGAGCCCCACATTGGCATTAGTACAGAGTCACTGTTCAGAGTAGAACGATGCTTTAAAAACCAATCGATGCCTGTTAAGACTTCTTGAAAAGTGTTATCTCTATAGCCAATTCTGCCACTGCACTGTGTATTTTTAGAAGTGGGAAACAGGGTTAATCAGACTCTCGCAAAAACATGGGGTTTGTGTTTCTGAAGCATTCACCTATTCCTATTGTGACTGCTTCATGTGAAGTAACAGAACCAACTTCTTCTCTGATGAAACTCTGGCTCCAAGAGAGTTACACCCCATCTCACAACAGATGAATCTGGTGTCTCAGCCTCCATATTCGTCAAGCCATTTGTTACACTCTGAATGGACAGTATTGACTTTGTCCTAATTTTAATATATCAATAGTTGCCTGGCATTTTGTAACTATTCCCACTGGATATTGCATTTTTCACCTATTATAAATGGGGATGTCCAAGCTGTTTCAATATTTAAGGCATGGCTGAATGAATGTTTTCTATAACTTAAACTGGTCCCTAAAGGCTGATTTGCAAATGAGTGGCGATTTGCAAATTTTCTAGATAAATTATATTGCTTCCAATATTTCTTTGTGTACTCAATACCTTGGCTGATAAGGTGACATGATTTTAGAAATGCTTCCATGGAAACAAATTCTTCTTCCCGCTGTAGACATGCTGCTGGAAAGGAGAGTCAGGCCGGGAACTGATTTGTTTTCCTGTCCCATCTCAAGCCTAGCTCCCAAACGTATACACAGCTTTTGAGCTGAAGAGCTTCCTGGAATAAGGATACTACAAAAGTGCTCCAAGACTTTGCAGGAACATGCAAACTGTACTGAGCAGTCACCGAAGGAGCTTCTAACTCAGACTAAGAACTGGTATGAAATAAGGATCTTCAATTTATCTGGAGTATTTTTCTTTTTGTTGCGAGCAGCCAAGGCTATATGTACATTCACATTTCTCTTCACATTTCCTAGCATTGCACCAGCACCAGTCTAGCTTCACCAGGGACAGAAATAGTGAGAACACGAGTGTGGCCCAGCAGCATTATAACTACTTAGGCCAAAGCTTTCAAAAGTGCCTAGTGACTTTGGATGCCTCAATTTTTAAGAGCCCAAATGGAGACATATTACAGGGGCATGATTTTTGGAGGTCAGTATATGGCCTGATTCTACGTGTCCTTTTAAGGTATCTCAACCTGGACACCCAATTACTGACATACCCAAAATCACCAGGCACTTCTGAACATCTTGGTCCAGGCAGATAGTGGTTAAAAATAGCTGGTCTTCACTAGCAATCCCACTATTGCAACTCATTGTGGAGCTGCATCACCACGAGTGCAATGGTGGAAACTGTGAGGAAAAGTGTCAGAGTAGACAAGGGCTTTAAATGAAAGGTTAATAAAGAAGTGTGTTCAAAACAACAACACAGATTTTTTTATGTTCTTTAAAGACTCCTTTCCTTCCTCTTGGCCAAATAAAGTGACAGAGTGGGTCAAGAGAACAGTAGCTCCAAGCAGTAATTGTAAGTGCTGTTTCAAAAAATATTCCAGTGATTAGGACACAAGTGTGATCAGACTCACTAGAGCACAATCCTGATATCCTCTGTGCAGAGAACTTCCATTGAAGTCAGTGGAATATTTACATACACAAATATTCCTCGACTAACCAGTCATTCTTATTTTTTTTCAGAAAAAGAAGTAATAGAGTTTAAGGGCAGAAGGGATCATTTAGTGAGACCTCGTATAACATAGGCCACCAGCACCCATGCATTTACTCAACAACTCAAATCATATGAGACTGAAAACATGATGTGGAGCTAGAAGTGAATCCAAAAAGCATGTAGTTGAAGAAGGAAGGAAGGAGCAATAAAATGTTGCAAGCAAACTACAATAAATGGAATATTTCCTATTTTGATGTACAATATTCACATTTTATGAACTGCAACATGCAACTTTGAGTTTGTTTTGCTCTTCATTGGGTTTTGTTGAGCCTGAAACAAACTGTGAAATTTGCATTTTTTTTAATAACTAAACATTCTGAGCAAAAGAATTATGTCAAAATTCATGTCACTCAAGCAAGTTAGAATATCACAGGGGTTCTTGAGTTTGCCAAGTAACAAAAGAACAAGTGCTGTTAGTAAGTTCTGAGTAAATAATGTGTAAAAATAATTTGTTTGATCTATTTTGTCTTATTTCTCCTGTATATTGATCACATTTTTCAACTCTACCTCTGGGCTTGTTTGTAAAATGGGTCTCATATTACTTCCTTACCACACATAGTCTTGTGAGCATGACTGTGCCAACCCTGTGAGCGTTTGATACTCCTACCCAGTACTGCAGGATCACTAGCAGTTCAATTAACTCCAGTGTCCAAGAGGTCAACTGGGATTCTCAGAGCAGGGTTGTGTAAACAATCTCAGCAAAGGTCTGAAAGAATTCCGAGAACATCAGATTGTCAGATTCAAGCGTTCCACGCTTGAATGCAGATCTCTGTTTGAGTCAATTCCAGATTCTATGCAAATATTTTGTCCCGCTCCAATTGTGAGGTTTTGTTTATTCAATTCTGTAAAGTGCTTTGAGGTCCTGCAGAAAGATGAAAGGTGCTAATAGTGCTTAATGGATTATTAATTTATAATAAACCTATACAATTTTTAAATATATTCTGAATATGACAAGACCACATCAGTTTGGGGAAAATCCACAGAGTTTCCAATATCGGTTTATGCCTAGGGACTATATACTGCCTTCAGTTCATGCAGAGAATCATTTGGCATGGTTGACAGTTGCATGCATGTCTCAAGGGCACCATTTATGTATAACTATGTCCTAATCTGAGGCCTGGGCTAATAATATTTCTGCCTAGTGTGCAATTTATAATTGTGGTTCAGACACTGCATGCAGTACCTGGGGCTTGATCCTTTGCCACTGACTTTAATGGTGTAGCATCGGGATCCTGTTTCTTGCACTGGGCTTTGCTAGAGTCACCCACTGGGCCTGATTCCATTTCAGGACTGGGGCCTTACCTACATAAATGCAAAGGAGTTTTGACTGTGTAGACTTTAGCCTTATGGTTAGCAATCGGTAAATCTCTAAAGGTTGAAAAATTGAGTCAGTCTGGGAAATTATTAAAGACACAACTGATCTTGTTCATTCCTTCCTGTTCTAGAAACTATGCTGGAAAAATGACAAGAAAAGATCATTTTGGTATTTTCTGGTTCTCACTTTGTCAGAAATGAAGTGACAAAAACCTGTCTGATAGTACTTCTGATTCTAGTCCTAGACAAACTGAAATCTGTGAATAGGAAAAAAAATAAATTCCAGGCAAATGGAAGTTAGCTTAATATTTGTTTTTCCAATCACTATTAATGACTTGGTTCTGTTGTTGGGCGTAGAATTGGGTCTGTGGTTACTTGCATCTAGCAGCAGTTCATCCACTACAGGATTACTGCTAATTACGCCTACCAGCTAATGGAATTATTCCATTAGTTCAGATCGTAGATGTCTGTGTTGGGGTTCAAAAGTTCCAGGTTTAAACCCTTCTAACAACCCCTGCAGAGTGTCATTATTACACTTACTAATTTGAAGTGATTTTCCTATGATTCCCAAATGTTAAAATGGATCTTATCTAAGCCCCTATCTTCCATAAGAAGAGCCTAAGAAAGTGCTAGCAATGTTTTTGTTGAAAAGAAAAAAAATCTGCATAATATAAAGTGATTTATTTGGAAGAAATTTGATAATAGAATCTCATAGACTCATAGAAGATGAGGGTTGGAAGGGACCTCAGGAGATCATCTAGTCCAACCCTCTGCTCAAAGCAGAACCATGATGGAGGTGCTGTTTTAAAATAAAAAACAATAAATAGTTCAGCAAAAAAAATAAAATGTGTTCTGAGTCTGGTCTGAAAATCAGAATAACATGCATGAGGAGTATGAAGACAGAAAAAGGGCAGCATGAAAAATTGATCATAGGGATAGAAGCCTCAGTTAGAAGACATTTTTTTCAAAGTAGAACATCTTGCACACTTTCAAAGGGAGCTCTACCCCTTGAAAAGACATCAGGAAACTAGTAGAGCTATGTGAAACATTTATACTGAACCCAAAGCCAGGTAAAACATGATTGGTTTCAGGTTTCATTGCAAGCTCAGAACTTGGGACAAATTCACTGAAAGTTTTGATAAATTTTGGCCAAGCTTTGAGCAAATTTGGGCTGATTTATATGTTTTAGTGAAAAACAGGTAATACTTCAGAGAAGAGCAGGGTCTAACCATGATATTTTGGGAGACTCAGTGGCACAGATGAGTATGGTATTGTGCAGTCTATGGACCTCTGATGTCATCTCCTAGTGAGCACCAAGATGGTCCAGCTATAATACTATAGCAGATCCCAGTAAAGTTAGTGGGAGTTGGGGTGCTCAGTACTTCGAAAAATTGGTCAGTTATTTACATGCCTATTTATGACTTAGGAACTTAACTTTAGAGATGTATTTTTTTTAAATTGACCCATACTTTAAGACAATAGTGGGTATCTATGAATTACTTGGCGTTGCTTCTGAGGATTAGGAGTACAACCAACACCTTTATCCTCTCTTTTTGATAGTGCTGCTTTAGAGATGACAACTCTTAGAATTCTCTTCCTTGTGTCATAGCTCAGTAACAACCACTGCATCTTCTCTTGTCACTTTCTGAAGTTAGCACCAAGTGGCTCTGTTTGAATGAACAGATTTCACAATGAATCTTCACATTGCTCCTGTCACTTCAGATGGAGTAGTGCTTACTTTGGGCCTGCTCCTGCAATATGATGAAGGACATATTCTGATACACTTACTGAAGTTGAATAGCACTTTATTCCATGAGAAGTCACACTGTCTTCGAAGTTAGATCATCAGTGCGACTCCTTACCGAGTAAGATGATACTGGGTGTAATCTGAGAACATCTGGCCCAGTGCAATCAGACATATGGATTTCAACGAGACTTCTTGTGTTATCAAGTACTACTCAACATGAAATCAGTGGGTGTGCTATGTATTAAGGTACTATTCAGTCTGAGAAAAGGCCTTTTGTGCTGGACATTTTATAGGACCTCATTTCATTTTGTTTGATTTTTTTATACTCCAGTTAGTCTTTCCTCTTTGTCCATTTTAGCACTCATGCCAACCCAGATTACATAATTGCAAAGATTTCCTGGAACTGCTGCTAAATCCGCTGTCAGGTCTATTGGAACTGATCCCAGTTATTGGTGTATCTATATGATATTTTAAGGACTGTTATGAATGCTGTTCTTGAGCTCGCTGCAAAACAATTTGCTTCTTGTCCTACTACATCATATTTCTTTTTCCCCATAGGTTTTGCTTGGATTGGTACTGTACATCACTAGTAATTGCATACTGGGGTTATTCATGACTTTGGGCAGCATTTTAAAGGCTGTCTGAAGGAACTGTAATCTGGGCACATTTTGTGGTATTTGTGGCTTTTTTGCCAGTTGATCACAGAAGAATCAAGTCCAGGACTCTAGGGATTCACAGCTCTACTAAGCAGCAGGGAAGTGCTTCCCTGTGCCAGACTCAAAAAGTTGGACAGCTAATGAAAGTGATTTTTTGCTTTGAACACCACTGCCAGAGAAACTGATGCTACATCCAAAAAAATGACCTTTCATCTGTCAGTTTTTTGAAATCTGAAATGGGTAGTTTCTTTTTATTTGTTCTACATCTGGACAAAGGGCTTGGTCCAAAATCTGCTGGGATCAGTAAAAAGATTTCTATAAGAGCTGGGATTTGAATACATTAAAGCCCACATTTTAGAGGATAGAGGGTTATTTTCAGTCAGAAGAGGTGGGAGGAGTTTAAAACAGAAGTTACTTTTAGCAGGAAATGGGAGTTAGTGGCTGCTGAATGCATTAAGCTTGATAAAGGTCTGTCAGTGCTGCCCATAGCCACTCCGTGTAGGCTGATGAGTCTGTTAGAGTCTTGACTAAGAGAGGCAGGTTTTTTAAGCTCAGGCAGGAGGGGCTCATGTCATTGGAATCAGTGAGAAGTCCCAGGTTCAATCCCCAATGCCAAGGACCTACTCAGACGTGACATTACAAGTGGTGGCCCAGATACCACTGGAAGGGGTGTGAGTTATATCAGCTTTTTACATTATATGGGGTAAGAGTCCATGAACCAAGTTCTGGGCAGTGGCAAACTCTCCTTCAGGTGGCTAAATACACGTCAAAAGAAGTTATCATACAACAGCATATTTTGACCTCTTCATACCAATGCATTGTAATCTATCCCATTGAGAGTAGCAATAATCTGAACCAGTGATTGTGCCTGATATCCTCTGCTGGATCAGGGGGTGCATAGCGACACTATTATTTGCTAAGCACCAGCACTGAAATGCACAGAAATGAAGACACTTCCTTCCACCCACAGTTTACAATCTAAAGAACATCAGTTTAACACTGAATTCATTGCAGGACCTGAGCTGAGCTCAGCGCAGGCACTGAGGAAGAGGCAGGCATGTTGGGAACCAGTTCAGAACCGGATACAAATTAGAGCAAACCTATGAGCTATCTTAATTTATGACTAGCTGCCCATAGCCCCTGTGGACCATTCCAGCAACCAGAGATAGTTGGGCATACAAATGCTGCAGACATGCCCTCTGTCTACTGGGAAGCACCCGCATGTCCGTTGCCCTGGGTGTTCATGAAGGGGGAGGTGTAGACAGGAGGAATACCCTGGGGGCTGTTACTTCAACTTTAGAACTTCTGTACCAGGGCACTGCTAGTGTCAAGGTGTAGGACGCTACTGAATCTAGCTTACTTACACAGTTTTAATTAGTTCCAAACATCTTTCTTGTGGGCACCGAGAAGATGTGGGCTTTTAGGAGGGGTCTACATGTAGACTACATCATTAGCCACACACTGTTACTTCCCCTGTTTTGTAAATGACCTGCAGAGCAGTGTCTGTGCAATATTTGAAGGCGGCCAGAATAAGAGAGCCAAGCTCTAATATAATCTCCTGCTACCAATGGTTCATGAGATTTCTAGATTACACTATTTGCAGACAGTTATTGAATGATGCTTTACGAGTAATTTAGGCAGTCCTTTTTATTCCTAACAGCCACTGCTTTCAGTAACAATGCCATAAAATTTAATTTACAAACAAAAGGTGAAATAATGAAACACAGTGGCACTATTGTGCAGAACCCAACTTTCTCTTCAGCAGCATCCCTGACTACTCTGGGGATTCCTGAGACTTGAACTCAAGACTGCAGGGGGGCCAGTACTTCCACACTGCCATCAGTCAATCTTAATATAATAACCAATGATCCATACATGCTGAGAGACCAGTCACTGTAGGACATGCTGCCTCTGGTAGAGATGATTGGCAGCTCTCCCTGTAACCTCTGATTGACCCAGACCTACTATTTAAGCCTGGAGAGAGTACAAGGAAGTTGTCTGTGCAACAAGGCAGATCACCTTGCTTTCTTCCTCGTCCCTTCCTTCTTGCCCCCTGGTTCCTGGCTATTGATAGTGGCTTGACGCTTGGCTATGACCCTTGACTTGGGTTCAACCCGTTAGGTGTGACTGCCTATAGTTCTAACCCACTGGATCTAGCTGCCCATTGTCTAGTTCCTGACAGCCACAAGCTGCCTTTAGGATCCAGCTCCTTCCTAGAGCAAGACTCTAGGCTGAAGGGGAGAGTCCTCCAATACAGGTTTCTTGAGAACTTTCTATCTCTGAGCCTTTCTAAAATTGTATTCTACCTACCAGCCTTATAGTGTTAATGATATGGACAAAAACATCCATACTGCGTCAGACCAATTAACCCTCTAGCCCAGTATCCTGTCTTCAAACAGTGGCCAGTGCCAGATGCTTCTGAGAGAATGAACACAATAGGGATATTATCAAGTGATCCATCCCTTGTTGCCCAGTCCCAACTTCTGGCAGTCAGAGGTCTAGGGATACCTGGAACATGGGGTTACATCCCTGACCATCTTGACTAATACCCCTTGATGGACCTATCCTCCATGAACTTATCTAATTCTTTTTTGAACCCGGTTATACTTCTGGCCTTCACAACATCCCACGGCAACAAATTCCAGAGGTTGACTATGCATTGCATGGAGAAGTATTTCCTTATGTTTGTTTTAAACCTGCTGTCTGTTAATTTCATTGGGCGATCCCTGGTTCTTGTGTTATGTAAAGAGGTAAAGTCTTCCTTATTTACTTTCTCCATAACATTCATGATTTTATATACCTCAATCATATTCTCCCTTAGTCATCTCTTTTCCAAACTGAACAGCCCTAGTCTTTTAAAATTCTCCTCATATGAAAACTATTCCACACCCCTAATAATTTTTGTTGCTGTCTTCTGTACCTTTTCCAATTCTAATGTATCTTTTTTGAGATGGGGCAACCAAAACTGCAGGCAGTATTCACGGTGTGAGCATATCATAGATTTACATAGTGGCATTCTAATATTTACTGTTTTATTATCCACCCCTTTCCTAATGGTTCCTAATGTTCTGTTAGCTTTTTTGACAGCTGCTGCATATCGAGCAGATGTTTCCAGAGAACTAGCCACAATGACTCCAAGATCTCTTTCTTGAGTGGCAACAGCAAATTTAAAACTTACCATTTGTATGTATTGGGATTATTTTTTCCATTATGGATTATGTTGTCTTTATCAATGTTGAATTTCATTGGCCATTTTATTGCCCAGTCACCCTGTTTTGTGAGATACCTTTGTAACTCTTTGCAGTCCGATTTGGACATAACTACTTTGAGTAATTTAGTATCATCTGCAAACTTTGCCACCTTGCTGTTCACTCCCTTTTCCAGATCATTTATGAATGTTGAACAGGGCAGGTGCCAGTGCTGATCCTTGAGGGCCCCTCCTATTTATCCCTCTCTATTGTGAAAACTGACCATTTATCCCTACCCTTTTTTTCCTATCTTTTAACCACTTACTGATCCAGGAGAGGACCTTTCATCTTATTCCATAACTATTTACTTTCCTTAATAGCCTTTGGTGAGGGACCTTGTCACTGGATCACTCTTGTCCACATGTTTCTTGACACCCTCAAAGAATTCGGATAGATTGGTGAGGCATAATTTCCCTTTACAAAAGCTGTGTTGTCTCTTCCCAAACATATCGTGTTCATCTATGTGTCTGATAACATTGTTCTTTACTATACTTTCAACCAATTTGCCTAGTACTGAAGTTAGGGTTACTGGCCTGTAATTGCCAGGATCACCTCTGGAGCATTTTTTAAAAAACTGTTCTTACATTAGCTACTTATCTGTCATCTGGTACAGAGGCTGATTTAAGTGATAGGTTACATACCACAGTTAGTAGTTCTGCAATTTCATATTTGAGTTCCTTCAGAACTCTTGGATGAATACCATATGGTCCTGGTGATTTATTACTGTTTAACTTATCAGTTTGTTCCAAAACCTCCTCTATTGACACCTCAGTCTGGGACAGTCCCTCAGATTTGTCACCTAAAAAGAATAGCTGTGGTGTAGGAATCTCCCTCATGTCCTCTGCAGTGAAGACTGATGGAAAGAATTCATTTAGCTTCTCTGAATCAGCCATATGTGCTTCCTTTTAATATTTAACAACATTTCACTTCCATTTCCTAGCCTAGAGCAGGACTAAAGGTTTAGCTGTGGGAACAACATGGAAAGGAGTGGGGTGGAGGGAACCACAGAAGTAGCATTAAAGAGTAAGAGACTGGAAGTGTCTGGGTATCTGAAGGAAAATCCCTCCATCAGTTGCCATGCTGCTGCTGTGCCCTTTAGATGGGAGTTAGTTACCTCTTTGGGGTCACAGTGCAGCCCTACTGTTAACCAGGTGCAATCTCTCTAACTTCCTACTAGATGTTTGCTTTCCTCCTTTTCAAACAGGCATAAATCCCTATAGCCCCAAGGAGGGAAAAAAGGTCTAGTTTCAATGACCTTCTTCAGGGACTCCTGTCTCCAGCACCTTTTAAGGAAGAAGGATGATTTGTGCTTATTGTGGGGTGCTTTTCAAAAAGTGTTGTATATCTGGTGAAGCATCACCACTGCTTCACAGAAGATGAGACTTTGAGGTTACTTGCTCAAAGCTATGTAGTAAGAAGAGTCAGGATTAGAACGCCAACCTTCTGACAGCGATGCTATACTGCCACTGCTGGAATACCTACAGCAACCTGCCTTTGCATGAAGCGAAAACACACTTTATCCTGTGAGTTAATAATCCCTTCCTCTGATGTACCCTGTATTTTAATAGCCCCACTAAGCAGACGGAATTGAACCAATTGCACTTTGTGTTTGTTGGTAAGCATGTTTGCACACTCATCATTTGATTTTAAAGATGAACCACGAATCATCTGCCTTTAGATCTCGGTGTCAGATAGGCTCCGAGGCCACTCCCAGGAGTGCTTTCTACAGTACCACTCAATCCCACCCTTCCTTTCCTATACTTATTGCCTTCTACAGAATGAATAACAAAGTTGAACCTTAAAATCATGCTCAACACTCATTTGTTAATTCATGACCAAGGCTGTGTGTAAGCCTTCGTGCCAGTTCCTTGGTGCATATCTAGAGAACAGGAACAATTGCCTGGTTAACCTCGCCTAGTATATCTCAGGCTGGCTTCCTGTGTCTGAAAGCATTAACCAAAGTGAACAGTTAAATAACATACAGCAGGGCAGGCAGGGTCATGCAGCCCTGAAAGCAACATAAACAAATTGATTTGTTGAGCTCTACAAATGCATCATTCTGTCTCCACTAACACTTGTGATATTTGTAGTACTTAAATACAATGCTTTTGTGCCTTGTAGGAATAAATGGGAAGTTACAGGTTATATTCAATCTGAAGTTTTATTGCTTTACAGCAAGAGTTGTTACATGTTTCCCATGACAGGTACAAAGTCCGGACTCACTGAGACTGACAGTTACAGGATTGGAAGATTTGTATTTGGCATCATTTGAAAGGCTCTATCAAGAAATGTTGTTATGTGCCATCCAATAAGATACCTTCTCTTGAAAAATCATGAGCGTTCTTTGTAGGTAACATTACAGATGTTACATTGGAACATAAATACAACATTCATTATGGCATGTTGCTTTTATACAGTTATTAAACTCGTTTATCACACTACTACTTATGGCTGTGCAAAACCAAGGGGGTGATCCTAGAGCACTAAATGACAGCAGGATCAAACCCTAATTAATGGAAGACATTTTCTAATTTGCTTTGAAAAGCAGGGGAGACAAACCCCATCATTTTCACGATGAAAAATCTGTTTTGCTAGGTGATGATAAAATTTCACGTTGGTGAAAATCTGGAAATGTTTTACTACTATGTGTGAAAGCTCCAGCTTTCTGTCTAGAATAATCAACATTCACACAAAAAACGTTGGGTACTAGAACCTTTCATAGAAGTGCACAACTGTTTTCTGACTCACCTTGGCAGTTAAACTATTAACATACCACATACAAGAAGTACAAAATGATTTAAAGTGTCTGTCTTTGACACAGAGAGCACATGTGGCAGGAGCAAAAAGTTCTACAGGGAAAAATCCTAGGAAAAGCCAGTCCTAGGACAAAATTTAGATTGTGATTTGTTTCCTATTTTTTTAAGAAAACGAAGAAAACAAAACTCAGAAAGAGGGTTAGTTCAGTGTGTCAATGCTATGTTAATGGCAGAATAGGAATGCCATGTTCTTAAAGGTATGTTTTCTTCCCCCTTCCCTCTTCAGGTTTTCTTGTGTTTACAGTGTACAATCAGAGTTGAACATCTATCACTTTGAACAGCACCACTTGAAAAGTCAAGCACACTCTGAGCTTGACAAATGAAAACTTTCTTGTTTACTTACAGAGGTTAATTAGTGTCCATCTGATCACTTGATTCAGGATGCATTAAGAGTCTTGCTTAGACTGGCAAAAGTTACTTAGGGTTGATAATGGCCAGCCAACATATTTCTGAACTTCCCTGTCTTTGTCCACACTAGGTGTTAAGCAGCATTTAAAAATGTAAATTAACATGTTTTAAAGTACCAATCTTTTCCCAATCTAAACACAATCACAGAAATGGTGGTATGCCGAAGCAGCCCTGTTATCAGGAATTCCTTGTTTTTGTGACTGCCTAATCCTTAGTGACCCACCCCACAGTGGGAATTCCGCTTGTAGGAATGTATCTCAGCATGCCTTTTTGGAACAGGCCCTTTAAATTTAGCAGAAATGTGGCCATTTTACATCAGCAGGGCCAAATTTAGGGGAAGGTGACTCAGGTGACTACTTGTGGTGCTGGGTTTGGGAGGCAGCAGGCTCGCGGTGCTGTTTTAGTTTTTAGCGACAAAAGGGAAAATAGAACATTTGAAGTAAAATGTTTCAGGTATTCCAGATGTGGATTCATTTTTCACTAACCTCCCAGAATGTTCTGAATCTTTGTAGAATTTTGTGGAACATGCCACACTTTCTGAGAACTACGTTTTCCTCAAACCTAGATTTACAGATCCTAGCATGCAATTTGTTGTCTTACATGACGAACAAGTCATGCATGCAAATCATGCATCAAAGTCATGAAATGGACTACAAATGCAACAAAAAATAAGGTAACAAATGGAGAATGGGTGGGGAGCACCAAAGATGCTCCTCACCTGGGGCATAATTTGGTCTAGGACCAGCCCTTACTGCCAGTGGTTTTCTACATCTCCCTTTCTTCCTGCTAGTAAGAAGTATCTCTTGCTATGTTTTCCCTTTTTTACTTGTAAGGAGATAGCACATTCTCATGCAGGAGGAACATTAAATATACAGTAGTTGAAATCTTATAAGTAGCTAAACTTCTAAATCCTAAGGGCTTCCAAATGTCGATGTTGATGTAGAAGAACTCTCTAGTGAAAATGCATAAATGTGCAAATGTGTTGGTTTGCAAATGTTAATTTTTATTTAACTAATTTATTAATCTCATATTAGAAATTTAGCTCTTAAATACTAAGCCTTAACTTAGCCAGTACAAATATTTGTCAGCATTTCTATCCTGTAATTCTAATTCATGCCCTGCTACAAACCAGAGTACATGGCTTATAGGTGAACATTGTAGTCCATGGGAGCTGCTGTGTGCCCACGAGTGCTTTTGAAAATCAGGCCAGTAACTTAGACTCCAAAATATGGACCTAGCACCCAAACTTTAGGCATCCATTTAAAAATTTTGGCCCTACATTTTTAGGTTCATTTTTTATTTGTTTGTATTACTGCATATGCATTACTGCTAAACTATTTGCTATAACTATTGCCTTCTATATTCATTATTTGTGATTTATTTGAATGAATATTTGACATTCCACCATCTTGAAGAAAAGATTCCTTCTTGATTGTTTGTATAAGGCAAACATAAAGGATCATGAATACCGTTGAGATTTTTTTTTAAGACTGAATGAAAGTTTGCAAGCCACTTTTGTACCCTATGACCAGACTTAATGATTATAGTGTAACTACAACTACTAATCTGTGCACAAAACAGAGAAATGTTAAAAAAGAAACATTTGCTTTAAAAGTGACCCAGTGAATAAAGCTCAGCTTTTAGGTCACTGAATTTATTAGTGGGATATAGGATAAGGCTCCTAGATCAGTGTATTGGGACAGGAACAACATTCTTTGCAATGTCACCTTTCATCTATTAAAAATATATATTAGATGAAACCAACTGATATGGGCTGTCTGCAGATCGGTAGATTCAAGTCCCAGTGATGAGAATTGCTATGAGATGCTTTAGTTTGGGATTCTTTCTGTGAAGCCAAATATTTTCTATAGTAGAACGAAAAACAGATCAGTTACCAAAGAGAAAAGCAATAGTGATCAGACATGAATGGAAGAGGAACAAGAAATTAAAGGAGCCTTAGAGGTGGGGAAGCTTTCTCTGTGTCAGGGAAAGAAAACCCTTGGGCCAAAGGATTGCCTCCCCTTCTTGTGGGTTTTCAGCCTCTTCTGGTCTTTGGGCAGGGAGGGGGTAGAAGGGTGTAGTGGCTCCTCTGCACTAAGGGGGAGGCCAATTCGGTGCCCAGGAGCAACAGCTTTCCACCCAGTCACCCCCTCCTCAGGATTAGAGTAAGAGCAGTTTTTTGTGGGTGTCGTGCTAAGTTGCCTTTTTGAGGTTGGGAAGGAATTCTTCCCTCATCATCAAATTACACTTCAGCAGCCTAGTGACCCGGTGGGTAGGTTACGTTATAATGTGTTTGTGTTGTTGCATCTTGGCAGGTGCTCAGTGCAGGTACTTTTTCACTAGGGGGCCCAGTTCACTGATAAATCAGATTGGAACCAGGATTAGGGCAGGTTCCCATGCCTTGGACAAGGTGGGGGAAGGGGCCAAGGCTTCTAATGTCTGGCTCAGCAAAGGGTTTCCCCATATCCCCTGAACTCTGGCACAGGGAGAGAGTTGTAGGATCCCAGCGACAGTGCAGGGACCTAGTTACAGGTTTGGAGGGTGGCAGGAGGCCTGCCCTCCCCCAGGTGGAACAGATTATGAAAGGAAGGATGAATGAATTATTGCTAGATAGATTCCTAGATGTGTTAAATTCATAAAATGAAACCACATTGCAGAAGTCTTGTCTTCCTTTGTGTTCAGAGGCATCACCACATACTCGAACACCCCCACAGCATCCCAACTCATTGTAGAATCCAGCTCAAAAATTACACCACTTGGGTCTAATCCTGCAGCCCTCATTCAGCTGAGAATCCCATTGATGTCTGAGACTACTTATGGAAATAAAGGTCTCAATATCTAAATCCCTTTGGCCTGATTCACATTTACTCCATTCCTCTGCTTGCTGCAGGATGGGTAAAGGTGGCTATATGCACCTTTATACGCCCCATATTCTTTGACCATCCAAAAGCCTGGGAACAGGGCTGGCAATTCAAGTCTGAACAGAGGACATCCTTAGCATCGTATTTCCACCTCTTTAAGGCCTCTTTGCACTGCCAGTGTGGAGTGAAAGGGCCTTAGCATAAATAAGAGACAGGTCTCTTGTTTTCAAAACTTTCTATGGAGTTTCTGCAGTCTACACTCTAAACCGCTCATCTAGCTCTGCCCTTTCTGTCCCTTCATGTACTCCCAAAGTGGTTAGTGTAAAAGCTGTCTCCTTCACAGCCCCCATCATTTGAACAATTGCTCCCCCCTTCTTTTTTCAGTTAACCATCCCTTTTGAAATCTCATCTGATAGTCTATATTACCTGTGCAGTACTTGCTACTGTTATGTCAAGGGGAAAATTGGCAACCAAAGGGAAAAAAGTCTTTTGGCTTAGGGATTTTTTCTCTTAAAAGTAATTGAATTTCCCAAACACACCCTCCATAATAATACTGATGGGTACTAACAAGTGTCATTATTATTACATCTCATATACTTTGTGTTGAGATCATTTAATTTTTATTATCGGGTAAAATATTTTGCTTTTTGGTTATTCTCTAAGACACAGTTCTCTTCTCAGATCTACAGAGTGGATCTTGACTCTGACATTTTCCTCTTCTTAAGTATGTGGAACTGCTATTGATGCCAGTTCATTAAGAGAACTTTCTTCTAAATTAAGCTTTTGTTAACTGGGGTATTTATAAGTAAGATTCCAGGCTTTTGTGTTGCAATGTTTCTTCTTAGAACAAAAGGACTCTACATTTTAAAATTCTGATCAATGGAATGACTTGCTTGGGAACTGCTGTGTTAGCACTTGCTTCTCTGACAATTTCTCTAATCTGTTCTTGTACAGTGATAACATAATCTATATGAAGCCAACTGGGAAATACTAATGTAAATTTATGCTTTCCTAATTTTATGCTGAAAGGTTCACTGCATCTGTGGTCCTCTTCTCTGCTGGGGAATGTCCAGTGGTTTGTTTCAAAGATTGTAAATATTCTCCTTACAAAAGGGCTTCAGTTAAAACCCAGGCTTTTTTAATCAGGATGCCACAGTGATACACACATAGAATTAAGAACTATTCCCCAGTCTCATTCCCACAGCTAGGGGCCATGTATCCATCCCCACCCTCAGCACAAAGAAGTGGAAAATCCCTCTTGCACAGAGGAATGTTCAAGGAGCTTGCATGAAGGACAAGGGCAGCTGTGTCTAGCAAATTCAACCATGTAGTACTCTCCCTCTCTGTAGATGCCTGTAGCATCTCTTAGGCTCTTATATGGGAGCTCAGCTCTATGCACCAGAGGTCAAGAGAGTCACAATCTGTCATGTTCCCATCTCAGGATAACATTTTGCCCTGAGCAGCATTTTTCCCTTTTCTCTGGCTTTAACAGACCACAGAGTATATGACAGCCTGAGAGTGGTATAGGAACAATCCAAAGGCAGTCTGGCATCTTTGGGTGGCTGGTGGTTGGGTGATATGGGGCAGTACAGATCTACCAGCAGACCATGTGTATGACTAAAGTCCATGGGAAGAGGCGGAACTTGCTTCATTAGCATTTCCTGTGGCTTGCAGACCTATGCGAGTTTGCCAGGCCATTCTGCCTGCCTCATCTATGATCAAGCTGATAAATTTTAGAGTTGAGATAGAGCAATAAGATTAAAATCCCACTTCTTCCTCCTCGTCATTCTTTTGGTGCCTTCCCACATAGCAAATTTCTGAGTATATTATTGCACCATCTCTTAAAAATATAAGAGTGACCAGGAGCGAACCCTCTCCATTGGTCTCTTAATGCTATATGAAGCTGTTCATAAATCATGTCTGAATTTCCTATGTTACATTATGGCAGAACTTACTCTGGTAGTGCTCAGTAAAGTTAAACTAGCAAACAAGGATAGATTTATTTTTAAATTTCATAGCTACCTAAAATCTATAATAAACTCTGTTGGAAAGATGCAAATAACTTTAATGCATGAATTTATATTAATGCCATTGAGTACACGTTACAGTATATTTTAATGCTGAAAAATGTTAGCAGGCAGCTTAACTAAATAATTAGTGCAAACAATTAGCTGAGATCTCCTTATTTTCAAATGCCATCCAGTCATGTAGGATAAATACATCTAAGTTTGTCAGCCTTTCAGAACAGTAAGGTTGCAAGCTACAGGCGATAATGTGAAGATTTATATTTCTTTTCTTGCCTTCCACCTAAAACAAATTAACTTAATTCTGCAGCTGTAATGATGGAAGTAATAAGGGAAAAGTTAATCAAGGAGAATTTAACACTCTGAAGTGGTCTAGAAATTAATTACTTTAAATGAATGTTTAAATTGTGTAATATATTCACAAATATATATTAATGATTTCAATTTATATCGGTCAGAGAGGTCATCTCCATGTACCGAACTAGAGGTTGTTATATACAGTGAGCTCAATTCTTCCCTTACGTGGCTGAAAATCATATGTAAGTCTTTGGACCCAAGGCCTTGTCTAAACATACAAGTCGCATAAGTTTAATTTAATTTAATTTAACTTAATTAAGCCAGTTTAGTTAAACCAATGAAAACCACTATGTGGATACTTTCAGTTCAGTTTGAATGTCTTATTTCAGTTTATTTTAAACTTGTTTCTTACAGACTTAAACTAATCACAAATAAGTCTGATTTAAATTGAGCTAAGAGTACCTCATGGCTTTATGTGCTGCTTTAAAATATTAACCCCAGGGCAACATTTTTTGTGTAGTTATGTCCTAAGTCTCCACAGTCTTAAACATTATACAGTCATTTGGACTTTGGGTAAATTAATCAACACAAGTGCAAAAGTCTCCCATCTGTTTCAGTAATGTTCAGACTTTTTGTTAATCATGTGGCACAGGTGGAAATGTCTACAAAGGACATTGGAGAATCAGTCTTTTTGGGTGAAGTGGGCCCAAACCCCCTTCTATTGACTGAAATGGGAGCAAGATGAAATGCAAGGCCAAATTTCCAATGCCTCGCGCAGGCACCAGTACTTAGCCGATTGGTATGAGAGTATGTAACACCCCCTTCACATAGGTAAAAATAACAGCACAAGGCACTGGAGAATCACACCCTCACTGTTTCTAATATCTCTGAGTGAGAGTACATGGCACAGGAGTGCATGGCTAGTTCTGCCCTAGAAAAGATCTGCCAGTATAGATATATTGGTATATGATATAGTTATACTGGTATAGCTATACCAGCAAGCCCTCCTAGTGTAGACAAAGCTTTACCACCAAAAGAGTACTTAGTGTAGACCTGGCCCTGTATATATGAGATAAGGTTTGATGTGAATGAGAATCTGCTGCAAAATTTAGATCTAACAAGTCCGTCTGTGTCTTTAATTTCCATTACTGAAATTCATTTTGCAGTAGGAGAACATGGTATATTTTAAAGAATTTATTACTAGTGATAATAGGGAAAGGCATTAGGCCACATTCATGCCAGGTGGAACTCCATGACTTACATCCCAAAGTGATGGGTTCCACAGAAATACAGTGGATAGCTGGATTTGACCATTGTTTCATTTGAAAACCCCAACAATAAGGAAATGTTAACAGGTTCTAAAACAACAAGTGATAATGTGATTGGCTGGCTTCATCTTAAGAACTTTCCTCCATCTGTTTGCCAAAGCTCAAAGCACATGGGACAAGACTGTCATCTCTCTGAGAGCTTCAGTGGAAATGGGAAATCTTTGTATTTCTTTTTTTTTTAAGAGCATTTGTTTAATTTTAAAAAAATCCAGGTGATTTGTGGAGAAATATTTTACAGAGAATAAAATCTCTGTAGCTCTGTCATTTTTATATTTGCCAATCCTCCCCCATAGGCAATTTTCCTCTCATTCAGAGGTTTAGCAAAAGCCATTAACATTGGCAAGAAGCTGTCAATTGTTAGTAATATTGCCGTGTTTACTAAACAGACATTAAATTTAATATGTTGAGTTTTAGTAAACTCTTTTTATTTTCCCTAACTCCTGCTCTTCTTTAATTATGTGAATTACAAGCAAGTATGTGACTCACAAGCCATTTTTGTAAGATTGCTTTAATTCCTGCTCATTTTTGATATTATATAAATCTATCCATTTTTCCAGAATAAACAAACAAGATTCGTATTTTCTGGATGTTCCCTAATCTATACACTTCTTATCGTGAAATCTATTTCAGTGATTTAAAGGAGCAATCATAAGAATATTTATGTTGTGCTTTCCATTTGACCACTAAAAGTGCTTTACAAGCATTAATTAACTATGCCTCAAGTAGCAAAACTCCTAGGAGGCAGGTTACTTATTGAGGACCTGATTCAAAATCCATTGGAGTCAAGAGTTTCATTAATTTCAATAGGTACTTAATTCAGGGGTAAACGGAGATACATATGTGCCATTATTTGGATTGTGAGCTCTTTGCAGCAGAGTAAGTCTTCTTGCCATGTGTTTTGCCCAGAGCCTGACATAGTGGGATCGTTGTCCATAACTTGTAGGTGCTATCGTAATACAAATAATAAGTAATATCTTTGTCCAGGTGACACAGCATGGAAGGATGAGAACCTGTGAGGAAGGCACTTCTGTAGCATTAGAAATACCCAGTGTTGACAGCATGCTTGCTAACCCAGGGGAGTAAGTAGCCTCTGCTTAAAGGAGCTTATGAGCTCATTAGACAGAACAGTGGGAGTTCTCATGGAGAAAGTTACAATTATTTACCATAAAACCTGTAGGGAGTTTTGGTATTTTTGTGGTGGGTTTTTGAGTGACAGTATTTTGTTGCTGTTGATATGGATTTGAATTTGTAGGATTCATAGATGCAATGGGTATTGAAGGGGGATTTAGAAAGAAAAGAGGGTTGATGTTCAGTACCCTCATGTAGGAAGGGAGTTCCAGGTAGAGTGGGGTAGCACGGACAATAGGGAGTTGTGGGTGAGAAGAATACCAAGGGCAAGGCAGGCCTTGAAGAAGGTGAAGGGCAGTGATGAGAAAGGAGAACAAGGTGGACGTATGTAGGGCCTTGGAGGCAGAGATGAGAAGATCAGACTGGATACAGAAGCAGGGGCGTGCACAAGCAAGGGCAGTCTTCTCCACCACCACCCAGCTCCTGCCCTGGTCCCCTGCCCCAGGATTCCTTTCCCTGAGCCCATCTATGATTCTGTTATATAAGTTGCTGAGTGCTCTGCACGACTAAATTAATATAACAGATTCATAGAGATAAGAGATGGGAAACATCTATTAGGTCTTCTAATCTATGCTCATTTTTCTATTGCAGAATTATTCCCTATACTATTCCTTCCTAGATCTTCCATCCCTATGTTCCCACCACCCCCCCAAAAAAAATTATAGGAAGGAGAAGATGGCAGGCTTAAGCCTCCAATACTTGACCTTGTTCAGTGTTACTTGAGAACTGTAGTGGGAGTTTTAAAAAGCTGAACAGGGAGCTAGTTTCAGTAACTGTTCAGTGAGAAGCCGCCCAGGTGCCTTAGAAGGCCACACCAGGCTTTCTCCTTTTGTAAACGTCCCTTACAAAGACTGCAAGGGTGCTTTTACATGGAAAATGGCACGGCCCCTCTGAAACCAGCCATGGGCTATTCCTAACTGAATTATTAATGGGAGCAGGTCTGACTACAGGCTTCATTTCGTTACAAAACTTTCAAGGTTATCTTGTAGGCATGGAAGGCGCAGGGAGCCTGAATCATGGGCAGAAGGAGAGGGAGGGCTGCTCTAGACTGTGGCTGCCTGTACAGCTAAGGCTTGTAGGGTTTGTCATGTACATTTAAACACAGTGGTGCTTCTTCTTCAACTATTGTCCCTGTGGGTGCTCCAGTTCAGGTCCTCAAGCACCCTCTGTGCCTTTGACGGGAGACTTTTGGTAGCAGTTCCCATTTAATCTGCACATGCACCCTAGATACCTTCATGCCCTATACTGAGTGTTCATAGGGCAGTGTCGGACAAATGACTTCAGTTCCTTCAGAACCATCTCAGCCTGACACTGAACCACTTGTAATGCCACTTCTTTAACTGCTCTGCTTGAGAGCTAGTGTTTTCTCTTGTTTTGGCACATTGGTTACATTTTTATGGAGCTTTCTAGTGCTTAATTTGTGCCAGGGCCGAGCCCTGGCATCTCTAGACATGGCAGTTCATAACCCTGGCACCTCTGGGCGTGCTGCATCAGTTATTAATGAAAAAAATTCCTTGAGCCCAGCACCTCTTTCATTACAAATTAAGCACTGTAGCTTTTCCTTTGTCTTTTTGTTGGGTTGAAAGATTTTTTTTTCAAGAGTCCTTTGTCTCCCCCCAACCCATACATACACACTGGGTGTTTATCTCCCTGGTGCCCCAGAGAATTTCTCCTTCTTTCAAAGTAATTTACTTTTTTTCCTTAGGGTTATGCCTAATTTTTATTTTTTTGGTGCAAAATTCCCACAGGCATCTATTAATTGAATATAACAGGCAGCACCACTCTAGATCCACCCCTCATGATAAATACCAAAAACAATTAGACTTGCTTGACTGCAAGAGTTATTCTTCTGCATTGCTGCAGTTTAAAGCTGCCAATTACCAAGCCCCTAATGGCAAATGTAATTCCACCAATTATGGGATGTTCATCTGTCTCAAGAACAATGAAAGCAATTTCAGGCTATCGTTGTTTGATAGTGAGGAGTTTGCTACAGTCCTCCCTGGATGTAGCTGACAGCACTCTATAGTGACATGTGTGGTGCATGCTGACTTCAAACATCAGGGATCCCGAGAGAGGTCCAGAATGCTGTTGGGGATCTTCCCTTCAAGAGATCCAAGCTGTTTAGTAAGTCCACTGACGAGTCCTTGAACTCTCTAAAGGATTCTAGCGCTAGCCTCCAATCTCTCAGTATTTACATTCCTGCGAACAAGAGTAAATTCAGCAGGCCACAAACCACAGTAGAGGTCTCACTCCATTCTGTTCGCAGTCTGCTATAGACCACTGGAGCCTCCTAAGAAGAAGCACAAGTAGTGAAATTGGAGCAAAGTAACTTAGAACAAAGTGAAGAGAACTAAAGGTGTGCATATGTGTCCCCTGTGACAGATGATTAGCAAGACCAACTGTATCACAGTTCCTCCAGGACCTGGCACAAGGAATGATAACCTTAGTGTTATGCCCTATAAGTCCAGCGAAGAACTAAGAGAAGTCATTGCTCATAGTGAGTTCTCCTTTTGCCTTCAAATGTAATTGTAGTAACAACTCACTGTAAAGAATGGTAACTTGTTACTCAATGTAATAGGTCCCTGTGCATGTGCGCGTCTTCTGTTGCTTTGCTGATGAAGACAAGTGTTCACTTCAGCTTGCAGTCTATATTGGCTCTGCTTTACAAACCATGACACCCATGGCTGAGTGAGCTGCATCTAACGCTGGATCATGCACCATCATCAACAGAATGAGGAAAGTGCCACCTGCAGAATATTAACTGCTGTTGACATTAGAGGCAGAGTGGGGAGCACAAATAGAAAAATCACCATACATTAAGCACCTTTGAGAATGATGTCACTGAGACACTATTATCATTTGCACTAGTAGATGAAAGCCAAATCTGTCACATGGGGGTGTGTGATGAAGTGTTCACCCTTCACCTGAAAGGCTTAAGGTAGCTTAAAGGTAAAGGAATAATTAACCTGATAGGGTGCACCTGGGGGAGAATTAGGCTGGCTAGGAAAGCCCTAACTGAAGATAGAGACCAGCCGGACAGGAACAGGTGGAGGTGATGTAAAACTAGGAAGCTGAGAACAAAGTGGGCTGTACTCACTCTTTAGCTTGAGAGAGGGAAAGGAGAAAACTATGGGAAGAATAGAAGCCCTGGGGCCCTGGCCCTGAGGGAAGGGCATGCCCAGAGAAGAGTGGATAAAAAGCCTGATAAAGAGTAGAAGCAGAACAGGGAGAAAGTAACAAGAGTTGAGACAGTACAGATGTGGCTGTTGGTTGTAGGGTCCTTGGGCTGGAACCCAGAGTAGCAGGTAGGCCTGGGTTCATCTACCAGCCACCGGGGAAGTGGCACAGGCCAGGCAGTGGAGCAGAAGACTGCCTAGGACATTTATCCAGTGGGACTTTGGTATCTTGGGTGGTGTAATGGGGAGACTACTCCACACTCACCCTGCAGGGTTTAATGCAGGCCAGATGGGCCAATTAACTCATTAGGCAGCTGATTAAGGAGGCTCATTTGGGCAGGAATAGAGGGGGCCTATAAAGCCCAGGAGCTGAAAGTAGAAGGGGGGGGGGGGTGCTGTGAAAAGGTAGATACTCCCAGGGGAAAGGGAGGTGTGTCTAGAGACTAGTCACTTGCTAGGAAGAGGGAGGAGGCTTTAGGAACTGGTAGGCCCAGGAAGAAAAGGGGAACCAGTGATAGGAAGAAGCCCAGGCGTAGTGCAGTGAGGCCAGAGAGAGAGAAGGTCTAGGCTGCTGAGCTGAGGGTCCCTGGGCTGGGACCTAAAGAAGAGGTGAACCCAGGTTCCCATACCACCTACTGGGTGAGTGGTATCAAGGCAGTGAGTGAGAGGACTGCCTAGGAGTATTGAGGTGCTAAATCTCCCCGGAAGGTGGGGAATACAGACAGGATGCAGCTGAAGGGCTGAGCTGTGGAGAGGACACTGCAGTTCCTGAGGCTTCGAGAGGGGCTGCAGGAGGACAACAGCAATGGAGTCACAGTAAACTACAGATTGGGGGGGCATCAGCCTCGAGCTAATCCCCAGAGTATCAGGAGGAGATGCCAGTCCAGTGGTGAGTAGTGTGCCCAGTGACAGAAGGGGTGGATGAGTGGGAGGGAGAGGTGGCAGGGTATGTGAACAAGCCGCAGAAGGGGACATTGGACCTGTACAGGGCTAATCTCCACGGCAGCAAGGAGAAGGTGCTCTAGCTGTGAAGGAATCCCTTGACAGGGTGGCAATTGGGCCAAGTAATCCACCATGTGTGCTCTGTATTAGACTGACATTTCCCCTTCGTGTTCTCTCTCTTAGGCTCTCTGTAGCCAGTGAGGGTAGCTTGCTTTCTTGGCATTGTGTGCGGTCAAAGCTTGGAGCAGTAATTGTGCCAGTCTCTACCAGAACACACAGGAAACGTTCTTTCTTAGGCCCGGTTCTGAAGGGCTTGGGATGTGTTAGTGATGAGGAAATCCTACATAGCAGCAGTAAACCCAGGTAGATGGGTATCACTGGGGCGGCTGTTGCCATGCACTGTGTTGCAGTGAGCAGTACCAGTGTGTTTGTGCATTACCCAAAGCCTGGCTGGAGGCACAACCACTTTGTTACCCCATGTAGCTCTTGCTGTCACGTTCTCTGGTTAACTGTCACCTTCCAACTGCCACAGAACCTTTGGAGTCCAGCATTCCACCAGGTTCGCACAGGGCCTAGCCGTGCTGAATGGATAATATTCTAATCAAAAAGGGCTCTCAGCCATGCTTGTAGCTGTTGTCGTTGCTTCACGCTGACTCGGCAGACACGGTGACGTGCAGACAGAGTGACAATACTGGAAGAGTTGTTAGCTTGTGTGGGTGGCAAATGTGTGTGTGCTCTGTGGTGAGGGGCTATGTGCATCTGGTGGTGGTGTGTCCGCTGATTGTGTTGTAAGTGGTTTTGAAGAACAGTGGCAGTGGGGTCAAGTAATCCGCAGTCATCTTCATGCAAACAATTATAGTTGTTTCATGCAAATTAGCTCTAGCGTAAGGGTCATGATTGGTTGAGTTACCTCTGATCTCACAATCACCTAGAACTCTTGGCATGGCGCAGATGTGTGCCTTACTGTAGCTGTGCAGTAATAGACTGGAAATACCAGTGATAATTCAATCTGGTGATATTCTGAACAAAAAGAGCCCTCAACCATGCTTCTTGCTGTTTCTACTGCTTCACGCTCACTATACAGACATCCTATGAATCAGAGTGGGACAATCCTGGAATCTTATTACATAGGTTATGGTAGTTCCACTTCATGCTAGGTGGTGTATGAAAATGTAGCAAGAGATAAGCCCTGCCCTATGAACATGTATCGGAATAAACATGCTCAACAAGGGTGGAAGGTGGAACAGAAGCATGAGTTGATGGGACTTTCCCAAAGTCACATGACAGGCCAGTGGTAGACCTGAGAGTAGAATCCAGATCTTCTGTTTGCCAGCCCAGGACCCTAGCCACTAGACCACCCTGCCATAAGGAGTTCTTTTGGTAATTGCTTTAATGACTATAATTGCACACAAGTCACTTTTATTGTATACTTATAACTTGATGATACAGCCTCACAGGAGCACTTGTCACGTTAATGATACCTAAATGGTGGCTGCCATGAAGAGTTCAGTCTAAATTACGCTTAGCACAGTAAGGCAATAAAGGACAAAAAACAAAAGGAGAGAGTTGGGCGGGCTATAAAATGGAATGAATGCAGACTGAGGCATCAAAGGACAAGTAATGCAGATTCCTAGGGTTTCATTATCTTTCATCCATAAGGTGGGAGAGTTTGCAGCAAGGGGGAATTAAGCTTAAAAATGTCTCAGACCCACTGAAAATTTAAGCACCCCTTCCTTTCTGCATCTACTACCAGTGAGAAACTCTCCCAGGCAGATTTGCTCCCATCTTTTCTCCTCTTCCTCCAATATCCATTAAGTTATGGGTTTTTGCCAGACAAGGAAGTCCAGCACACCCAGGAAATGGAAGACTAGTTACCATCAGCACTGTGATCCATTGCCTCCTCCTGCTCTTCCTTAGATTTGTTGCTGTGCCCAATTGAGGCCTGTGGATTCAGTGCTCCGAGTATCCACGATAATCCATCAATGGAAACAGGAGGTTGGCCCTAAAGATGAGCTGATCTCTTGCTTGGCCTGTATGTTACCATTAAAAAGATGCAGCTGAATGAGCTCACTCAGTTGTTAGGAGAAGGCAATGTGTGAGATGCCTAGAGGAAGGCGTGTGTTTGCGAGAGACAAACCGGTTGTATTTTATACAATAGCACTGGGAAAGGAAGAAGTAGCATCCAAAATGCATAAATAAACTGTGGCCCAGCACTGCTTTGTGGTTGCTCATACTTTATCAGGTCTAAAAAGACCTCTGGTCCTCAACCAAACAGCAGTTGCTTATATAAAACTGAATACCATAACACACTAAACCTTCATTGCTCTATCGGTCAAATTCAGATCTGATGGTTTGAAGTCAATAGACCAGCACCCATTTACAGCAGGACTGAATTTGGCCTTGTCTTCATTGGCACAGCCTACACATTAACTAGAACAAAGCATTTATGTCCAAAATTCAACTGACTAAGGTTCTGAGTTATCTGAATTGTATAATAAGAAAGGAAAATACAACTTCTTTTAGAGCCCTACAGAGATAATTTAGTGTTCCCAAGAGCCTCTTGACAAGATATCTGCAAAATAATGGCTACCTCCTCACTCTGGTTAATAGCCTAGCTTTCCTAGAAACCTCCAATGCCATAAAAACAAGTAGAAGCCTAATTTAGCAACTCCCTGCGTGGTACTGGGATAGTTATAAGCAAGTCACAGCTAAATTAGTTCAACCTTTGCTAGATTCATAAATACCACTTTGGGAAGTGGGTACTCAGGCATCTCCTCCTCTTGAAAGCTGGAAGAACTGGGTTCCTCACCATAGTTCTCTTAGAGCAGGGGTTCTCAAACTTTTTATTTCTGAGCCCTGCCCCCAACATGCTAATGTAAGCAGGGGAATGGTTCCGCTGTTATGGGGAACTTTTCTGGCTTATACACTACCCCTGTGGAATTGGCTAGAGAAAGGATCTGAGTCTTCGCTCCCACTCTCTTTACCCAGAGACTTTGCCTGACCATGAGGACTCTCTTGTGTGGCGAAGCCTTGTAACCTTGACAAGGCTGGGCCCAGGATTCCTGGGGATCTCAAACCCCAATCTTGTTGTGGTCCCTTAGGACAGGGGTTAGGGTGTCCCCATACCCACGTGCTCTCTCGGCACTGGACATTTCCCTAACCCATTGATCATTGCATGTAGTTCAAAGCAAATACAATTTATTAAACAGCAGCTAATTATAAAAATAAGGGAAATTGGGAAAGTTTGAAGGAAAACAAATAACTCTGCTCAATTTCAGTAAGGGGCCAACAGTTTCCTTACATTATTAAAAGCTCTAGGGCTCAGCAATGGGGGACAGGGCAGGGCAGGAGAAGGGGGCCCTGTGGATGGGTGGGGGCCTGGGCCTCAGAGCTCCAAACTTTCTGCCCTGGCCCCAGCCAGTCTAACAGCCCTGCTTCACATACCCCTTGAAACCAGCTTGCAGTCCCCCAGCTGAGAACCACTGTCAGAGCATCCTGCCTTCATATTTCTTGCTCCACAAAGTAACACAGAGACTGATTAAAAAATGACAGATGCTAAATTATCTGATTATGGTGGTCAGTTAGGATGGCTCAATACATGTTTCTTCAATGTCCTTTTACTTAATTAGCTTGTGAGCTCTTTGGGAAAAGGACCATCTCTTTATTATGTGGATATACCGTACTTCACAAAATGGAGCCCTGATCCGTTTAGGTGCTACCACAGTTTAAATAATCATCTTCAGAGGATAAATTATTAGAATTGCCAAAAAAAAAAAAAAGGGGGGGGGGAGACACTGAGTGGCTTATTTCCAATGACCCTCTTCAGTTGTGTCCACAACATTTGCACTTGCTTTCATTTCCAGGGATGTCAGTTAGAGCTGGGCTGGAAACTTTGTCCTGTCTTGCAAAACTTTTTGAGATTTCAAAGTTTCTCATTTTGTATCCGTACGAAACCAAGATCGTTCTCAATTTTGCAAAGTCCTTGCTCTGACTCAGGCAGGAGCTTGAATGTGGGTTTCCCCACACAAATCCCTTACCTCTCTCCCTGTCACACACCCTTTGCAATGAAAGTTGAATCAAATTTGGTACATTCCCACAAAAACATTTTTTAACAAATCAACCATGTAGTGGAAAAATTCCCGTGCAGCTCTAATGTGAATAAGCTTGGACTCTTGTCTGGGTGTAAACAATGGTTTGGAGAATAGAGCCTCATTTGGGAGTGAGGAGGGAGGTTGTACAGGAACAGCCATCTGAACATTCTTTATCATTTAAACTCGGTCCCTGTTCGCACGCATAATTGTGGAAGTTTGTGCACGCACCCTCAGTTACACAAGCAATGTTAAAGGACACTGAAAATGCCCTTTGACAATTCAACTCAGGTACTTTTATTAAAATACAAATCCAGAAAATAATTGACACTAGCACTCAACTAAAAATAAATAAGTAGCACTCAAACGGAGTGGATAACCTACTGATGTGTAGTTAAACATCTTCTGCACCTTCAAAGGGTTCCTTTCAATAACAGTTAGGTCACTGGATTTGTTCTGTTATGACTTTGCACATCTACCCTACAAGCTTTTGCTAGCATGGCTATGTAAGTCTCTGATGTAGCTGTGCCAGCAAAAGCTCTTAGTGTAGACACAGATATATCGACAAAACTGTGCTTTTGCCAGCATAGCTTATTTCATTGTGGGGTGCTAGAATAAGCTACGCTGGCAGTTTTGCCCGTATAAATTGTGTCCATACTAGGAATGCTTTGCTGACATAGGATGCTGGTAAAGCACTCCTAATGTAGACCAGGCTTTAAATTTGAAGACATTGGAAACACAGTGGGGATTGGTATAGGAGAACGATGACAGGGCTGAACTGTGAAAGAAAGTACAGTTAAGTCCCACATCCTTAACTGATGTAAATTAGTGTCGTTCTGTTCATGTCAATAGTGCTACGCTGACTTGCACCACCTCAGGATCTGGCTCAGTGTGTTCAACTAAAACAAAAAACCTCACAACAACAAATTTGTAACTAATAAAGAGACAAGGTGGGTGAGGTAATATCTCTTACTGGACCAACTTCTGTTGGTGAAAGAGAAACTTTCGCGCTTACATATAGGCCATGTCTACACTAGCAAGCTTATAGCAACATAGCTGAACGGATGCAGCTGCGCCTCTGTGAGACCATTTGTGTAGTCACTCTATGGAGATATGAAAGCGTTCTCCTGTCGATATAATAAAACCACCTCAAAGAGCAGCAGTAGCTATGTTGGCGGGAGAAGCTCTCTTGTTGACATAGCGCTGTGCAAACTGCCATTTATGCCAGAAAAATGTACGTTGTCATGGGAGTGGTTTTTTCACTAAATTTTAAAACAAATAATACAGATCCTTTTGTCATAAGTAGACTGAGCTCCGTGATTGTTATTTACTACTAAGACCCCAGTCATGGACCAGGATCCCATTTTGCTAGGTGCTGTAGAAACATTGAATAAAATGACAGCCCCTACTTCAATAGGCCTCCAGTCAGAAACAATTTTCTGCATTCAGAAAAACATAGATGGGATTAGGGCATTGGGACGTTCACATATAATTTGCTATTTACTTCAGAATTTAAGCTTCTCTGTGGTGGTTTCAAATAAAATTTCTTGTAGGCTTTTTGGTTCATAGTATAAACCCAGGGGGATTTGGCCAGATCCCATGAAGTGCTAAGCACTTAGTTCCCATTGACAGCATTGGGTGTGCAAGGCACTAAGCACCCACTAGCATCAGACCCCCACTTCTGGGTCTGCAACCAGAGAGAGAGAAGCAGGAGTTATGCACTCCTGCTGCCCCCTCATTTATCTCCAAGGTGTTTAACTTTTGAAACTTAATTATCAGCATCCGTGATCTTGAGAAAAACAAGCTAAATGCAAATTTCATGGCAATGCAAATGCAGAATTTCCATTTCATGCTTGGAGGAGGGAGATAGGATTGTGAGACCTCATCCAATTGCAGACCCTTCCTGAACTAATAGATCAATCTGATTCAAACCTGCTCCTGCTTCTGCCCTTGCATCTATAAAATCAGCGCAACTTCCCTTGCTCCTTCTGTAGCTCCTTCCTGGAATAGGATACTCTGCCCTTCCCAGTCCCCCAGAATTGATTCAGTTTGACACACTACCCCCCCCCGCCCCACTTCCCAGTATTCTAACCCATGACCCTGTGTCTTCAAACTCGGGCAGGTCCCTGGCCATTCCAAGCTCAGTCGATTTCTCTTCTAGTGAGTCTACCCATCCACAGCATTAATATCCCTGTGCCCATTACCCTGGCTAGGGACTCCATTGCCCTGACTGGGAAAGATCAATTTTTAAAGTGAATGTTGTTCATTCTTATCACTGTGCTGCTCCTGTTGCTCATCGTTGGCCAACCAAATTCTGTTACTGTGCTGATCTGGCTCTCCTCTGCATTCAGCCCTTCCTTGTACTACGTCCTGTGTGTGACATGAGCTGCGTAGCACTCTTTGCTTCCTGAGTTACAGGCTGGCTAATGCCTTCAGGGACAGCATACTCCTATTTGTTTAAGGGATCATCTACACTTGCAGTGTGGCAGTGGTGCACCTGCTGCTGCAGAGCTTAATGAAGAAGTTACCTACAGTGACGGGAAAGCATCTCCTGTTGGCGTAGGGACTCCACTTCATTAAGAGGTGGTCAGTGGGAGAAAGCCTCCTGTTGACACAGTGGTGTCTCGACCTGCGACTAGGTCGGTATAACTGCATCACTTAGGGGTATGGATTTTTCATGCCCCTGAGTGACATACTTATGCTGACACAAGTTCCTAGTATATACCGGGCCTTACGTTCTTCTAGGGTTCTCATCTGAGTGCCTCACAATTAATGTATTTATACTCACTACGACCCTCTGAAGTCTGGAAGTACTATTATGTCTGGACTGTACTTCCTCTCTCCTTCTAGGGGCTAAAACATTATTTTAAAAACCACTTTCCCTTTTCCCCAGCTCAGGCTACAGAAAAACAGCAGGCAGAGCAAAGAGGGCAAGCACTGGAGAAAAAAAAATGATATAAGGCTAAGAAACTACCCCTTTCCAGAATTTGTATTTATACAACTTCTCAGAATTTGTTTCCCTATCTGCATATAAAAATCTATGAGAAATTAAAATCTCCTCCCTTTATAAGGCTCAATTTATGGATATTTGAAAAGCACTTTGGGATCATTGGGCGATCCTATAGACGTACAATTTGTGTGAAGCACTAACAAATACGCTGGTATTCAGCGGGTATAACTTTCAAAGAACTCCGTAATACCAGTAATTGTCCAGAAGCTCCGAACACTATCTCAGCCTCCAGATCATGAAAACAAAATGTGACTATTTTAGCGTTTCTGAATTTGTGATATGAGATAGTGAGGATTCCTGTAAAATTACACCCTGGCATGTAAGCAACTGAATGGGGATAAAGGGGGGAGAATAACTGCTTGTTCTTTACCCTTTCCTCTCCTGCCATATTTAGATTAACTAGTGTAATGCACCATGAACTGCACTTCTCCGTGTCTTGAGAGAGTGCATTGCGCATATTCCAGAGCTTGGGCTATCCGAACACTGAAGGCCTGATTCTGATCTCCCTTATACCAGTGTAGCTTTATTGCTTTAATTATATTCCTCTAGACTTACACGCTTGTGAATGAGATCAGAATCCTGCCCCGTCAAATAAGTGAAGTACACGATCTGTTTCCTTTGGTTTGCTTTATGTAGAACATGTATTAGTAATCACTAAGATGTATGCAGTGCAGGCAGGAGATACTGTCTGATGTCATGCTAACCGCTCCCTTTTAATAAATAATTGAGACATCAAAAACTCATTGCCAGGCTGCAAGATATAGCTAGTTCATGTATTGTTCTGCCCATAAAATGTTTAGTTCATAGTGCTTTGAGAACACGCTGCTTTTCCTGATGACTTTGCACCTTTTTGAATTGCTTTCTCTTCCAGAGACACAGATGACTTGCTCATTTAATGACACACAAACTGGTGCATTTATCTTTTTCCTTCATCTTTTTCTGCATTTTAAACCTTTACAATCCTAGAGGTTCCGTGGGGGAAGTCTATACTGACTACATGACCAGACTTGGTTAATAACAGATTCCTGAATATTTAATTGTACTAAATCACCAGCAATTGATAACATTCACTAGGCAGATGAATTAAGAAACAGAATTTTAAAAAATTCTGTTTTTACTGTTGTAATTAATCTCTGGTGGCTTCTGTTCTGTGATCTTGATGGTAAGATGTAAATGTAATATTGCTGCTGATGGTGGATTCTTTATTAAACATGCTGTAAAAAAATATGTACTGCAAAAAGGTAACAGAAAAATGGGAATATTCAAAGGCAGGGTTCCTCCTTTCATCTTGGATCTGTTACACTATTGCAAAGTAAACTTTTACATTGTAGCTATGGGTCATAATTTGCAACAGCTATGGGTATGCTAGAAAGAAATATCATGAAGCCAGTGTACTAGTTTCTATATAAACAAGAAGTATGACTTCCTGGCTAAAACAGGAGATTGGCAGTCAAGATTCCTGGGTTTTATTCCAGACCCTGTCACCATCTCATTGTGTGATTTTTAAGAAAGTCATTTAGCTATTTTTTGCCTCAGTATGCCCATCCACAATATCGGTATACCAGCAAAATAATTATTACGTGTACTTCAGTCTCAGAAGCGTTAGGTGTAACTAATAGATATTTACAAAGTCCTTTTGAGGATCTCAGAAAGCAATATGTGTGTAAAATATTATTATTACCGCACCCTAGTACTTGCAGAGGAAAAATTGCTATTGTGTTGGATGCCTTTCAGCACATGCTAGTGATCCCTTTATATGATTGTGTATCAGTTTGAGTTTTCAATGTACTTTGGGATCTTTCAAGAGGAAGGGTGCTATATAAATAAAATATATTATTGTTCTTTATTATAGCTTCATGTTGCTGGGGCTGGAAGAGCCTTGTGGGTTAATAGAAAACCAAAATTCTAGCACGGCTTTCCATAACTGGAGTAGAGATGATTGTTTTGAAGCAACCTTTGCTCCTCCCTCCAAGTTCCATGCGGGGTTGTTACAGGAAGGCTCATCCAAGTTGGCAATGGTTACTGTGCTGTGAGAGCGGAAGGGGTATGACATTGGCTGCAGCGTTTCAGGTAATCCCTAATAATGGGGCCAACTTCACTGGTACATTCTGGCTGCTCCACTGATATGTAATAGCCAAAAACCTGGCTTAGCTTAGCTATAGAAACAGGTAGAGTGGTCTTCATATAACACAGAATAATATGTTCCACTACTGCCAGTGCCATATAATGTCCGCCATTTTGAGCAAAAGAGCCAGGCTTTCAGGTTCATGGCTGTAACAGACCCATATCCTCTGGGGATTGAGGACATGTTCACTAGTGTGTTACATGACATCACCTTGTTTGATTGGAAATAACTAAACTGGGTTGGAACACTGGGCATTTTACAAAAGGGGAGGTAGGAGGTGTCTTCCTGTCAAATATTCTTCCAGCCTTTTCCAGAACAATCTTCCTAAAATTCTGCATCTCTTCATTGTGCCTAAACACATTTTAAAAAATTCCAGTTCACCTTTTAAGTCTGCAAAACATCCTGCTGTTTGTTTCTTTCCAACTTGAGGTTTGGTTTGGTTTTAAACCAGTAGTGTTTTGCATTCCTAGAAGCATGAACTGTTTTATCCCCTTGGAAAACTGCAGCTCCAAACTTCCAGATGCTATATGGATTAGCATGAGCTTTAAACTTTGGGATCCCCAGAAGAAGCCAATTAAAACCAGGATAGTGAAGTTGATGATGGATGGAGGGCTGGGGAGAAATGGCTCAGAATTGGAATATAGTCCATCTTTAAATCCTAATTCCACCATCAATTATGTGTACTTTCAGCAATTAATCCAATTAAATCAATGGGATTACTCATATGGTAATATATTTAGTTGTTAAACCAGCAGTAGCTTTTATTTCTGGTCATTCATTGGATATTGATCTTAAAATGATCGTTATTCCTTTGGATCAAGGAAAAATACAAGTTATTTATCTTTCAGTACTTTCTTCCTCCTGGGCCATTGCAGGGATTGGCAGATGACTTAATGTATATAATTAGGCTTGGCAGAATTTGATTTTTTTAAAATAATTTCAGCATATATTGTGTTAAAGCTTTTTTATTTTTTCTTGATTAAATGTTTACAGTTGTGGGAAATTAGGGGAGGGCTGTTGGACAATAATTCTTTAAAGACAGCAAATGTTGCGATACAAAAGGTTAAAACTACCTAAACGGCACCTCTGCTCCAGCTTCACAAATGCCAACATTACGTTTCCTACACATTCAGATAGGACTGTAATAAGTTCTCAAGCAGCATTTTTCTTAGTTTGCCCATCTGGAAACTTCAATTAGTATTGATGGAAATATTTTTTTTGTCAGTTTGTGTGTGTACGCTGTAATTCATGCTTTCTGAGATTTACCAGTAAAAATAGATTACAAATAGGATCGGAAGGACTATCTTTAGCGTGCTTTTCTTCTTCCAATTCCTAGTAATAGCTATCACATAAGGAAACATCCGTGTTTTTAACCCTCACTCCACTCCATCCCCATGGAGACAACGTAGCCTGCTGGATAGTGCACTGGGCTGGGACCGAAGCAATCTGGATTCTATTTCTAGCTTTGCCACTGCCTTTGAGTGATTTTGGGCAAGTCATGTCACCACCTTTTGCCTCCATTTCCCCATTTGTAAAACGGGGATAACGATACTGACTCTCCTTTTAAAGTGCTTTGAGATCTGTTAAGTGCTATATAACTGCTAGGTATTTATTATTTATTCTTCCAAAACTTCTGTGGATATTTCTAACTGGATTCTTACTTTTGAAATCTTTACATAAACTTTTAGGTAAACTCTGTCATCTTGTTTTGTTTATGCCTTTCTCCAGTTCAGTCCTGGGCATACATTTTGTGATGTATGAAATGACAGAGAAAACATTTCAGTAAAACTGACCGTGGGTATCTTTAATCCATCCTCACCAAATGTTTATTTAATTTATTTAGTTTAATCCTAAATCACAATCCTTTTCATGCCCCCAAAGAGAGGCTAATATTTCCATCCTGAGTCTGGAGAATAACTAGCTGGAATGCTCAGTGGCAACATGAACATAGGAAATATATGTACAGAAATGTAGCTGTTTGATAGCACTTGCCTTTCCCAGGGGGCCAAGGTTTAAGGTTTCTCACCTTTTGAAGTGTTCAGCAAGATTTAGAGTGTAAAACCACTGTAAACTCAATTTGGGAGCTCCTCACTTAATTTTATGCACCAATATAGTTGATTTCTATATAACCACTTAAATATGCATGCAGTGAACAGTGATGGAAATTAAACTTTAGACAAATGCTGTTTTCTTGATATATTACCAAAATTGTTAATTATTTCCAATGACTAAAGTTTTTGGCTTCTTATCCTAGCAATAACAGGCTTCGTTTCTGATCGTAGACATGACAGATGAGTCTGAATGAAGGACCCAGATCTGAACACCTCAAAATGTACTATTTTTATCACTTATATTGCATAAAGGCAGAGAGGTCTAATCTAGGCTGGGACCCATTGTTCTAGGCACTATACAAGCATATTGTAAATGACGGTCCTTGCCCTGAAGAGCTCATAGGCTAAAAAACTAAGAAGTTGGGAACTGGGTCTAAACTTTGGGTAAAATTTGCAAAAATTAACTAAGTGATTTAGAAGCCTAAATCCTACTGCAGGTGATAGCGATACCCTTTGTGGCTTATGGTCCTGCCTATTGGACTTGCAGTTGCTGTGCTGGATAATGGTATTTATCAAGTATGGAAAGTACCCATTGAAACCTCGTACCCCTCCGTGCAAGGAAGTGGTCAGCCTGTACAATTGTCTAGTGCAGCATATTAACAATTAGTCACACTGCTCCAATAACTTGGGCGGGGAGGGGCTGGTGATGGGGTAGCTAAAAAGCAGTGTTGCTCTGAAAAGTGGCTATGTAAAAACAATTGTTTCTTACTCATCAAATATGCTCACCTTGTCTATTCAGAATAAGATCTGCTGATGTCAGTAGCAAAATTAAGTTCTACTGCCTTTTGCTTTTGCTAGCCCTGCGGAGGCAATGCAACTGAGAGCTGGATTCTGTTCCTTCTTGGGATCCACAACAGCATTTGAATGGTATGCTGATATCCAAGACCCTCTTGCTGACCAAGAGCGTTTCATGTTTCATTGTGCCCTCTGTCTGTACCCACTTGTCGTCATCTTTTGTGTTATACTTAGATTGTAAGCTCTTTGGGGCTGGGACTGTCTTTTTGCCCTGCGTTTGTACAGCCCAATAGCAGAATGGGGTCCTGATCTATGCCTAGGGCTCCTACCTGCTAATGCTGTATAGCTAGTGCTATTAATCTCTTTTGTGAGCACTAAAATTAATCCAAAATGTTTTCATAAAAAAAAAATTGAGAACTCTACCTGACAGCTCTTGTGTGAATAGTGTGAAGAAAAACTGGGGTGAAATGAAATACCTCAAAATATTTTGTCATTTCCCTTCCCCCCCCCCACCCGCCTCACACCTCTTCAGACTCTGCTTTGTGCTGATAGACAATAAGATATGTATGGAAATAAAGTCACCAATGAATAACACATTTCTTCAGGAGAACAGGTCTAGTTAGGATGTTTGTCTTTCAAAGTTATAGTTTAAAGATGAATAATTTAGCAGCTTCCTGGCACACTAAATATTTATTTGTGGCACCGGTCTGGGCAGAAATGAAATCAACAAAAACAAAACACTTAAATATCAAACTTTACATTGGCCAGGGGGATATTTACAGTCAGATTCTGCTTAATAGTGATCCTGGTATTAGCAACTTCTGGTTAATGGCAACATATTACCGGGAACAAATCCAATCTCATTATTATCAATTTTTATGCCATTCAGATATTAGCAAGGTGTGTTGCTTATTAGCCACTTTTTTGGAAGAAAGGCACCACCCATGGGCAGGCTCACATGGGTTCAACCCCAGAGGGAAGTTCTCGGGTTTGCAGGGCTGCAGCCAAGAAAGCAAGTGCTGTGACATGCCTTCTCTGGCAACTGCCCTGCAAACTTTCCTGTGGTGGCTGCTCGGCCTCTCCCAACTCCTTCTGGGTCTACAGTCTGGTAAACCTGCCTGCGCACTGGGACCGCTGGGAGCGGAGGGTGTGAGCAGAGCAGTAGCAGGGAGTGGGGGTGCAGTCCAGATCCTGTAATTGCAGAGTACCTCTCCTTGCACTCTCCAGGCTGCACCCTGCTGGGGGACTGCATGAAAGGAAGGAAGTACTGGGATCTGCTGAGCCACAGTCCCTGGAGAGGGCAGGGAGAACTGTGGAAGGGAAACTCTGTCCGCAGTTGCCAGCAGAAAGTTGCTATTTTCCAGCTGTCACTAACAAGTGGAAGACAGGTTTCTGAAGCTGCAGCCTTACAATGAAGGAAGGGCTGGGAGGTGCCTTCGCTGCCTGAACCCCTGCAAACCTGCCTGGGGGGAAGGCAGCAGAAGGGAGGACAGGAGTGGGGCAGGGCTGCCACCCAGATGCTGGGGCTTTCTGTGGGGAGTAGGGGTGCCGACTCATAAAGAGAATCTACTGTACTAAAGAGGTAGATTTTAAAAATCACCTAGAAGATTTCATAGCATGAATCCCATTGTCAATGGCGTTTGTGTTCCTAAATCAGCTCAAGAAGGATGTTGATAAACTGGAGAGAGTTCAGAGAAGAATCATGAGAATGATTAAAGGGTTAGAAAACATGCCTTACAGTGACAGACTGAAAGAGCTCCGTCTATTTAGTTTAACAGACAGAAGGTGAAGAGGTAAGATGGTTACAGTCTAAGTCTGTACATGGAGAACAAATATTTAATAATGGGATCTTCACTCTAGCAGAGAGAGGCATAACACGATCCAGTGGCTGAAAGTTGAAACTTGATGTATTCAGACTGGAAATAAGGAATATATTTTTAACAGTGTGAATAATTACCTATTGGAACAATTTGCCAAGGATCATGGGGGATTCTCCATCACTGACTAATTGAAATCAAGTTTTTTGATCTTTCTCCAAAAGATCTGCTCTAGGAATTATTTTGAGGAAGTTATGACCTGTTATAAGGCTACCACAGGCCCATCAAACCTGTCTTCTATGCTCTGTCTCCACGGGTTCCCTTTCCATAGAATACTGAATCAGATTCAAGGTCTCAGCCTTTACTTTCAAGGTGCTCCATGGCCTGGGCCCAGCACATCTAAAAGATTGCCTAGCTCCAGGTTGAAGACCAGAGCTGATAACTTCACATCTCTGGCACAATGGAACTTCCAATAAGGATAAAGCTTGTCTGTGTGGGAGACATTTTCCTCAGAGGCTGGTCCAAGACTGTGGAATGAACTTCCCCAGGTACTAATAACCATCACAAACCTCCCCCACCTTCTGCTCCGAGGACAAGGCACATTTCTTTGACCTTGCTTTCTCTAGTATTAACACATAGTAGCAGGTGCATTTTTAAAAAATATAAATACCTCTCCCAAACCTTAAAACAAGACACTCCACTTCACACACTTCTCCCCTGAGGGAGAATATGGGAGAACACAAAGCCCATGACAGATGTGTATTCATGGTGCTTAATGCACTACTGGAAGGTGTTCAGATACTATGGTGATGAGCATGGTATAAGAACCTACAGAGACTAGAATAGAGTGCAACCTTAATTCAACTCATTTATGCATTATGATTAGTTATGTAGTTAAAAGACTATGTATTTAGTTCTTATACGGTCGTAATTACATGATCCCACAAGGGTTTTAGGAGCAGTAAAGCATTGGCAGATGGAGCCAGAACACAGACTATTTCTTCTGGGCCTGTTTCTTCCAACTTCCATGTGGGTGGTGTTAGACTTCGGTGGGTGGCTCTGCTTCTTTTATGTGCGCTCTCTCTCTCTCTATCCCTTTTTGCTTATAGACATCCCCTGCAGCCAGCTCATTTGCTCTGGCTGATAGTTTAGGGCAGAGAACAGGCGGAAGGATTACACCTTAGTGTCACTGACATTACTATGAAGTCCAGTCTGCAATTGTATATAAGCCATTACTCAGCTATATCACATTACATTTGCCTCCTTCAAGTCTCTCTGAACCACATCCTTGCATTTGGTCACTGTTCCCCTAAAATTTTTTCACTGACTCATTAATTAAGTTCTAATTTTTGGAGTGAATTCTGCAAGTCTGAAGTGTTTGTGAAGGGAAAACTGCATTGGCTAGAGCCAGGCATAGTTCATGAGTATCTATAGGTTTCTTCATAGAGTTCTAGTATAAAAACGAAGGATGGTCTAGTGGTTATGATATTAGGTTAGGCTATGGGAAACCAGTGCTCGGTTCCTTACTCTCCTACAAATTTCTTATAGGACCTTGAGAAAGTCACGTAGCCTCAGTTTCCAGCAGCAGAATGGAAATAAAAGCAGCACTCTACCTCCCTGGGGGTCTTGATAGGATAAATGCTTTTAAAAATTTGAGTTGTTCAGTTAGTGCTGTGATGTGGGCCATAAAAGTGCATTAGGCAGACAGAAGCCCTATATAATAGCCTTCTCTAAAACATTGTATTTCTGGGGCATATTTTATGCATGCAATATGTTCTTTGCATTAGCTGCAATAAAAAATTCACATGAGCCTCTTCAGATAGTCAATATGGAGCTCTCTCCATACATGTGGTTTTCAAACACGTTCTTCACAGAGGGGTTGTGAGGTGCTGAGGTACTACAGTAACTTAGATATTTAGATACCAGCACATCTCTCTCAAATCCTGTCTAATATCTATCTTGAGCCTTTCCAGAATCTGTTAATTATAACACTATAAGCTGAATTTAGTGCTGGGTTTAGCCAATAAAGATTAGCTCAATTAATTTTTACTTAGATTCAAACTCTATGTAAAACAAGTCTCTTGAGCCTTAACCAATACCCTGTTCAACTTCCAGTCTCACTGTTTTGGCTTGTCTTTTTCTGTGGGCTCAAATACCCAGCTTCCTATCACGAAGTATGGTACATTGTAAAATCAGTCACTGAACACGCAAAACTTGATTGATTTTATTTTATTTTTTTTTGTATGTTGCCCAGTGATAGATCCCCTTGATTCTGAATGGAGAATCAAGCTCTTTGTTTACTATTTGGTGTGTTAAATTGTTCTGCTTGAATTTCCTAATGCTTAGCTTGCAATCCCTCGATCTTTAGTTACTCAGCATTGTGCACAGCATCTATTAGGCATTCTTTTTCCTCTCCATAATTCTGAGTATCTTCTTCCTTTCCATTTAAGAACAATCGTAACTTCATTAGTCATTTTTCACAATAACCAGCCAAACTAAAATCAGGTAGCAATTCCAAGTACGAGAACTCACCAGAGCCTTGTAAAGAAATCATGGTGTTAATATGCATTAGTGCATTTTCTATCCTTCCATTGTTGTCCTCTAGCCCCATATACCATTTAATTTCTTCCTGCATAGCCCATGTTGTCTGATGAGTTAAGGATATTTCCACAACTTATCCCTACATCATCAGTGTTGCACATTGTATGTATGAAATGGAGCAGCAGTACATACTCATTAGCTAAATGGCCTCTCTAAATTAGTTGACATTACCTTGCACTTCCCATATCTCTTACTGTCTAGCTTTGTTCACCATCAATTGTTGTTCCAGGTTTGCGGAGAGAGTGAGTGGATGATATATATACATGAAGTGCAATGCTTAGGCACGTTTGATGGATGTCAGTCTTGGGTAGGATTTTCAGAAGTGTTCAGTGTTGTCCTAACTCTGTTCACACTAGAGTCAATAGGGCCATCCTTTAATGTTCTGTTACCTAAGGGTTTATAGATAGATACTAAAAAGAGTTTGGCTAATATTTTCAAGTGATGGTGCCCATAATTAGGTCTTTAAATCCTTATTGAACTACATCACTGAAAGCTGCACCTCCAAAAATCAGGCTACTTATTCGAGGTGCCTAAAATGTGGATTTGTAAGCCTTGTGTTGAGATGCTAGATTTGAATATGTTCCTCTTTGTGAAAGAAAATTTCCTCTGAGAAGGACTGCTTTACCTTTCTCCATTTGATTAAACTGATCATTCTTGAGAGGAATAACCTTTACGGGTGGCTGACCTCAAACCCACACAAAGTAAATACAGCATCAAATGAGGGTCTGGTTCAAGATACTTAGAGCCATTAAGAACAGTGGAATAATCCATGTCCCAAAGCTTGCCATCTCCCTTAAGAAATATACTTAGCTTTTCTTGCTGTGTGGAGAGTAAGTTTTAATTACTCCTAAATTTATACAGTCAAAATCTGTTGGTGCTTTTTTTACAGCATGAGGATAACATTTTTTAGGGGAAATGGTTAATATATAGCTTTTTATGGCTTTCTGGGAATAAAAGCTAAAACAAATGAACTGAACCTGTTAGCAAAAGATGAACCAATGACAAAGATGTAAGGGATACCCACAAGTGCCTTTCATCACACACTGCACAATCAATATGACGTTAAATGAAATCTAGACAGCTGAGGTAAAAATAACACATTCAAGATCACTTTGGAAATTGGGCTAAAAATAAAGATTAGGTTTTGTATTAGGATTAGATGGCTTAATATTTTTTTAAACAGAGGAGGTTTGGCGACAGTGTTTAATGTCCCTCATGGGATATGGTTTTTAGTACATACAGCTTAATAGACAATTAAATGCAAAAAAAAAAAAATTTTCATCTCATTCTGAATGCCTACTTTTTTTCACACACAGAGCCCAGTCCCACAGTCCTCCCCAGCATGTGCACATTGTAGTCTCACCGAAGGCAATAGGACCACGTGTAAATAGGAATTGCAGCTTCAGGCCCACAGATATACAGGTACTACTCATTCCTTTTGTGGGAGGTCGCACCTGCATGCACTCATCAAAGGCGAAATTACTTCCTTGATTGGGCCCTCAACCAAAATAGGGCTGGATCCCAAACTGCAACTGAAGGAGCAGCTAGAAGAGCTTAGCTGGAATGGGGGCGTGGGAAGGTGGATCAAAATACACTTTGAACTCAAAGTCATAGTGTTTAAAACCAGAAGGGACCACCAAATCATCTAGTCTGACCTCCTGTTTATCACAGGTCACCAATACTCCCCAGAACCACACACTAAACATAATGGCTGAAATTAGAGCAAAGTATTACAGCCCATAGGAGACTAGACTATGTGCAACAGGCTGAGAATAGGCGAGACCAATGCTCCAGGTTTCCACAATGCCAAGGAAATAATTAAATGAGACCCAGATAATCCTGGCAAGTGACCTGCACCTACGTGCTATAGACAAAGATGAAAAAACACTACGGTCACTGCCAGTCTGACTAGGGGGGGAAATCCCTTCCCATCCCCATCTGTAGCGATCAGTTAGACCCTCGCTGTGTGAGCAAGAACCAGCCAACTTAGCATCTGAGAGAGAGAATGTTTAGTGCCACCTCAGAGCCTGGGCCCACCTCATCCAATGACCCATCTCCCTCTGGGGCCATTTCTGATGCTTCAGAGGAAAGAGATTAAAAACCCAGAAGACACTGGGGTGGGAGGAATTGCTTTCTGGCTGGCTGAAGTCCTGAAGCATAAGCTTTTAGGAACATAAAACAGAAACTGGAAGTGAGCCCCAGGGCTGTTGAGCCCTGCCCTCTCCCACCACAACCAACCTAATTATACAGTCACACCCATAAATTTTTCCAGCTCTCTCTCAAAGTTAATTATGTTGTTTGCCCGGATCCTGTGTTGGGTCAGTCCACCAGAACAGGTAAGTTAGGGGTGCTCTAACGTGCACTGGTTGTATATTATTCAACAACCTGTTATAGCAGCTGGGGACTGCTAGGGCATTAAGGAGCCACAGCCCTTTTTCCTGGCCACCCCCCCCGGTGATGTTGCACGAATGAGGGTGGCTTGGGAGCCTCTCTCATAGCTCTGGGCCATCCAAGGATCGTTCAGAATTGGAGGGATCCTTCTGAGGCTGGTTAAGTTGGTTTTAAGGCCTCCATGTCAGTGGAGTGAGGTATAATTGCCTTAACACAGGCACGGACTACTCCTCTGGAGACAGGATGCAAAAGGCCCCTTGAAAAACAGCAGAAACGAGCTTCCTAAAGCAAGGTAGTAATTGCTATTGTAAATTATACCTGTGACAGTAAAAAGCTGGTGAGTTTATAGCAAAAAGAATGGGAAAGAGAGTGAATATGAGCATACCTGTGAGCCCAACATTTTGTCTGTTCACAGTGGGAATTCAGAGAAAAACTCGTTGGATTTCCATTTGTGGTGCTTGTCACGCGGGCTGCATTAGGAGGGGGGGGCATTTGTGTTATTTGACCTTAATATGTCAAAATCATAGTGATTCATGTAAGACATACCATGTCAGGTACTGTTAGAAAGGTTATGATATGCTGAATAAGATGATAATATTTGGGTTCATGTGTAATATGTGTAAGGAAAGTTATGGAGATCTTTGATATCCCTGTATTTCAAACTGTGCTGTGGAAGACACACCCCAGACAGAGAGGCGGCAGGACAATAGCTTGCTTAATAGCCCATTCAAGGCCTTATCAGAAGCCAGAGGCCCGGGAAGAAACTAAAGGCATACCTGAAGAGTTACCAGGATTGGCCCATGTGACTATGGACTTCATTTTGGTTCCAGTAAAGTTCCACAAGCCACATGGCCAGAAACAGAGGGTATATAAGATCAAACCACAGAAACCATTTTGTCTTCGTCTTCGTCTTCGCCTTGTGTCCTTGTTCCTGTCCAGCTGCGGACACACCTCTGGATTAACACACTTTGCAACTGAACTAAAGGACTTAGACCCATCCAGGTACTGGATGTAAACCAGAGGAACTATACAAGCCTGCAACTCCACAATTGTTCTAGAAACCTGATGTATATGGACTTTTAAATCATCTGTATGTATCTGATTGCTTTAAGCCTTTAACACTTCTCTTATTGTTTGTTTTTCTTTTACTAATAAACCTTTAGTTTTAGTTACTAAAGGATTGGCTGGCAGCGTGGTATTTTGGGTAAGATCCAGACTTATAGTGAACTGGTACTGTGGCTGATCCTTTGGGATCAGAGGGAATCTTTTAGTAAAGAGCACAGAGTTAAAGCAACTGGTCTCTTTGCTGGACCTGGTGTCAGTTTGGGGAGCCAGAGACTGAAATGCAGTAAAGGGGGCTGTGTGTATTTGCACAGTGGCTTCTTGATAACCAGAGTGGGGGAATCAGAAGCACTGTTTGTGGCTGGTTGGGAAGTCTGACTGTGGTGTCACTCACCAGTGTTGGGAGAATTTGCTCTCTTTTTGCAGCCTGCCCTGACCCTGGCATTATCAGTGGGCTACCCTGGGCACGGACGGGTTACAGTGCTATAATGAGAAGTGGATTTTATCTGTCCAGTGCAGTAAAACAATTTGAGAGAGATCACTCTTGGGGGGGGGGGGGCGGGGAATGTTTCATTTGTCTTGAAGTACAGGAGTGATTTTCCATGGGTTTTGTAGTTTGACTTATTCCCTCAAAAGAACTAGTGTACAGCTAAAGAAATAGCATTGAGCATAATGAGATAAATCTGTGAAGCTATATAGATTTACTTTTAGAAAAGAACATTCTATGCATTCATCAAATACCAATATTCGGGCTTGATTTTTAGTCTCCATTATTTCTTAGAGTAGAAGAATTGTTTAACTCTTTTTGCTATGTGGCTTTAAAAAGCAACGTGGGGGGGGGAAATTATACTTCATTATTACAGATAGGAAAAACACACTATCTTGTCATTGGGAATTAGAGAATGTTAGGGATGGAAGCGACATCAGGAGGTCATCTAGTCCAATCCCCTGTTCAAAGCAGGACCAACACCAACTAAATCATCTCAGACAGGGCTTTATCAAGCCAGGCCTTAACGACCTCTAATCATGGAGATTTCACCACCTCCCTAGGCAACCCATTTCAATACTTCACCACTCTTCTAGTGAAAATGTTTTTCCTAATATCCAAACTAGACCTTCCCCCACTGCAATTTAAGACCATTGCTTCTAGTTCTGTCACCTGCCACCACTAAGAATAGCCTAGCTCCATCCTCCCTGGAACCCCCTTTCAGGTAATTAAAGGCTGCTATTAAATCCCCCCTCATTCTTCTCTTCTGCAGACTAAACAAGCCTAGTTCCCTCAGCCTCTCCTCATAAGTCTTGTGCTTCAGCCCCCTAATCATTTTTGTTGCCCTCTGCTAGATTCTCTCCAACTTGTCCACATTCTTTCTTTAGGGGCGGGCCCAAAACTGGATGCAATACTCCAAATGTGGCCTCACCAGTGCCAAATAGAGGGGAATAATCACTTTCCTCAATCTGCTGGTAATGCTTCTACTAATGCAGCCCAATATGCCATTAGTCATCTTGGCAATAAGGGTGCACACTCATCTCCAGTTTCTTGTCCACTGTAACCCCCAGGTCCTTTTCTGCAGAACTGTTGCCCCTAGCCAATCAGTCCCCAGTCTGTAGCAGTGCATGGGATTCTTCAGTCCTAAGTGTAGGACTCTGCACTTGTCCTTGGTGAACTTCATCAGATTTCTTTTGGACCAGTCCTCTAATTTGTCTAGGTCACTCTGTATCCTATCTCTGCCCTCCAGTGTATCTACCACTCCCCCCCAGTTTAGTGTCATCTGCAAACTTGCTGAGGGTGCAATCCACTCCATCCTCCAAATTGTTAATGAAGAGGCAGAACAAAACTGGCCCCAGCACTGACCCCTGGGCACTCTGCTTGTTACCAGCTGACAACTATACATCGAGCCTTTGAGCCCAAGGATCTAGCCAGATTTCTATCCACCTTATAGTCCATTCATCCAACTCATACTTACTTAACTTTCTGGCAAGAAAACTGTGGGAGACTGTATCAGAAGCTTTGCTAAAATCAAGATATATCACATCCACCACTTTCCCCATATCAACAGAGCCAGTCACCTCTTCATAGAAGGTAATCAGGTTGATGAGGCATGACCTGCCCTTGGTGAATCCATGTTGACTGTTCCTGACCACCTTCCTCTCTTCCAAGTGCCTCAAAATGGATTCTTTGAGCATCTGCTTCATGATTTTTTCCAGGGGCTGTGAGGCTGACTGGTCTGTAATTCCCCGGACTCTCCTCCTTCCCTTTTTTGAAGATGGGCACTATATTTGCTTTTTTCCAATTGTCCGGGACCTCCCCCAATTGCCACGAGTTGTCAAAGATAATAGCCAATGACTCTGAAATCACATCAGCCAACTTCCTCAGATGCATTGCATCTGTCCAGCTTTTCTAAAATGTCCAGCTTTTCTAAATAACCTGAACCTGTTCTTTCACCACTGAGGGCTGCTCACCTTCTTCCCATTCTGTGCTGCCCAGTGCAGTAGTTGGGAAGCTAATCTTGTCTGTGAAGACAGCGGCAAAAAAAAGGCCTTGAGTACTTCAGGTTTTGCCACATCATTTGTCACCAGGTTGCCCGCCTCATTCGGGAAGGAGCCCACACTTTCCCTGACCACCTACTTGTTACTAACATACCTGTAGAAACCCTTGTTACCATTCATGTCTCTTGCTAGCTGCAACTCCAGTTGTGCTTTGGCCTTTCTGATTTCACTCCTGCATGCTTGAGCAGTATTATCATATTCCTCCCTAGTCGTCTGACCAAGCTTGTACGCTTTCTTTTTGTATTTAAGCTCACCGAAGATATTTTTGTTAAGCCAAGTTGGTTGCCTGCCATATTTGCTATTCTTTCTGCAGATTGGGATGGCTTGTTCCTGTGCCCTCAAGAAGGTTTCTTTGAAATACAGCCAACCCTCTTGGACTCCTTTTCCCCCTCATATTAGCCTCCCAGGGGATCCTGCCTATCCACTCCCTGAGGGAGTCAGTCTGCTTTTTCTGAAGTCCAGGGTCTATTTTCTGCTTTTCTTTCTTTTCTTCTTTCTTTTTGACAGGATCCTGAACTCGACCATCTCATGGTCACTGCTGCCCAGGTTGCCACTCACTTCTAACTTCCCTGTTTTGTGAGCAGCAGGTCAATAGGAGCATGGTCTCCAGTTGATTCATCCAGCACTAGCAACAGGAAGTTCTCCGCAACACTCTCCAAATCTTCCTGAATTGTCTGTGCTCTGCTGTGTTGCCCTCCCAGCAAATATCCAGGTGATTGAAGTCCCCCTATGAGAACCAGGTCTTGTGATCTGGAAACTTTCACTAATTGTCTGAAGAAAGCCTTGTCTACCTAATCCTGACCTGGTAGTCTATAACAGATGCTCACCACAACATCACTCTTGTTGCTCTCGCCTCTAAACTTAACCCAGAGACTCTAAACAGGCTTTTCTCCGGTTTCATACTAGAGCTCTGAGCAGTCATTGTATCTTACATACAGTGCATCAACTTCTCAACCTTTTCTCCTCTGCCTGTCTTTTCTGAACAGTTTATACCCATGCATGACAGTGCTTCAGTCATGTGAGTTACCTCAACAAGTCTGTTGTTCCAATTACATCATAGCTCCTTGACTGTGCCAGGACTTCCAATTCCTCCTCCTTGTTTCCCAGGCTTATTGCATTTGTGAACAGGCACCGAAGATAACTAGCTGATTGCCCTACTTTCTCAGTATGAATCAGGAAGCCTTCTCTGCACCCTCCTCCCTGTGGTTCCTGCTGGTGTCCCACTTACCTCCGGGCTTAGGTCCCGGTCCTCTCTCAAAACTAGTTTGAAGTCCTCCTCATTAGGTTAGCAAGCCTATCTGAGAAGATGCTCTTCCCTCTCTTTGTTAGGTAGATCCTATCTCTTCTTAGCAATTCTTCCTGGAACAACATCCCATGGTTGAAGAATCCAAAGCACTTTCTCTGACACCACCTGTGTAATCACACATTTACTTCTGCAATTCGATGGTCCCTACCTGTGCCTTTTCCTTCCACAGGGAGGATGGATGAGAACACTTGCACCTCAAACTCCTTTATCCTTCCCAGAGCCATGTAGTCAGTGATTCACTCAGTCATTCTTGGTAGTGTCATTGGTGCCCACGTGGAGAAGTAGGAAGGGGTAGCAGTTGGAGGGCTTGATGAGTCATGGCAGACTCTCCATCACATTCTGAATTCTAGCTCCAATACTTCTCGAGTTTCCCAGTCAGGATGGTAGATGGATAACTCTAATACTACTAATAATTAATTAATCTGTCTGCTGAATCAAAGGGCCATATTCATTCCTAGTGTAACCCCTCTGAACTCAGTGGAACTTAACGTATTTACAACAATGATGAATTTAGCCCAAATGTTGGTTTACCTGGTTATCTCTAATCTGTCCTTCTAAGGCATGCTGGTATGTGCAAGTACAATGAGTTCTGTACAGATCCTCTCTCAACACACGCTATCTTCAGACCTTCAAATATCTTCTAGCTGCTAAGGCCTACGTTACGTTGTCTGAAGTCATGCCGGAGCATATTCAAGTCAATTCAGTTGTATAGATAAAAGTGATTTGTTAAATGTATGTGTGTATCTAGCGGTTTAAACTTCATGAAAACTAATGGGATCTTAAATGCATTGTTTTCACAAAGTTCAGTTTGTCTGCGTGGCAAGATAGACTGGAGAGTCTAAGGGGACTGTCTGTGACTCCATGGTAAAACTACTATAGCGATCCAGGCGTTCACATCTGTTACTGGTTTGGTGAAATCCTGATATTAGAACATACCACTAGTATGAGGCATCTGTGCTTGTTTTCTAACAGTCTGCCCTGAGAAAGGCACTCAGTTGTGAGCCACTCCAGACAGGATAACATTCTTCCCCGTTTGGTCTTGTCTTTATTTTTCTCTTTTATTGACACAGATACAAGACACTGAGAAGGACATATGATAGTCTTCTATAGTCTTTTAAACTTAATCCCTTGCATTTCTGCTTCTGCTCATCTTTTCAGGAAAACCATTATTTCCAATGGAATGGATGGATACATAGCATGTAGACATAAGTTTCATACTAATGGGATATACAAGAGAAAATTCTGTTACCACTGTAAATACAAAGTAATTCTAATACAGTGAATGGCTTTGGTCTGTTCTTTACGTGATGTAAATCCAGCAGAATAGGTCACATACAGTGGGCCATTCACCAGTTTACTTTGGGTAAATACATATATAAGAAAGTAAGCTATTTCCTTTTCAATTGATTCATCTTTTCTCCTCCACACACTCACAAATGCTAATTTTTTTCCCTGTACATTGGTATGGTGTTGAAGATTGTTTCTGCCATCTACTAAGGCTTGTGATTCATGTCTGTGTTTAAAGCAATTCTGTCTCATTCCAGTCATAGTCTGATTCAGGACACTTCTGTACTTGCTGTATGAAAATGGTTATCTTCACTATCCATCATCAGCATGGAAGTCACAATGCCAGAAAGATGTCCCCTATATTAGACTTGTGTTGTCACTCTCCTCACACTGGCTGTGTTAGAGCATTGCGGAGCTGCAGTAAATCATCAACCCGCCAATGAAGTGGGAGGTTCCAGAACATTAGAATTTCCTTACTCAGACCAGCAATTCTTGAAACAACAAACAGCTCTGCATACATATATAGATGGGAGGGAAATATCTTACTGGCCTCTACAAATTGCCTTTTGAATAACCACTTGGATTGTCCCTCTCCTGCTCTTTGAAGCAGACATCATGCAAAAGATTGAGGGGAAACTCATCTTGAAGGGCCATTCCTCACATGGATGCAATTATTTAAAAAAATAATTTCCCTAAAGTCCTTGAATCTCTCCTATTTCCCCTACATTTTTCTCCATCATTACTGATTGCCAAGATACTTACTTGTACGTTGGAATCTCTCTCCCTATAATCAGCTACCTGTTTCTGTTTGATTTATTTCTTCATTGATGTCATACTTAAATGTTTCTTACAGCAAAATCGCACCTTCCGTGGTGGTAAATTATAATAGATGGGCTGTGACTTGGTTGTGAATACTGAAATATGACATTGCTGGGAAAGAAGAGGTGAATTATTATTAGGAAGTACATTAGTGTGCTGAGTAAGCTTTCTAATCAGCAGCAATGGAAAAGGAATAACAAAATCAGTATGCCATAGCTTTGGTAAAAGGAGGGGGTAATAACTAGCGTTTATACCAGGAGACTGTCTTCCGAGATCTGTCCTCAGAGTTCCTCTCTTGCTGAGGAAAGTTGCTTAGCTTCTTTGTCTTCCATACTCTTGTACAGTGGGTACAATACTTTTTTTCCTATTTCAAAGGTGTTGGGAAAATTTATTAATAAAGTCTGTATTTTTTTATGGAAGCCAATGTGATGTCATTGTTAAAATGAATCTGGAAGTGGTGGCAACTCTTTAATGCTGGAACACAGAATCCAGAATTCCTGAAGCAACGTGTTTATGCAGAGTGTCGTCTGACCCGGGGCTGAGAGCTCCCTGATATGTTGGTGCCAAACTGTTAAGACATAGTGTCAGTCACTGGGTCTGTGTACCAGATTGTACTGTAGTTTGGAAGCTCCATAATGGTAATTGTCCTTCAGTTCACAGAGAGAGAGAGAGTGTTTGAGAAATGTCTTTCCCTATGTAGAAAGACAAATGTAGCAGAACTGGCCTTAGTTCAAGAATTTATCCCATCTCACAGGAGAGCGGCTTTTATATGTAGCTTAATGTGGACAGTCGTGGGCTCCTGTAGTTGCCTATGGTTAATCAGTGGAGGCCATATCCTCAGTCCTGCTATGGCTGCATGGCACCACTTTAAACATGGCTTTAAGAGCCCCTGAAGATTCTCAGGGCATGGGGGAATGCTTGGGGGTGCAGAGCTACTGTAGTGTCCCCTCTTCTTGCCCCCCAGGCAGGAGGTGTGGCTAGAATGTCCCTATTCCCAGAGAATACCCAGCTGCGAAATGGTCCTCAAGCCAGCATGGTGTAGCGCAGCCTATAAGGGGAGATTGGGAGCACAAAGGGGACACGAATCTTAGATTTTAAGTTCTTGAAACTTCCTGAGTTCCTTGAGGCAGGGACTGTCATTTACTGTACACTCCTATACAATAGAGACCTGGACTTGTTAGAGTGGCAGCATCTACAGTCTATCTTTGTCAGATAGGAATAATATATGCCTCTACTACAAGAGGAATAGAAAGCCCAGACCTTAGGATTTGACCCTGAATGTATTAAAAGGATGGGTACAGTTTCTTGTGGTTCAGGGTCCCTACTCCCATTGGGGCTTAAGCCACGTTTCAAACACAACAGTGTGGGTAGAAAGCTTGTATCCATGCTCAACGCCATTATAAGCCATGGGGCCTGGTCCTACCATCCTTTTAGTCCTTTGCCCTTGAAAAATTGAGGTTAGTGGGAGGCAATCTTGGCAATTACAGGCTGGTAAGATTAACTTTAGTATCAGGCAATTTGGTTGAAACTATAGTAAAGAACAGAATTATCAGACGCTATTGGTTGGGGAAGAGTCAACATGATTTCCTTTGGCAAAAAACATGCCTCACCAATCTACTAGAATTCTTTGAGGGGGTCGTCAAGCATGTGGACAAGGATGATCCAGGGGCTACAGTGTACTTAGATATACAGAAAGCCTTTGATAAGGTTCTTAACCACAGGCCCTGAAGCAAAGTAAGCTGTTATGGGATAAGAGGGAAGGTCCTCTTCTGGATCAATAAGTGGTTAAAAGATAGGAAACAAAGAGTAGGAATAAATTATCAGTTTTCAGACTGGAGAGGTAAATCGTGGTGTCTGCACTAAAATCAGTACTGTTCAGCATATGAATGAATGAGCTGGAAAAAAGGGTAAACAGTAGGGGTGGGGTGCAAAATTTGCAGATACAAAACTACTAAAGACAATTAAGTCCAAAGCAGACTGAAGAGGTACAGAGGGGTCTCACAAAACTGGGTGACTGGGCAACAAACTGGCAGATGAATTTCATGTTGATAAATGCAAAGTAATGCACATTGGAAAACATAATCCCAACTATACTTATAAAATGATGGAACCCAAATTAGCTGTTATCACTCAAGAAAGAGATCTTGACCTCATTGTGCATAATTCCCTGAAAACATCAATGGACCAATGAAGACCAGTAAAAAAAAAGCTTAACAGAAAGTTTCTGTCTTATCTATCCCTTTCTTAATGATTCCTAACAATCAATTGTCTTTTGATAAATGCATGGTGTACCCACATTTTGAATACTGCGTGCTGATCTGGTCGCCCCATCTCAAAAAAAGCTATATTGGGATTGGAAAAGGTACAGAAAAGGGCAACCAAAATGATTAGGGGTATGGAAAAGATTCCACAGGAGAGAGACTAATGACTGGGACTTTTCATCTTGGAAAAGAGACTTAAGGGGGTGGGAGGGCATGATAGAGGTGTATAAAATCATGACTTGAATGGAGAAAGTAAATAAGGAAGTGTTGCTTGCTCCTTATAACACCACAACTAGGGTATTGTGGAGGCCAAGACTATAATGGGGTTCAAAAAGGGACTAGATAAGTTCAAGGAAGATAGGTCCTTCAAGGGCTTTTAGCCAGGATGAACAGGGATTGCTGTTTGCCAAAAGCTGGGCATGGGCAATGAGATGGATCGCATAGTGATTCCCTGTTCTGTTAGTTCCTTCTAAAGCACCTGGCATTGTCCACTTGTTGGAAGACAGCATACTGGGTTAGATAGACCGTTGGTCTGGCCCAGTATGACACAAACTCCAGAATTGGGCTTCATCTTATAACCCTAGGTGCCAACTTTATGGGTGCTGGGGGGTAAAGCTCCCCTAAAAAAAAGGGTGCTCTGTACCCACCGAATGGGGTGATTAGCTGTTGGCCTTTTCCAATTAGCTAATTGCCCACAAAGGGCTGCAGCTGGCTCAGGCTGCCTGCTGCCAGTGGATCAGTTTATCCGCTGTTTGACCTCACCTCCCTGCTCCACAAGGGCTGAGTCAGCCTGCGGCTGCTGCTCTGGCAATCGGGGCAGGGCAGCTTTTCAGATGCTAACAAGGCGGCACTAACACCCTTCTTTGTTAGCAGCAACACACACAGCCTTAAGGATAGGGAGGGTGTATGACACTGGCCCTGGCTGGGTGTGGGGGGGTTTTCAGCCTTCCTCCCCCTCCCTATTGGTCTGATCACGTGAGTGAGGTCCTTCTGACTCCCAGCGGCAGAGCCAGGGTGCACTGCCATGTTGGCCCCGGCCAGGAAGAAGCGCCAGATAGGGCGGAAGCCTCTGGTCACCTGGGGAGAGTCTGGATCCCAAGGGGGCAGGGGCTGGATGCCTGACCCAATCCGGCCCCTGCAGAAGCCGAGTGGGTGTAGGGGGCAAAAAGTCCCATGGATGGGGAAACCAGGAGGGGAGGATGCCAGATGGACCCAATCTCCCTAGCCCTGGCAGTAGCTGGGGTCGGGGGGGGGGGGAGGGAGGGGTCATAAGTCCCCCTGCCTCCTGGCTGGGGAAACCATGTGGGGGTGGGGAAGGAGTGGATGCCAGGCTCTGCTACACCCAGTCCTTCACTACACCCAGTCTTCCATTTATCCAGCCTAACTATTCGAAACTCCTCAGTCCCCTGCTCTAGCCCATTATACCCCACTCCTCCTCCCAGCCCAGCAACAGAACCCAGGAGTCCTGACCACAGCCTAGCTTTGTGGGGACTGCTTCTCTGCTCCCCTGGGCTTTGTACTGGCATTTACGCCCCCCTGCCAGGAGGCAGGACTCCCATATACACACCTTGCCAGAGGTAAATGATGGCCTTAGATACAAGCCAGTGATTAATCCAGAACCCAGCATGATGATTCTGATCTTGCTCCTGCCTGGTGCAAATAAGGAGGGATTCCACTTGGCAGTTGAGCTGATTCCCTTCTCACTCAGCCTGGTGTAAATCAGGAGTGACTCCACTAGCATCAGGGCTGTAACAACAGGACCAAGCCCATTGAGCCATCTCTGGGGTTGGTGGGTGGTTCACACACTGAATTTACCTTGGATTTGGCAGCAGCATTGGCCTGGGAACATGATGCAAATGACACTAGACATGGGGGAGAGCCTGAAGGGGTGATTGATTTCACTCTATTGGGGGGGTCCCTCATCACTTTTTCCTCCCACACTCCATTCCACCCACCTCACAGCCGTGTCACAGAGCTCCCGCTTGGAATCCCTCCACTCCACCACCACCACCAGAGTCCCCAAACGTTAGACATGCTTTCAGGTGAGATGGACCCCAGCTTGGCTCCTGGGGTTCAGAGAGGAGGAGGAGGGAGAGGCCAAAGGATGGAGTAGAGTAAGGGGCTGGGATTCAGGCCTCCTGGGTTCTATTTGCTGCTCTGGGTGGGGAGTGGGATCTAGTGGTTAGAGCAGGGGGCAGAGTCAGGATGCCTGGGCTTTATTCCCAGCTCTTCCATTGATGTAGGGTATAGTCTAATAGGGAGGGAATTAAAGTATTTTCTGCTATCTGTGCCTCAGTTTCTCTGCCCATTACATGGGGATGGTAGCTACATATTGCGGAGTAGGGACGGGGCTTCATCAGGCGCAGGGCCTTAGGGGGTGGAGCAGGGCCTTGGCGGCAGGGTAGGGAACCCCCCGACAAACCAAAAGTCAGTAGCTATGGTTACAGTAGTGTTAAGGAACCATGCAGAAACACTTCTATTGTGTCATTAGTGTGCGTTCATTTAGAGAAGAAGGATGGGCTGGTGCTTTGGGCCCTACTGTAGGCTTTGTGTGATATGGGTTCAAGTCCCTTCCCTGCCACAGACTTCCCCTGCTATCTGAGGCAAGTCACTTAGCCTCCATGTTCTGCCAATTGGTCCTAGCTGTAAAATGGGCACCAGTGATTCCTTACCTCACAAGGGGTGTTAATGCTAAATCGATTAGGCAGGGGGCTTAGTAGATAGAAGAGCTGACTGAGGTTCGGGAGACATGGGTGCCATTCCTAGCTTTGCTGCTAGATGACCTTGGCAAATCATTTCACTGTCTGATGCCTCAGTTTCCCCATCTGTAAATCGGGGTAATGATGCTTATCTACCCTGTAAAGTTCTTTGAGAACTACTGTAGAAGAGCAAGGTATCTCTATAGAAGAGTAAGGTGGTATTAAACTATGGCAATGAGGGCCATGTCAGTGCCTTAGCCCTGATCTACACTTACTGGGAGATTCGGTGGCAGTCAACGGGAGTTACTCAAACTGCGCAGAGTAGCTTGTGTAACTCCTCGACTGCTGTGCTTCCCTTCTGCGCTCCATCTTCACTGCACTGCGCCACTTGAAGAGGTGGTTTATTAACATCGACTTCCTGATCGATTGAGCAGATCTACACTGACTGCTCACTTGATCCAGAAAGATCGCTCTGGTGGTGGTGACTTTGCCACCATCAGCAGAGACATACCCTTAGATAGCAGACTTTTTAAAAAAGAAATCTCTGTGCTCGCTGGACATCCAAGCTGTACTAAAGCCATGAAAATACATCGTCTTTCTTGCCAGTTCGCTATTCAGGGTTGGTGACTTTGATAGCCTTCTTCCAAAACTCCTCACTGTACACTAGGCTGTCCTGCGAATTGATCTCTCTGCAGTTCACTGGTATCTAGTCCATGTACTGGGTTTTTAGCCGTCCCCTTGCTCATCTTCCATCCACAATCTTGCAAGAGCCATCATACCGGTATAACTCTCCAATCTTCACTAGAGATGCCCGTATCAACGTAGCCTAACATCCCTCAATTTGTCTTCAAATGGAGCAATCCTCATTAGGCCTCTTATGACCTGTTTCTTTTCCAGAAGGTGTCCAACCATTTGATCTTTACAGCATCTTCACTTCCACAGTGGGAAGCATATGGATTTCCTTTCTTGTGGACATCCAAGTCTGTGTGTACATTAAGGGCGGTCATACTGCAGTTTTAAATACTCTACCTTTTAGCTTTGTTGGCATTTCTGGGAACTACATCTATTTGCAAGCAGTTCCTGTGCAGCTGGTGGACAGGTCTAAGGGCCGTGCACTGAATTCCAGAACTATGACCTCTCTAAAACCTGGATGCTGTTTATTAGTGTTACAGAGTTCCTCTTTCGTGTATGCTGTAAGTGCTCTCAGAATATTTCTGAAGTGTATTGTGAGAGTTCATCCTGGAAAATGTAATTTCATAGTTTCATAGTAAAACATTAGACGTGGTGATAAAAGACTTAATATGTGTGTGTTCTGTCAACAGTGATTTTTTTTATTGCATTCTTGTGGCTAAACATGATGAAGTCAACAGGATTTTGAATGATTTGCTTCTGATTTTCTTCACTGTTTTCTCAGTGAAATTTTAAAAGCAAATGTTTCTGCAGATTTGATAGTAACTTGTTCTGCTTTTAGATATATCAGCAATAGTAACTTCTCTGCCAGATTCACCCCACCAAAAGGTCCCAATCAGAGTAAAGGAAGGTGATGTGACATCTGAACAGTACAGGCACCTGAAAATGATCAGGTCTTCTGTTAGCACTTTTAATTATGGGGTGAATATTCAAAGTGGTGCATAGAATTTTAGCTTTCCAGCTCCTCCCAACAAAAGCAATGGAAAATAGTTCAGCTAAAACTACATATAGTGCTATGAAATGTTATACTTTGTAGCACCTATGCTTAAGCATTCTTCTCACATGGAGAAGGGTAAGCTTATGAGATGAATTTTCAGATGCTTGTTTTCCAAAGCAAAGCTGAACGACTCGTAAAAGCTCTATGCAGTTGAAAGTATGTAAAATAACCAGGTATAACAGCTATTGAATTGTAGTTGATCAACCTACATGATTTTTGAGTAAAGGAATGGTCAGATGAGATGGAGAGACAGAGCTGGGAGTCAGTCAGTTCCTGATTGGACCATAGCTCCTCACCTTCCTAGTAGCTTCGTTTGTACATTGAACAGGCAGACAATCACCCAATACAACTTCTGTGATATTTCCAAAAGAAAGGAGGAAGCCATTCCAGAGTAGGGCTCCAGGGATTTGCTAGCAACCACAGACGATCAACAGCATCAAAGGCAGCTGACAGGTCTATGACAATGGATACATGATCTCAGTCTATCATCAAAAGTATGGCATTAAGTAATGCAGCTGGTGCTGCTTCTTTACGATACCCTAACTTGAGAATAGACTGAGGTCTTCTGGGAGTAAATAAGTTTGTGGTTCCTCCACCTCTCCACCTAGCTTTCTGAAATAATAAGTGAGGTTCAAAATCAGTGACAATGCCCATAACTAGAACAGATTCCGGATTCAAGACATAGCAATTGCTTCCTTAAGGTAAGCCTGCTTACTGCCCTCCTATTGCTAGTCTGCATTGAAAGGAATCTGACTGTTTCCTTATTGGCCTTGACAATCAAAGATAGACATGGGTCCAGCTCCCAGGCTGTAGCCTGAAGTGCTCCCAGCACCTCCAAAACGTCAGCCAGCAACAGTAGCTAGAACTTTATCAGAGAAATAAATCGGTCTGCTCCAATCACTCTGACGAAACCAAAAATTGGAAGATTAACTTCATTTTAAGAGTAAACTTTTCCACATGTCATGGGATTAGTTTTGATTTCTTGTCTGACTCCATTCTAGATGGAAAGGAAGAAAAAGTTTCAGAATAGACACTGGTGGGTGTTAGAATGTGTTTTAATTATTCATTGAGTCTCTCTCTATTGTGCCTATAGGCATGTTACAGAAGCCTTTACAAATGCAAATGAATAGCAAGAGGTATTCACGACCCTCTCAATTGATCTCGCTGCATTGATCGCCGCAGTGTTGTCAGTTTAAGCATTTTTATTCTGAGTCTTCTCATCGTTGGTGTTTCATAGAATTTAAGACCGAAGGGACGATCACATCACCTAGTCTAACATCCTGCATGTCTCAGGCCAATAAACGTCACCCAAATATCCCTACACTGAGCCCAAAGACTTCACTTAGACCAAAATATTTCAGTCCTCCGGAAACTAACCTATGTGCCACAGGCAGATAACAGGAGAGACCAGTGCTCAAGGCCTCTGCAATGTGAAGGAGTTGATTAGGTGAGAGATGCTCAGAAGAATTCCCCACTCCTTGTAAAGCCCTATTTCGAAGAGCAACTGAGTGCATGAGGATCTCAGCTTTCATTTAATCAAACAAAAGTTTGTCCCTCATGGCTTCAAAGAAAAGCTAGCAAATATGAATCATCTGCATCCTAAATGTCGAGAAGGCAAATAAAAAGAAACCAATGACTTAAAAAAAACAAAACCATGATTTCTTGAGGCCTCATTCATGATTTTGAGCGCTTGGCTTGGCACTCCCCAACTTCCCTATGAAGTAGGGGAATACTGTCAACTTCCTTTCACAGAGGGAGAACTGAGACAGGCAAATCTGGGTCTGACTGATTTGCCTAAAGTCGTGCAAAAAGTCTGTGATACAACTGCAAATTGAAGCCATAACATCTGAATCCCATTCCACTGCCTTGACCATGAGAACATCTTTTTTCTGCCCTTTTTGTTTGTTTTCACCAAAAAAGTTAGTAGTGATCAGACAAGTAATGTAGAGAACATCAGTATAAATGGGGTAGGGTCTGAGGCTAAAATAGGAAACAGCAAGTTAAGTATTACGTAGACAAGCCAGAGATCTTGGAGTTGGCAGGGCCTAGAATATTTTAAGGAACTGGCTGAAGAGATCTCTGAACTGTTAGCAATTATCTTTGAGAACACAGAGAAAGGGAGAAAGATCGGAGGACTGGAAAGAGCAACGATAGAACCTATCTATAGGAATAAGGACAACCCAGGGAATTATAGATCAGTCAGTTTAACTTTGGTACTAGAAAGATAATGGAGCAAATAATCAAACAATAAATTTGTGAGCACCTAGAAGAAAATAAGGTGATATATAAATCAGGTAAGTAACAGTCAACATGGATTTATCAAGAACAAATCATGTCAAACCAACCTCATCTCTTTCTTTGGCAGGGTAACAAGCCTTTTGGATGTAGGGAAGCAGTAGATGTGATAACAAGAGTCCTGTAGCACCTTAAAGACTAACACATTTCTGTAGGCATAAGCTTTTGTGGGCTGCAACCCACTTCATAAGATGCAAGAAGTAGATGTGATGTATCTCAACTTTAATAAGACTTTTGCTACTGTCTCACATGAACTTCTCATAAACAAATTAGAGGAATATAGTCTAGCCAACCGACTATAGGATGGGTGCACAACTAGTTAGAAAACCTTACTCAGAGTAGTTATCAATGGCTCACAATCAAGCTGGCAGGACATATCAAGAGGAGTCCCATAGGGATTTGTCTTGGGTTCAGTTCTATTCAATATAATCAATGATTTAGATAATGGCATAGAGAGTACACTTAAAGTTTGTGGACAATACCAGCTGGGAGGGGTTGCAAGTGCTTTGGAAGACAAGATTAAAATTCAAAATGATCTTGACAAACTGGAGAAATGGTGGTGAAGTAAATGGGATGAAATTCAGTAAGAACAAATGAAAAGTACTCCAGTTAGGAAGGAACAATCAGTCGCATGCATACAAAATGGGAAATGACTCCTTAGGAAAGAGTACTGCAGAAAGGGATCTGGGGGTTGTAGTGGATCACAAACTAAATATGAGTAAGGTAATACTGTTGCAAAAAAAAGCGCAATCATTCTGGAATGTATTAGCAGAAGTGTTGGCAAGACAAGAAATATTTCTTCCACACTACTAAGCACTGATAAGGCCTCAGCTGTAGTATTGTGTCCAATTCTAAGCACCACACTTCAAGAAAGATGTGGACAAATTGGAGAAAGTCCAGAAGACAGCAACAAAAAATGACTCAAGCTCTAGAAAACATGACATGAAAAAAGAATAACAAATGGGTTTGTTTAGTCCGGAGAAGAGTGAGTGGGGGACATAAGCCTTCAAGTAAATAAAAGGTTGTTATAAAGAGGAGGGTGATAAATTGTTCTGCTTAGCCTCTGAAGACAGGACAAGAAGTAATTACAGCAAGGGAGATTTAGGTTAGGCATTAGGAAAAACTTCCTAACTGTCAGGGTATTTAAGCATTGGAACAAATTATTTAGGGAGGTTGTGGAATCTCCGACATTGCAGGTTTTTAGGAATAGGTTAGACAAACCCCTGTCAGGAATTATCTTAATGGTTAGTGCTGCCTCAGTGCAAGATGACCGAATGAGGTCCTTTCTAGTCCTATATTTCTACGATTTTTCAGACAGTCTTGGTTAGGCAAGCTGTTTAGTGGCCATAGCTACAAGTGGCTAGCTGCTTTTCTGTGCATAATAGCATCACTGATGACCTTCCTTTATGCCAGTGTTGTATCTACTTAGTATATGTCAGTCATGGCAATGGAAGAGCAGCAGTGCAGTCCTGCCCATTTTGACATTTCAGCTGGCTAAATAATCCCAGGGTTCACGGACGACATCACGATCCCTTGTCGTGATCCTGCTCGGTGTAGGAGTGGCATATTTGCAAATGATATGCTGGTAGATGGGGCACTTCTGTGCTGTTGGTACATGGACAACATCTGTGCCTTCATTTAATGAATTGATGACGTTAGTCCTTCCTCTCTGTTTTTCTGTACAACTGACAGGGAGGTATCCACTTCAGCACTGAGGGTCACTGTGATCGCTAAGTAGTATTTGCATATTACTTACCATGCAGTTACTTACTGTGACAAATAACCTGCTATGCTCTGGTGGGTCCCACGCTTGCTCTCGTGTGGGGGGTTGGGACATCACCTGTTGCCTCAGTCTCTGGACGTTGGTGCCTCTGTAGTGCACAGTGATGGGGGAGGGGGAAAGGACCCAGGTCCATCCTCTACTCCAGGCCCCATCCCAGGGGCCCTGTGAATAGCAGCTATGTGCTGCTGACACTGCTCACAGCTGAACCTGGGCTATTTCCCCCTTTATGTTCTCTTGTATCTTTCTCATGGCTCTTGGCCTGGTTCCTCTGGTTGATTGCAACACTCCTCCCACACGACTGCCAGTTCTCCATCCTTCCCCCCCACCCCATCTCAGGGGGTTTCTATCAAGCAAGGGTTTTCTATCAAGACTAGCTAGGCCTTAATTGGCCTCAGGTGCTCCTAGTTAACCTATAGTAACGTTTGCTCAGTCTGCAGGGAACAAGGCCGAGAACATTCTGAGGCTTCTCCATCTCCCTTCTATGACTCTCCTGCTTGAAGGGAGGTTGGCTCGGGGGGCTGCTCTGCGACTGTGGGGCCTACTTCTGTTCCTCCATCTGGGCAGAGTTCCTCTGCTCAGTGTCCGCTGGCTCCCTAGGTACCTTCCAGGAGCAATGGGCGCTGTCTGGGGTTCTCTGTTCAGCGTCCCCTTCTGGGTCCCTTCCTTTGACCCTGTGACCTTCACACCGGTTCCTGCTTTTTCATTTGTTGTCCCACAGAATCAGTTGCATCCTGGGTCCAGGGACTCCTCCCCTTTGGCTGGAGGAGGGGCTTTTAGTGTTGTGTTCCCGGAATACAAATAGGATAATCCTCCTGTGGCCACCTGGCTCTTCTGTCTCTCACTTACCATGAACAATTTTCCATATACTCATTATAGGAAATAACTGAATAGGGTGGGATATGATCAAAAATACTGACATTAAGTGATTACTGATGCAGTCTTTTTCCCCCATGCACTATCTTACTGTAATTTGTCAAGAGGAGAAGCTGATTTTTTTTTTTTAAATGAATATTATGGCCTGGTAGAGATCTGGGTTTTTCTTGGGTTTTTTGTGTTTTTGTTTTTCAAAGCCTAGATAATTTCTTGGGGTTTTTTTTAGGATTTTTTTTCAAAGCTTAGATAAATGGGACAATTGCTTAAGAATGCTGTTTCAGCTCCGACTGCTTCAGTGACAATTATAAAGGGCTTTGGGAGGTGGTTGAAGCATGGTTCATTACGCAACATAGAGAACAGTACCCTTGCTGATCTAATTGTACATGATGTATTAAATAATTGTTGCTTTCTCAGAAAGACTGTGCTCAGTCAAGTAGTAGGTAAAACCCCATCTGGTCTGTACACGCTGAAGAAACTGCTGCACTGGACACTTTTTCTCTGCTGGATTTCAGCAAGAACAGTCTTGCAAAACTCTCATGACAATATACCAGCTCATGCACAGATTAGATTTGCCTGCCCTTTGCCAGGATGATAATTCAAAAACAAATGATGCTACTTTATTTTCCCAGCAAATATATATAATATTCACCTTGGGAGAGAAGAATTTCCAAGGCTGTGTGAGAGGCTCATGAACTGAACAATTGAGTTGGATGCAAATTTCACTATGCACATAGGAGAGGCACCATAGTTTAGTGAATGGGCTATTAGACTGGGGCTTGGGAGATTATAGGTTCTTTTACTAGCTCCGCCACTTTTTGATATTGGATACTTAGTGATCAGTGTGAATACCAGCGAGGCAGGGTATGCCTGATTTGCAGATCAATAGGTTTAATGCGCAAGGTTTTCTACAGATATACTAGCTGAATACAAAGCCTAAAATTAACTACAATATCTCATACTCACTAAACCTGGAAAGCTAAGCAGCCACTTTACAGGATACAGGAATGGCTTTCTTCAGGGACCCTGCCAGGGAATCAGTGGATCCTCTGGTCTACCTGGCAGCACCTCCCGCAGAATCAAGTACTTTCTCTAAGTAGTGACTTTTTATACCCTTCCATAAACAACTTTCACCTAATTATCTCTGTTCTCATTATCATATATACTAATTACCTACATTGGGTTTTCATCCTTAACTACATTCCATTCTCGCCATGATAATTGGAGTTGTCAAAACAACATCTGGTGATAGGAGGGGCAGTGTGAAAATATGCCCCTTGGCAATGAAACAGTGTACCCCCAGATGTTCAAGGATAACTTCTTGTTCCCATCAGTTATCTATATGTAGCTGCAAGCATACATGTGGTGTATTTTGTCTTATGTGCTGTTGTATGTAGAAACTGAGACATCTGCAAGGTTACTCAGTAGTCCTATTCATCTCTGCCAACCGGAAGATGTCATGCTACAAGGGTCCAAATAGCCAAGCAAGCAACTGAAGCTATGCTAGGCCTGTAGGACAGTGGTCAGGCAACTCAAATTGTACTGGGCCTCCAACACCACTGACATGCTGTGACCTTGAGCAAGTCACTTCATATCTCTGTTTCTTCCCCAATCTGTGTCATGTCTAGGTAAATTGTAAGCTCTCTGGTGTGAGGGCAGTCTCTTACCAAGCATATGTATAGTGTCTAGCACAAAAGGATCCTGATCTTGATTCAGTGCCCCTAGGTGCCACCATACTATGAACAATTGATGATAACATGGTGGTCACCATAAACAAGTTCAGACTGTGCATGTAACGTAGTCGAGAATCTCCCTAAGTGCTGGTGTTTGACTGGCACCAACTTCTGCATGGAAGAAGCCTTCTGAAATAGGCTAATAGTTAACATTCCTTCTGCTTTTGCTGTGGGATGGGTTTGATGGAAATGTCACCTAGCGCACAGCCATTTTTTCTAGCATGTGTTGCTGCCAGAGTTTCTACTTCGCTTCAGGGCCAGGCTTTGGTGACACCAGCGCTATGCCAAAATAAAGAACACTAGTCCACACCCTCCCAGTCAAAGACAAACTAGCATGCTGTTGGACTCCAGGCTGTTGGTGCATATGTCTGTGGGTCTGGCTTGACATAAGTAACTTGCTTCATTTCTTAGTAGGCATAATTGGGAAGGTGAAAGGAAGAAGTATGCTGGAGTCAGGATGTCTGTGCTAGCTCAGATAAGCAGCAACACCCTGATTCTAGGGACAATGGACAAGATAAACGTGGAATGTGAAGATCAGGTTCCACATGAACAGGACATGGACTGAGCATGCTCTACAGGGATTGATTCCTGCAAAGTAGCCAAGCCAACACACAAATGTGTGATGTAGCAAATAACAATGCAGTGTAAATATGTATAAACTAAGAGGTTTTCTGTGCAGCTTTGAATGTATGGTAGGCCCTATTAGGGATGTAAGTGGCTAAACGTTTAAATGGTAAGAAGCTCTTACCATTTACTAATTAGTTTAAAAGTTGCCCTGGGGGATGAGGGAACTGGGAGGCGCAGAGCCACGCGTGGCTCCCCACGAGAGCTGCCCAGTTATGGCTCTGCACGTGTGGGGGGAGGGAGAGGAGTCGTGCCGGACTCCGCGCCTCCCCACAAGTGACAGCTGCTCAGCTGTGGCTCAGTAAGCATGCACCTGCGGGGGAGCCATGCTGAACTCAGCACCTCCCCACTGACTGTTTAAATGTTTAAACATTCTATTTCTAGAACATTTAAGTGGATTATTAATTAAAGGAATTTTTACATCCCTATGCCCTATACCCACCCCCTACGCTTGAGTCTGATCAACTCCACATAGCTTTGCTGTATGCCAAATAAAGGAACCTGCATGTTTTGAATTCCAGAGAGTTGGATGATGTTTCTTCCAGAGCTGGAGAAGGCATTCTGGGTAAGTCAAGGGGAGAGAGTCTGAGGGAATCCCAACAGTGTGACAGACTGTTACTTCTCCATCCGGCTTGCCTGACAGGTCAGAGATGGAGACACGTTTTTTGGGAGAGGAAGCTAGAATGTAAAAATAATGAAATAGTAGCTATTGAATATTATGTTTACACTAATTATTGTAGCACAGATGACCCCTGATAACTCGGTGTGTTCTTTTCAGTCCAGGAGGCTGTGACCCTAGGCACCCCTGTATTCAAACTCTATACACTGCTGCAGTGATATTTGTACAATTTGCCTTCTGACGTATCATATGAAAGCTAGTAACACAGTGGTCATTAATATAATTGTGAACTGCAGGTGTTAACTTTGTATGTGAAGTTATGAACTCTCGCTGCATGATGTCTAAGCCTAGCCTAAGTAAAGGTGATAAACAGGTAAAAAAGTAAAAGTAAAGGTGATAGACCTGTTTATCCTGAATGGAGGTTTATCTCAATTTACATATTACCACTAAACAAAGTTATCAAAAGTAGACCAGTAGGGGTTATCCTGTTCCTGAACTTGAGAGAGAGAAAATTTAACATGGTGCCTGCACTCCAGAATTTGACTGAGTCTCCAGGTTCCTGACTTGTAAGACAAAGAAATCCCTTTAGGCATATTAGGAACAGAGAGACACTCCATCTTTATCCTTCACTTTAAGAAGACAAAGAAACCAAGCAATTTGATCTCTGAATCCTGGCCAGCAAAAAGCTGGAAAGAAGACTGGGAGTAAAAGAAACTATCTTGAACAAAGACTATATCTTTCTAGATTAAGTGTTAGACTTTTAGATGCATGTTTTCCCTTCTGTTTGCTTGTCACCATCTCTATCTTTATCTCTTTTACTTGGTATCACTTAATCAGTGCTTTTTTGTTAATAAACTTGTTTTATTCCCACTATAAACCAATTCAGTACTGTGTTTAAAGGGAAGGGTTTATTTACCCCAGTTAAATTGATAAGCTGTGATGTACTGATTCTTCAACATAGTAGCAATCTTAGTATCATCTATGAATGCACAGTGGTAGGGGCTGTGCATTTCAGAGAAACATCCTGAGGAGCTTGGGGGCTGCAGTTCACTGATTACTACCTGCAAGGTGAGGTTTGGGCCAGGATAACCTTGAGGATTTTGCTTGTGCAGCAGGGAGCTGACACACAGTCTAATCGCCAGAAAAACTCATGCTTGCTGAGGCAGAGAGGTGAGCCAGTGGTTCATGGCAATGTTACAGAGGCGCACAGTCCTCTGAGGGTCTCAGCTACCTGAAGTCCCTTTTTACCCCAGAGTATCAGTTTGCTCTTGGTAGCCAGGGCCATGCTGAAGGTTTCACAGGGACTTTCTTTTGAAGGGAAATTCTTGTGCCTGGGTAAGTCTCACTGCTTGTGCTTTTTACACTGTTTCTGCAGTCTAGCTGGCTGTTTGGTCCCCCCCTGCCACCCGAAGACTACTGATCCTCTTTCTCTTTGTGCATGAGGACGTCTGCTCCCATCTATTTAGGAAGACTTGCACTAGGTCCAATCAGCTGCCACTCCTTTGCGGTTAATTCCCAGAGCCTCCTGATTAGATCTTCTCTTCTTTCATCCTCTCCCTCCATGAGTTCCATGCACTCTTTTCACAAAGGGCGTGGGAGGCCAGAAGTTGCGGTTCCCATGTTTCTTTGGATGCCCTTTTGCAACCTCTCATCTCCGTACCGTCATACCTTGGAGTTCAGGGGCCTCCAGCTGCCATCTCATTTGTAGTCTTTTCCTTGTCAGAGACCGGGCTGGAGATAGGGTTCCCAACAGACCCTTATTACAAGGGACATCCCTTATTTTTTCATCTCTGTACAGGATTGGGAGTTGCTGAGTGCTGCAAAAACATGCTGAATGTAGATGAGTACTGCTTATTAATATTTCTACTACTGATGATGATGATGATGATGATAATATCAGGAGGAGAGGTGGGTGGGGGTGCTAAGAAACCAGTCCCTAATTTCTGAAATAAATGTTGGCAAGGCTAGTTAGAGAGGAACCCAGGGGATTACATATGCAAAACTTACATACAAGCAATCATTTTCCAGGTCAATTAGCATAACAGATCAAGATAGGCTGTTCCCTTTCTTCATTCTGCTGTATTATAGACCCAGGGTAGCCAAAATGTGTCTTGTGAACTACATGAAGGCTCTCTTACAGTGAGTGTGGGACACAGAGTGCCCTATGCCTCCCACCCTCATTCTCTGGGGTGGGGAGCTCAGAGCTTCTGCCCTGTGGCAGGGTGGTGGGGCTAGAAGATTCTGCCCAATAGGGAGGTGAATCTGGGGGGTCAGTAAGTTTGGCGGCCATTCCTGTTCTAGACTGTTCTACAAAGACAGTGTATATTTTCAAGGTGCTAAAATGAAACCACTTAAAACATGACTGATTAAAAGGGGAAACTACACTTCACTTCACCGAGCTGTCTCCACCATTGCTGCAAATGGATCCAAATGGCAACTGCCTGCTACCATTATCATTTCTGAGACACCATGTCCACCACATGCTGAATCTTTCTCTGTGCATAGCCTTGGAAAACGAGTCTATTCTTTCCATTCGTCTTGGTTTTCAATGGCACCATTATTCTGAAGCTATTGACCCCTACTGTCTTTTCTACACGGTTTTTGAGTAAGTCCACAGGTGAAGCTTTCACGCAGTCTAGGTTTTCTAATTGGAAAAAGGCTCCACATATTTGAGAGGCCCTAGGTTTATTTGTTACTACAAAGCAGGTTTTTTTTCCAAAGACCACAAAGAATGTTGGTGACACACTGAGAAGAAACAAAACCCAGGAAGATTCTAATGAAAATACTAAGTATATATTATCTTGCCAGTCAAGGACTTGTACAGCAAGGCCTTTTATATTGATCAGGTTGAAAATATATCCTGAAGTGGAGAGGCTGACTCCAACTTTTTTCAATTCCTTTGTTTGCAGGCAGAATATGATTCATATAGTGTATTTACTAGCTATGGCATTCCCAGTGTACAAGGACCACAGTACCTTGCAGTGGCTCCTTACAAAGCAGAACCCAGAAGGAGGCCTGTGGAGCTGGATTCACAAACTGTCTGAATATACATTCACAGTTCACTATAAACCTGGAAAGCAAAATGGGGTTTCAGATGCTCTGTCAGATGAAGGCAGTCAGAGTAGATTTAGGTTGGTCTTGTGAAGACATCTGGCAAGAAACAGTCTAAGGATGTGATGTTATGTTCAGAGCAATGGTAGATCTAATAAAGGAGACCGAAACTGGACATTTCAGGAATGACCATCCATTGATCCAGCTATCCTCTTAATCTTGATGATCCCTGACTATCTTAAACACATGTTCTCAGGAACTCAAAATCCTTCAGGTTGACCTCCAGAAAGCTCACTAGTTCAGTTATATCGGGAAGAGGTATATGTATGGTGTATGAATGTAACCGGATTGTCTTGCCAGCAAGCTTACAGAGAATAGTACTGGAATGCCTTCATGATAACAAAGCAGCAGGCCACTTTACGTATGAGAAGACACTGAGCTGGGTGTCTGACATAATTTTTTGGCTGGACAAGGTACTTTCCTGTCTTACCTGTCAAGAAATGAAAGTGCCAGCAAGAAAATGCAGAACTTCTTTAGGGGAATGCCCCAACCTGGTAAACCCTAGGAGTTCATACACCAGCTGGAAATCAGTATTTGCTGATATCTTCTCAAACCAGGTGGTGGTGCAGCCACTGAAGGATAAAAAGACTGAGACAGTTGCAGCTGCATGGATGAAACATGTAGTGTTGCAGTTCAGCCAACGAAGCTACTTCTGCAATGATCAGGGAAGAAATTTGAATCACAGTTGTTACACAAGGTTTGCTGACAACTGCAGATAACCAAGGTGAGAACCACTGTTGCCCATCCTTTCAGTAATGGAGCAGAGAGAGTAAATCACACCTTTGGCTCTATGCTTAGAGTTTTAGTCAGTAAATACCAACAGGTCTGATATAGTTAGACACCTTTTTTTTTTGGTCTTTGCATGTAACACCAGACGCACTCGATTATCCATTACTCTCCTTACGAGATTATTTTCAGACTTCACAAACTGATGCCTCCCTGTGACTTGAGTTCATGCCAGCAAGAACAAGCAAGGCCTTCTGGACCTACGCAGATGGGTGATGCAGAAGAGTTTTATGTCAGTGACCTGAGGACAGTAGTCCAGAAAGTGGAGGCACAGATGAGCCCGAAGCAAGCATGCCAGGCACAAGATGCCAGGGAAAAGGAGATGAATGTGCCCATTGAGAAAGGAGAGCTGTGGCTATGCTACTGGAAAAAACAGCCTGGAAAAAATCCCAAACTTACTCCTTTTTGGAGTGGACCTTACACAGTAATTTAAAAACTGAACAACTTATCCTTGCTGATACAATAAGCAAGAGCTCGCCCTTAGGTAGTGCATAGAAAACTAGCGCACAGAATCACGTAAAGAAGAGGGAAGGCAAACATTGAGGAGACTGAACTACCATCCCAGAGGGATGCAGAAGAGGGTTTGGCGATATCCCACCAGGTTCCTGTGGTTCATACTGGCAATCAGTTGTGGAGGGGTAATTGCCAGGGTGTCTCAGGACCGCAACACACTGCAGTTTTCAACAGAGAGTCTGTGCGCAATGGGTAGGTCTAACCGTATACATGAACCCTTCATTCAACAATAATCTAGATATAACTGAGTGGTGTCACCATGTCTGACCATAGGACTTAAGTGGCCAGAGTAACGTGTGAATCTGGATGGAAGGCAGAGGTGATACTGTTTTATTTCAGTTGATTGATACTGAAAGGGGGGAAAGTTTTTTAATGATTAGTGTAGAGAGCACCTCTAGCCAACAGATGGTCTTGGTCTGGGTCTTTATCTTAGTGTTACATTGTTGTATCTGATCTGGGGGGTGGAAGGGTAGGCGGAATTAGCAAGAGTTTCAGTCCTGTTTCTGTTGGAATTGTTACTAGCAGGGTTCCAATAAATCCCTATGAATCTGTAAGCGGATATTACACTATTTCAAAGTGGCTGAAAAAGAGTCAAGACAAGTCCAGTTACTCAAAACGAAAAATGGAAATTATGGCTTTTAAAATCATGGAGGTTACTTCTGGGAAATGATATACAATTATGGTGGATGAAACAGACTTCTCCAACAGAGTAAGTGGTTTTATGCTTGTGATATTGGATGATAACAAATATTCATGAAGAATTCATTGGATTGCACAATGTAGCCTGCACATCAGGAGAGGTAATTACATCTGTAATTACAGGTATATTATTGAATCTAAATCTGAGGATCAACAACTGGTGTGGCCAATGCTATGACACTGCTGCTAATATGGCAGTCTTAGCATCAGGTATAGCAACCAGACCACAACAAAAGGAACCATGAGCTACATGTACTTATTGCTGTGGGTATGTCTTGAATTTTGCATGTCAGGACAGCTATGAAAGAGAATATAGTCCCAAGAGATACGCACAAAACTGTTTACAAAATCACAAAATTCATTAAAAATCCCCCAAATGGACAGCATTATTTCAGGGCATAATATATATATGAAATATTAACTGCAGCACCTGGCATCTGTCACCTGTGTATCAAGAATTCACTCTTTGTGCAGAAGCTTTGGCTTCAGTTTTGAGCACTATCTTGAACTGTGTGCAACTTGGGAGGATGTGAAGGATACAAAAAAAATCCTGTAATCAGAGCTTGAATTGGTGGTATTGTGCCTCAAATGGAAAAGTTTAACTTCCTCTTTGGTGCTGATCTAGGTCCAAAGGCCTAAACATGGTAGACAATCTGTCTTAAACTCGGTAAGGGCTAGACCTTTCTGCAAGAGAAGGCCAATCTCTTCTGAAAATAACAGTTCGGTCCCTCTGATCAGATAAAAGCTATAACTTATTCTGGGGGAAATCCATCAAAAAAGCTTGAAGTTGAAGATTTTTGGAATGCCTGAGCTTCCAGGAAAGATAAAAGTTCCCAAGAAAATGCAGATGGGGACACACGTATCCAGCTACATAAATTCAGCAAAGGAATTTTGTATGTACATCTACTTTGAAGTACTTGATTTTATAATGTCCAGAATTCAATCATGATTTGAACACACAAGCTACAACATTATGCAAAACCTTGAAACTCTTAAAACAACTCCAAATGTAATAGAAATGCAAGTTCAAGATGAGCTTCAGCTGTATAGCTCCCAATTTCAACCATGATCAACTAATTATTGAGTTTCATCTGTTGCAAGCCAGCCAACTGTCATTTTACAGGAAGAGAATTGAAGTCAGTTCAGAAATATCTCTGATTGCTCAGCCAAACCGTACATCAGCTGTCTTTTCAGAGTGGTGAAGTTGATAAAAATGATTTTGATGGCATCAGCCACCAGTGCTGTAAGTGAGCATAGTTTGTGTGCTGTGCCATGTTAAAACATGGCTTCGATCCACAATGGGACAAACACAGCTCAGCTGGTATATGATTTTACATGTACATAAGGATAAAACTGAGGACTTTCAGCTGACAGATGTTGCAGATTTCATTTCAAGAAACCCATTTTTTGGAACAATTTTCATATTTATATGTTCTTTTTAATCCTGTTTTTAAAAGTAATGCTTTAATGAATATTTTTATACCACTACTAAATTTGTCCACTGTGAAAGAAATGAGCTTCTGCTCCAAAGTATGTTTCCATTATTAATGCATCCCTAATTTTTTGGGGGTACACTAAAGCCCTCCAAGCCCCCACGTGTATCTGCAGCATGCATTATAAATTGTCATAAATACAAGGCATTGAAATAGGTGGGAAGAGTTTTCTGCTTGGGGTTCCAGTAACTCCTAATGCTGCAACAGGAAAATGGGAATGATTAGAAATTGGATCAGACCCCATTGTTTCTCTTTCTTGAGGAGAGAATATAGAGGGCTGCTTTTAGTAGCACATCCCAACACCTCCCTCCTGCTCCAAGCCCGCACAGAAGCTACTTAAATAGCTGCTCATCAGTGGTCTCCCACACACGCTATTTCACCCACTCCTGACTTTCCTAACAATGGTGACTCTATTGCCACTCTTATGCTAACAAAGCCCCATGTGTTCTAGTATATGAAATGGAGGGGGGTAATCTGATATCAAAAGGGGAAGAAGAGGCAGGAAGCTACCACCCAAGCTGCCTTCGATCCCAGTCACACATTCTCCTTTGTGCAAACAGTCCTTGAAGAAAAGAATAGGGTGGCCAGAAAACAAAGGTGGTGTGGTTAATGCCAGGTGAGCTTGTATGCAACAAATTATTCTTTTATTTTAACATTGCATCCACCTAGTATTACGATAACATGCCGCTTTCCACATGCCCAGCAACACATGCCTTGCATTGCAATGTGAAGGGTGACCCTTTGAATTCTCCACCCACCTCCCACATCCTCACATAACAATAGGAGCTATTCCACACAGGTAAAAATCAGAGAAATTGAGTCTAAAACAAGCTTAAGTAACCCATTAACCTTTGACCTGAGCAGGTCAGGAGGACACAAAGGCCTGTGCTGTATTTTTCACTGCAGGTGACAACTTCTGCATGGTTCTGCTAGGAATCATTTGCATCTTGGTAGACTCAAATGATTTAAGGGGGGCATGTGGACTAGATAGATACCAGTTGCAGCTAATACTGTTACAGTTCATGTCTGATTATTGCATTTAAACGTGTCCTTTCATCCATGAATGGCCACTTGCAAAAGTTGTTTTCCTTCAGCATCTTGTCCTTAAAGTCATCACACCAACTGCGTTCCAGGGTCTTGTAAGAGACGCTTCACTAAGTAAGGGCTTAAGGCACATCAGAAAGTCAGTTTCAAATAAACAAACACAAAATTGTTTGCCGTGACCATTAAGATTTTTAAACTGATAGAGGCTAATGCAAATCATGCTTTCATTAAAGATGAAAACCCTGTTATACAATCAGAATAAAAACTCAAGTGCCATCCAAATTAAACTGTTAGTTATAAAGCTAATAGACCATACCATCTCTTCTGATTGACAGACAAATTAGTCATTAAGTACTGATGGATGGTGCAGATTTTTTTTACCATGTATATTTTCTAAATTTGCAGCATGCTGCTCAGCCATACTAGTTGCAGAATCATAAAAATTGAATCCTGTTATTTACAGTTTGTAATAAGCCCTTCCATGCCAAGCATTCCTGTAAACAATAGAAAAATATACAGCACCCAATGAGATACACTTTCTAAGTAGAATACTAAGAAAATGCTGCATTTTGGCATATAGATTATTTTTCTGCTTCTAATTCCCAGTTGATATTTCATTACTTGACACACGATCCAAACTAGATTAGGTTGTGTTTTTTAACTGTTTTGTGCAAGTGGCTAATTACACACACTTTCATATTCAGTTATATGATTTACATGCACAATTATGCTACTTGCATGTGCAAATTAGGCACATAATTGCATTTCTAAAGTGTATGCAGTTGTGCACTTAACATGTTTGAAAATCCGTCCTTTAGTCTTTATTTTTGAATAATAGATTGTTAATATTGGTTTGAAGAGATAATCTGGCAACTTTTTTACTTAGGACCTGACGCAATGCCTATGAAAGTCACTGGGAATCTTTGCAATGATTTCACTGAGTACTGGTTCATAGAATCATAGAAATGAAGGGCTGAAAGGGACCTTGAGAGGTCATCTAGTCTAATCCCCTGTGCTGAGGCAGGACTGAGGGAGTTGGCTGATGTGATTGCAGAGCCATTGGCCATTATCTTTAAAAACTCATTGTGATTGAGGGAGGTTATGGATGATTGGAAAAAGGCAAATATAGTGCTCATCTTCAAAAACAGGAAGGAGGGGGGTCTGGAGAACTACGGACCAGTCAGCCTCACCACAATCCCTGGAAAAACCATGGCGCAGGTCCTCAGACAATCCATTTTGAGGCACTTGAAAGAGAGGAAGGTGATTGGGAACAGGCAACATAGATTCATCAAGGGCAAGTCATGTCTGACCAACCTGATTGCCTTCTATGATGAGATGATTGGCTCTGTGGATGTGGGGAAAACAGTGGATGTGATATACCCTGATTTAGCAAAGCTTTTGATACAGTCTCCCACAATATTCTTACCAGCAAGTTAAAGAATATGGGTTGGATGAATGGACTATAAGGTGGATAGAAAGCTAACTAGATCATCGGGCTCAACGGGTAGTGATCAATGGCTTGATCTCTAGTTGGCAGCCATTAACAAGCAAAGTGCCTCGGGGCGGTGTGTGTACTAGTTTTCTTCAATGTTTTCATTAATGATCTGGAAGATGGGGTAGATTACACCCTCAGCAAGTTTGCAGATGAAACTAAGCTGGGGGGAGTGGTAGATACCCTAGAGGGCAGTGATAGAATACAGACTGACTTAGACAAATTAGAGGATTGGTCCAAAAGAAATCTGATGAGGTTCAACATGGACAAGGGTAGAATCCTGCATTGAGGACGGAAGAATTCCATGCACACCTACAGACTGGGGCTTGATGGACTAGGCAGCAGTTCTGCAGAAAAGGACCTGGTAATTACAGGAGACAAGTTGTTGGATATGAGTCAGCAGTGTGTCCTTATTGCCAAGAAGGCTAATGGCATATTGGGCTGCATTAGTAGGAGCTTTGCCAGCAGACCGAGGGAAGTGATTATTTCCCTCTATTCGGCACTGGTGAGGCCTCATTTGGAGTATGGTGTCCAGTTTTGGGCCCGTCACTAAAGAAAGGATGTGGACAAATTGGAAAAAATCTAGTGGAGGGCAACAAAAATGATGAGGGGCTGGAGCACATGATTTAAGAAGAGAGGCTGAGGGAACTAGGTTAGTTTAGCCTGCAGAAGAGAATGAGGGGGGATTTGATAGCAGCCTTTAACTACCTGAAAGGGGGTTCCAGAGAGGATGGAACTAGGCTGTTTTCAGTGGTGGTAGATGGCAGAATTAGGAGCAATGATCTCAAGTTGCAGTGGGGGAGGTCTAGGTTAGATATTAGGAAAACCTTTTTCACTAGGAGGGTGTTGAAGCACTGGAATGGGTTACCTAGGGAGGTGGTGGAATCTTAGAGGTTTTTGAAGTGTGGCTTGACAAAGCCCTGGCTGGGATGGTTTAGTTGGGGTTGATCCTGCTTTGAGCAGGGGTGGACTAGCTGACCTCCTGAGGTGCCTTCCAACCCTAATCTTCTATGATTCTATGACTTACCTAGACCATCCCTGTTATGTGTTTTTCTAAACTGTTCTTAAAAACTTCTGACAGTGATTCCACAATCTCCCTTGGAAGGCTATTCCAATGCTTAACTATCTTTATAGTTAGGAAGTTTTTCCTAATATCTAACATACATCTCCCTTGTTACAGATTAAGCCCAGTGGACATGGAGAACAATTAATCATCATTTTCACTACTGATCACAGGCTGTCACAGAGCACACCACTCACTGCTGGACTAGCATCTCTGTCTGGTAGTCTGGGAATTAGCTAGAGGCCAATGCCTCCCTGACCACAGTTTCCACACCATCACTCTTTCTGCTGTCCTCTTGCAGTGTCCTCTTCATGGCTCAGCCCTCCAGCCATATCCCTGTCTGTGTTCCCCACCTTCCAGGGAGGTTTCGCTCCTCAATAGTCCTAGGCAATCTTCTTGCTCTCTGCCTTTGTGCCACTCACCGGTAGAAAAAACGGGTCCCTCTTCTCTAGGTTCCAGCCCAGGGATCCTAATTTCAACAGTCTGAGCCTTCTCTCTCTGGCATCACTTCTCTATTCCTGGGCTGCTTCCTACCACTGGTTTCCCTTTTCTTCTTGGCCCTACCAGTTCCCAAAGTCTCCCCTCTCTTCCCAGGGAATGACTGCAGTCTGCAATCTCCACTCACCCAGGAAACCCCTGGTAAACTTTTGCAAATTCTCTAGGGCAAGTCACCTCCTGTTATCCCCTTATAGAGACAAGGCTTGTGATTGATTTGTTAGTATATCTAAGCCACTATAGGGTCTAAATTTTGGGGGTAGCAATGGCATATTTTACTGGATACACTAGAATGTGCCTATCATTTAATCAGAAAAAGTATGGGGCTAGGTGGAACTTGCAATTTTATTGAGAAAACTGAAATCTTTGGGTGTGCTGTCAAGAAGAAGGTAAGACTCCATACATTAAATATAAAAACATTTTGCCACTGGATTCAAGCAGTTCCAGGGAACCTCAGCAATGAACGCCCTCCCTGCCCCTCACACGCTTTGTCTGCATTATGTTTATTGCTGCTTTGGGGAGCTCAGCAACATACTGTCATGCTGCTGCATCTAGATCTGACTCACTTCTCAAGTTTAAATGCAGTTTCTAGAACATATTCTGAAAAGTCAGGGACTGGATTAATACTGCTTCTACTGTACAGCATGTGTTTTGCACTTCTTTTAGTTCCTGGTGGCTAAAATCTTCAGAGGAGGGTGATCGAAGGTAGGATCTTAAACCCATATTTAGGCACCTAAATGTAAGTGGCCTGGTTTTCAGCACAGTTAAGTGCCCACAAAGCCCATTGATTTCAACTGAGTGAGTTAGAACACTGTAACAATAGCAATTTGTACTTCTATAATATCTTCCATCAGAAGAACTCCAAGGCCTTTACAAACCTTAAAGAATTAAGTGTCATGACATTGCTGTGAAATAGCTACATTAGTTTATTGATGGATGAACTGAAACACAGAGAAAATAGGTGTCTTGTGCAAATTCACACTGTCAGCCCAAGAGTTGGGAGTAGAAACTAGGAATTGTAATTTCCACTTTCCTGCTCTAACCATTTGGTACTCTTCCCTCACTAATGCTAATATGCATTCAGCTCTGCAGCGTACTTCAGATCCACTATTCTGCTTTCCTCACATTTGCAGAAACTTCCCCTAGGGTCGTAACTACCATCATATTTTTTTATACCAATTGTTAATTATGGCCCTCTTGTTTAAATGTACCAGACTTTGCAAGTCCGTTCTGGGTGCTCCTTGTATTAGGATACGTGCTTCTCATTGGTAATATCACAGTTAATACAAGAGGGTTACCAATCTAATATTGCGAACACTTACAACTGGTGGAAGGGAGATGAAGGACCATGGAGCTGAAATTGCAATCACACTACATTTTATATTAAATTGAGTCATGCCCCCCGTTATCGCTGATATTCCCTTAGCAGTATGACAATGTTTTTGTCATTGTCTCAATGTTTCATGAGGGATTTTTTGCAATTTTATATGGAGGAAATAAGGGTATATACCCAGCTATAGATTATGAATCGGCAACTTCACTATATAGTAGTAGACTCCTCAATTTTAAGGTCAGAAGGGAACTTCATGATCATGTAGTCTGACCTCCTGCACATCACAGCCACAGCACCTCACCCCCCACACCCATAAACTCTGGCTAAATTACTGAAATCCTCAAATTATGATTTAAAGACTTGAAATTACAGAGAATCCACCATGTACACTAGTTTAAATCAGCTAGTGACCTGTGCCTCATGCTGCAAAGGAAGGCAAAAAAACCCCTCAAAACCCAGGGTCTCTGTCAATCAGACACAGGGGAAAATTCCTTCCTGATCCCAAATATAGTGATCAGTTAGACCCTGAGCATGTCAGCAAGACCCACCAGCCATTCACTATAGAATTCACTGTAGTAACTCAGAGCCCTCCCAATCTAGTGTCCCATCTATGGCTACTGGGGATATTTGATACTAGCTGTCACAGATGTGCTGTATACCATTGTAGACATTCTCATGATGCCATCCCCTCCATAAATTTATCAAACTCAGTCTTGAAACCATTTAGGGTTTTGCCACCCACTGCTCCCCTTTGAAGGATCTTACAGAACTTCACTCCTCTGCTGCTTAGAAAGGCTTAAAATTAGATAAACATATCTTGTTAATGGCCAATTTACATCCATTTGTTCTTGTGCCATCATTGGTGCTAACTTAACGAACTCCTCTCCCTCCCTAGCATTTATCCCTCTGACGTCTCTATAGAAAGGCTGAGGGGAGGTATGATTTCTTTCTTTTGTTAGTCTAAACAAGCCAAGGTCCTTGAGACATCTCTCATAAGGCAGGTTTTCCATTCCTCTCATCATCCTAGTAACCCTTCTTTGCATTTATTCCAGTTTGAATTCATCTTTCTTAAATATGGGAGACCAGAACTGCACAGTATTCCTGATAAGGTCTAGCCAGTGCCTTGTATAATGGAACTAATACTTCCCTGTCTCTACTGGAAATACCTCACCTGCTGCAACCTAGGAGTGCATTAGCCTTTTTCATGGCTGCATTTCATTGGTGGTTCATAGCCATCCTTTGAGCTGTAATATATCCAGATCTTTCTCCTCTTCCGTCGCTTCCAGATGATATGTTCCCAGCTTATAGCAAAAATTCTTGTTGGTAGTCCCTTTTACTTTGCACTGTTACATTCCACCCCGTTTCTATTACTCAAGCTTTCAAAGTCATCCAGATCTTCTTGTATGATATTTCGGTCTTCCCAACTGTGTTTCATCTGTAAATTTTGTTCGCACACTCCCACTTTTGTACCCCAGGTCATTAATGAAAATGTTAAATAAGATTGGTCCCAAAACCAATTCCTGAGGAACTCCACTGAGAACCTCCCTCCAGCCTGACAATTCATCTTTCAGCATAATTCATTGTAGTCTCTTCTTTACCTAGCTCTTTATCTATTGCATTTCCTTTGTCTAAAATATCAGTTATCTTCTCAAAGAAAGAGATCAGGTTGGTCTGGCACAATCTACCTCCAAGCCCATCCCTATTAAAAAAATTCTTCTTTAGAATTTAACAGAACATAGACGTTTTTAACTTCTCCATAAAATTTAATAGAGAATTAACCCTGTTATAGAATTCTGTATGATGATTCAAAATATTTACAGGAAGGATATCTTTCTCCATCAAATTCTCCACGTTTTTAATTAATTTAGAATTCTGTAGATTTCATCCCTATTACATTTGATAGGAGTTTCACTATTAAGGATATCTCTTTCTACTTTGGTGTTATCTTTAGGAGGCTGGTCCAGAACTCACTGAGGGTTTGTAGTGACATCCTCTTTTACTACTACTCCTTCTTCCAGTTAGGCTGGGTGAACTCCCAGTTAATTTCTTTTATTTTTATTTGGGCCATAGGATTTGAAACTGGAAAATAACTATTAGCTCAAGTCCACCACCCCTCTTGAGATTGCAGGACACAGTCTCCTCAGCTGAAGCTGTATTGGCTATTAAATTTATGGTGCACTTCATCTTATCTGAGATGCTGAGCAATAAATCACTGTAAAGCAGGAGAAGGGGTTAGGCTGTAGCTGAAATGTTGGTGCTACTACTGCAATCTGGAGGTCATACTTAGTTAAGCAAACTGCAAGCTTCCACTCTTACTGAGCACGAGGTCAAGAGAAGTTCAACATAATTAACAGTTAAGAGATACATGGGATGGAAAAGTACCAGGCAGCATTTATTTAAGAAACTATAAAACTAGTAAGAAATAGTTTGCCTGCAAGAGAGGAAACTATTAGATTTAGTCTTGGTTGGGAAAGTTTCCATAATACTGTGCTGAGAGTCCATAAATGTGTGTGAAAGTGGCTGAATAAAACACATGAAGATGATTTCAGGAGCCACAAGAGTAAATGAATACTCAGAGCTCATTCTGCCTTGTGTATGAGTGTGTTTGGGATGCTACTGACTCTTAAATGGCCAGCTTGCCATGATACACTAATAGTAATTTCTAGATCTTATAGCACTTTTCAGCAGTAGGTCTCAAAGAGCTTTACAAAGGAGTTCAGTATCATTATCCTCAGTTTACAGTTGGTGAAGCAATTGCTCAAGGTCATCTAGCAGGCCCGTGGCTGAGCTGCAGATAGAACCCAGGTCTCCTGAGTTCCTGCCCAGGGTTCTGTCCATAGGCCACACTGCCTAAGATATTTCTAAGGGTCCTGCTACTGTGCTATCAAAGTGCTGCCCAAGGGAAGACTCATCACTGCCATAGTCACTTGACATTGGCACTGTCCGTGTAAAATGGCCTCAAAGCAATCACAGCCTCTCCCGCCCCCCATGGCAGGCGCAGAGCCAACCATGTGGGCTTTGTAATACTTCTGCAGAAGCCCCCTACTCAAGGGTGTCCCCATAGGAGTGGGATGGGCACAGATATACCTAGGATATTCCTATGTCCTGCTGATTAGCTGCTGGCACAAGCCCCATTGGGACTATGGCAGAATGGAGCACTGGGTAGGGCAGCACGCAGGTTTCCCTAGCTTGTGTCAGAGTCCAACCTGGGCCACGCACCACCTGAACAAGGTTGGCACAAGCCACCTACTTTTAGTCCCTGCACTGACCTTGTGCTGCCGCAAGGATGAATTGGGCCAAGGAAGGGTTACTTCATGTCATCTCCCATTGCTACTGCCATTCCATTTAACGGAAGGGAGAAGGCTTTCCTTCTTTTCCGATGGGGGCATGCTGATGGGGTCAGGTCAGCAAAGGGAAGGGGGAGGTGAAAGCCACAAAATTCAGAACTGCATGCGAAGTGCCACACCATGTCAGTGGTGTGGAGAGCTGTAGTGGAGGAGGGTTAGTTCATTCCATTATAAAGTCAAAGGATGTTTTGAGAATATAAGCATTAGCTTTCCAAGTTTCCAAATGTGGCTGTGCCAATGAGCTTCCATCCTGATGGGCTGGATCTTACACTTGATCTTAACTGGGAACTAAACCAAGATAGCTAGCAGGGAAAGGCTAGTACACAGAACCACTTAACTCTTACTGTGCCATTAATGTGAAGACTCTGCTTGTCTAGTCTTGATGTTGTTTGTCTATGTTCTAATGCAAAGCCATAAAACAAAAACTACAATGTTTGAGCTAAGAGCTTTGCAGAAGAGCACTCTTAAACACCTATAATGTCCTTGATAAATATCCCTGAAAGCTGCTGGCATTCATTTGTAAACAGAGTTCTATTATCCTTGTGGAAGTTAGTTTAATATTTAATTTGATAGGTCTTGCCTTAAAATTGTTTTTCTTTCTTCCCTACATTATAAATCACCTGACAAGGTATCCATGGGACTATAAAGCATCAGAAATAAACAAAGACAGTGTATTAAAATTATGATTCATATTGCAAAAATAACAAAGGGTTGACAAATGAGCTGCCATTATTTAATGTGGACATTAACTCATATCGATAGATCAAATGCCCCTTTTAGTATGAATTTATCACTTGATTAAATTCATGCTGTCCTTACTCTATTACCGGCACCCAGCATGCTTTGGGTGCTATAAAAATAATGACACTCATTAAGTGTTGTCACATGTATAAAGTAGAAGTTTTGCCTGAGTGAGAATTGTGTAAAAAAACAACAAGGTTTGGCTCACTGTAGTTTTCATTTTGTACTTCTATGTAAGTTTTTGTGTTTGCAAGATGAAAATAGAGCCAAGGATGGAAAAAAACTGATGTATGAAATTTCACATGTAGTGCATTCCTTCAATTAATGGTGGATATTTTTATTACAGTATAAACTTACACAACACTTTACAAACCGAACAAGATGCTTTCTATGCCCCAAATACCTTATGGTCTTAGACATAACAAATGATGGACAAATCATTCATGTTCCCCGCATCTGAAATCATTCTCTGCAACATTTGTGTTTGAGAAGAATTTCATAATCCTTTTTTTTTTTTTTTTTTTTTTTTTTTATAACTACATGATTGGCAGTACAGACCTTTGTGGCCTAAAATGGTACACCCCCATCTCAGCTTTTCCAGTAAAGTGAGGTGGCATTCCTCTAGGTATTGAGTCAGTATGACTTCACAGGAATTTCTTGCATGGCCCAGAGAATATCATCTGGAAAACCTGAATCCCTTTGGGAGTCAGGCTGTGTATCTGTGTTGCATTTCTAACACACTAAAAATGTTCTAGTAGAGCTTGTGAAGGCAGAGCTGACTTCCAGAGGAATCCTGTTCCTATTTACCCAGATAGTTTAAGGAACTCAGTTGGCAGAAATAAAAGCCTACAATGAAAGTTCTACAGAGCTAGCCCACTGGACAGATCATTTAGATCTTGATGATATAAGATGCTGAGCATTCTAGCCCTGATCTGTGAAAGCATTTAAGCACATGCTTATCTTTAAGCATGGGACAGGACAATTGACATGCTTAAAATTACACAGTGCTTAAGTACTTTGCCAGTTGAGGGCCAGAATGCCTAGCACTTTGCTGGATCGAGTGCTGGAATGGGACTACTTTTGTGTGTTACATGTTTCCAAACCTAATAAATGAGGGCTTGTAAGACATAATTTGCTTTCTTTCCTTTAAGTGGAAGAGCCTGTGGGTTTTTGTAGCGGGGAACCAGAACTCCCTGTTTGTAGGTGTTTGCCTTGTTTCTTCTTCAGAAAAACATAGGATTTGACTTTAACAACAAAATCTGAAAGCTCCCACCTAAAGCTTGTCACTCCCTTTGTGGTACCATCTGAGAAGCTGCCAAGCAAACATTTAAAAGACTTGCTACAGCATGAAAGAATGATGGGAATTGTTATAAAGGAAGGTTTAAGTTATGATTTTCTCTGTTTTCTTTTCCTGTGGTTTGAGGTTGAACTGCAAGCAAAACTGACTCCTGTCAAGAGAATGCTAAATCCAAATTATTGGACACATTGCTGCAGTAAGAAAAACAACAGCTGGGCTAATTGTAAAAACAGAGCTGTTTGGTAAAGGGGATTTCTGTCCCATGCGAAATCCCAGTAGTTCAACATTTGTTTTCTTCACAATGAGACAAAACATTTTGGAATGAAAAATTTTGATTTAGAAGTATCAAAATGAAAATCTCTGACTTTTTTATCAAAAGAAACATGTTTTAAAAGACCAAGGTTTTAAAAATGTTGACAATATTGATTTCAAAAGAAGACATTTCATTCTGAATTTTCCCATTGAAAAATTGGAGCACGTCGACATTTCCCATGAAATGTTTCTATTCCAGCTAAACTCCCTATATCATTGGGGAGAAAATGGTCACAAAATTTTCAACCATATTTCTATTTAAAATGGTCACATCCTAACAACCTCTATCAGAACCTCAGAACAGAGCCACAGTGCAGGGGCACTGTAACTGCACCTCACCCTGGAGAGGGTGGCGCTGGGGGACAAAGAGCTCCTTGCTCCATCCAGCCACTGCTACGCCCACGCACAGAGCACTTATGTGTTCCGTTGGGAGCATGTCCACCCAAATACCCATGACAAGAGATTGATGCGTAATGGCTACACTTTAGTTCTTGCCTGCCTGTTGTTTTTGCTCCAGGTTCAGTAGTGTCCATCATTGAGTCAGTGAGAGTCTGCAACTGACTTAAACCAAAGTGAGTTTGGGACCTGTAGCAGGATTATGTGTTCAGTCTTTCCTTGTTCTCCCGGTTATATGCATATGTTGTCTTTTGTCTTGTCCTTAGGCTACGTCGACACTACGAGCAAGGGGCATGATTTCCCCTGCTCCGGTACACGTACTTGCAGTAGATCGATGAGAGCTAGCTCAAGTATTAATAGCAGCATAGCTGCAATAGCACAAGTGGTGGCTGCAGAGGCCCAGCTGAGTCATGCCAACATACAAACGAACCTAGAAACGACATGCATGGGCTCAGCCATGGCTCGACTGCTGCTATTGCCCATGCTACCACGCCTAGGCTACTATTGATAATGGCACTAGCTCTCAATGAGCTAATGTGAGTAGACGTACATGAGCAGAGGAATCCCATCCTTAGCTGGTAGTGTAGGCATAGCCTTAGATAGTAAGCTCTTTGGGCCACGGACCATGTTTTTGGTCTGTGCTTGTACTGCACCTCGCACAATGAAGTCCTGGTCCATGACTGGGGCTGTTAGATGCTGTGATAATACAAATAATTAATAGCATTAACAACAATCTCCTCAGTGAGAACATAGTGAATTTTAATCGTATGCTTGAAACTATTCTTTGTTAAGCACTATAATAATCATCAGGGGGCACAGAATGCCTTCGGCCCTGGGACCACGGGAGAGGGGGGAGAAATGATCTCCTGCTAGGCTGTGAGCTCCTTCTTAGGCTGGGTGAAGGAGGGGAAGAGAAGAGCGAGTTCCACCAGAGGGGTTTCACATAGAATGTGCCCCTCCAAAACGGGTCAAATATAAATTTCTTTGACGTCCCTGATCCTAAGTGACTTGCCCAAGATTGTGCAGGAAGTCTGTTGGAACTGGGAAATAAACCCAGATCTCCTGAAAACTAGTTTAACAGCAAACATCATCCTTCCTCTCTCAACTTCCACCTGCTGCATTCTGTGAAACATTGCAAGCTCCCTCTTAATTCTATCCAGCTACAAGTAAAATGCTCATCATTCTTCTGCTAAAGAATTTTCTTGTCTCTCAGATGTCAATTTTCCCTTTACACTGATCAAACCGAAGAACAAAATCTCCTCAGCTCCCCAATGCAACATCTGCTTTTGCATGATTTGTCATCTAACATTTTTGTGTGAGGTAAATTCATTTCTTCAAGCCCCCAAACTCGGCCAGTCCTTCCCATTTCTCACTCAGGGCAATTAAATTCATGAGTTACTTAGACTTCTGTAGTTCATCAAAGGTCATATAAGTTGCCTTATCAAAATGATTCCATTTTTCTTCCTTTTCGTGATGACATGACGATGTCATGGGAAGAACTTATCAAAAGTGTTTTCTGACGGGTAATAAATTCTTGTAGTAAACATCGGTTCAAGTAATATTGAAGGTAGACTGCACTATTGGAGGTTAGCCATAAAAAGCTATGTTTTAGTACTAGCAGATGTTTTGCTTCTACAGATATCATATTTCACAGACAACGTGTTTATAATTGGAATTATTTTGAGACAATAAAAACAATCACACTAGCTGTTTCCAATTTGTTTATAAATTGTTCACTCTATTTGGCCAATTCCCTGGAAAATCAGCTCTGTATCCCTTTTCTATAGCTATGATGAGCACCAAGGCAACCATTTGGAAAGGTTCTTATATGTTGCAATGTTCCACACTAACTCCACACCACAAATACATTCTTTTCAGATGATACTGAATCCCCATGCAGCCTTCTAGTACTATATATGCAAACACTTTAGCAATCTAACAAATAGATTTATTGATATTTTGAAAGAGAGGTATTGTGACAACAAAACATGGCCAAGTAAATTGAAGTTTGTTACCATTCCAAGAAACTATGGAATCAAAATTTTTTAAGATGTAAAGGGACACGGTCAAGTACTGTATCTTTAACTTGATTGTAATATATTGTTATCTGGCAATTTCCATCGGTACGTTTAAAGGAAGACCTGGTTCCTGCCCCTAGAAAATTGTCTTCTAAATTAGCCAGATGACATAGTTTGATATATGTTCAAATGAAGAGCCAGTATCAAGCAACATTGGTCACCTTTTTTAAAAAATAAGAATCTTCGACAGATTATCATTTGAAAGTTTTATAGAAGATGTGATTTTGTAGGGGGGTGAGGGGTTGCAATGTCACTTGTAAAAATGGGGCTCCTAAGTCACTTACAGTATGTCTATGCTTACTCCATGTCTACACTACAAAATGATAATGACCTAAGTTACATCGCCATACAGCTGCCACAGTTATTAAATCGCTTGTGCATGTCCACACTACCCTCCTTGTGTCGGTGGTGCATGTCCACACCAGGAGCACTTGTGGGATCGCTCACCCACTGTATGACTCGCCCCCATACAGCCCAGGGTGTTTTGGGAAGTTTTCACAATGCCTTATGGGGCCAAAAAGAATTGCACAGGGGTGAATGGGAGCATGGGTTCAACTTCCCATAATGCAGTGTTCTCCTTCCCGTAATCGCATCTGCACTCCATAAGGTTTCACACCTCTTTTCAAAATCCCACAAACCTAAGCACCCCTCCTCGCTGTCCACCATCTCCAACAGAAGCACGGAGCCTACACTGCTCTGCACTTTTGTGGTGAACCATGCAAACCCACAGGGTGCCTCATACTGCAGTATTTGCAGCGCTGCAAGAGGAGCCACGGGGAGCATGACGATTCCTTGGAGGCTGGATTGCTGGGGGCCATAGACAGAAACAACTCAAGGCTGTTGGGGGCGTTCACAGAGCAGCTTCAGAGGATGGAGTGCTGGTTGTAGGCCCGGGAAACAAGCACTGCCTGGTGGGAACACATTGTCATGAAGGTGTGGGAGACGAGCAGTGGCTGCAGAACTTTCAGATGGACTTGCATGTCGAACTCGCCCCAGCCCCCAAGCACAGCGACACCCGAATGAGATCCGCACTGACAGTGGAGAAGCGAGTGGCAATCGCTCTGTGGAAACTTGCAACACCAGATTGTTACTAATCAATCAGGAATCAATTTAGAATGGGGAAATCCACTGGGGGGGAGGGGACTGTTGTGATGCAAGTGGGCAGGGCCACTAATCGTCTGCTGCTACAAAGGCCTATGACTCTGGCAATGTGCAGGACCTAGTGAATGGTTTGGCAGCAATGGGGCTCCCAAAATGGGGTGATAGATTGGACCTCAATGAAAAAAATATTCCAATGGTTATAGCTGCCTCCTGTGTCCTGCATAATATCTGTGAAGCTAAGGGAAGAAAAGTTTCCAATGGGATGTGGGTGGAGTGGCTGTCTGTTGATTTTGAGCAGCTATTTACGAAGGATCTAAGAAGAGCTCAGTGGTGAGCTGTCGAGGTCAGGGAGGCTTTGAAGAACCATTTAAATAGTGAGCCAGAGTAGTGTGTGTTGCTGTAGTGTGCTCTAGCTGGTCTTGCTCATTTGCAGCCCTGTATGACTGTCGGCTGGTGCTGCGTGTGCAGTAATATAACAGTGGCAATGCACCTATTAATGCTCTCTCTGAATGATGTCATCATCATCCATCATACGCCGTGAACTAATAAAGATGAATTATGTTTCCAAAAACAGACTTTATGCCATACAATTCAAATAGAAAAACATTTATAACCTAATAAAACTTAATAAATTAAGGGAAAAGAACTTATGAAGGGGAGAGAACAGACATTTCAGATATACACACACTAACCGTGGTGTTCACAGATCAGTGTATGTGTGGCTGTGAATGTCTTTAACGTCCCCATGGATGGAGTGCTAGAGGTAGTGCAGTTTCTCTTGATGCCATGCAGAAGGGTGAGCAGGGTGTAAGAGGTCCCGATATGCAGTTTTCTATGGGCTGCAGCAGGAAGCGAGCACAGGATTGTTGAACCTGCAGGTCCACCAGAGTCTGTTTATGTCTGGTTGCTGCCTGAGAAATGCAAGCATCTCCTGGTGCTCATTCCTCTCCTTTTCCTGTGCCTTTTTCTTCTCTATTCTACCCTTCTCCATGCTGTCAGCAAGGATGATTCTCCAAGTCCTGTGCTCATTATCTGAAGCAGCAGAGATTTGCAGGATCTCTTGGAACATGTCATTCCAAGTCCTCTTGGAAGCCATAGCACCAGCCATCCTGAGCTATCCGGATGCTATACTCACGGCCAGACTCTGCCTCAGCCTCTAGTTGGATCCTTTATTCAAAACCCTCGTCCTTGACAGATGGTCACTGGGATCTTGAGCTCGCAAGCTTCTTAGGGCTGGTGTCCTCTCAATAGACTCAAGAGTAGACACCCACCTCTTGAGCCGGGCTGCAGTCCACTGAACCCCTGTCTGCTCTAAGTATTTATTTACTTTTCCAAGCTCTCTGTGGTCGAACAATTTCACATGGTTTAGCGGTCTTGCAGAAGTCTGCCTAAGCGCATCCGGTGTTCTGTGGGCACTCCCCTACCGCAGATGGACTGCAGGTGAGCACATTTCTGTGGTTCCGTCTTGCTCAACTGGTTTAGCTCAGTCGTTGCTCTGTTGCAAGTTCCCTATGCAATTTGTTCAATCTCTATATTTTGCCAGGCCTTGCATTTTATCAGGCCTGCTGTCCAATTTCAGTTATGTCACGGATTCATGGGACATAAACAGAGTGTTCCAGGGGGCCTCCTCTGCCTAGTTCAAGAGGGGGCTGAGAAGCAGATAGCAACTCTAGATCTACTGGTTGTTTTACTACCTCTCTTAGCATAAGTAAAAAAAAAGTAAATCAACAGACATATCCTGCTACTTTGGCGGGTTCCATTCCTGTAATTTCAAATCAAACAGCCAATACTTACCAAGGTTTCCTTCCTTTGCATCGGGCTCACCCGTGCTGAACTGTAGGAACTGTGCTGGAGTCGAAACATGTCCTGGCTCACTGTGCAGCTGGATCTCCCAGTCGCCTGTCCCCCATACTCCTCCTTCTCCTCTTCCTCATCCAACACCTCCTCTGCGCTGTTCATAGCAGGGGCCTCTGACTTGGGCTCCTGCAAAGTATGCATAGGGCTCTTGGGGGTGGTGGTTGGGTCTCATCCAAGGATGGTATGCAGCTCTTTGTAAAAGAGGCAGTTCTGCAGCTCCCCACCAAAGCAATTGTTTGCCTCCTTTGCCTTCTGTACGCCTGCTGCAGCTCCTTGGCTTTCACGCAGCAATGCTGCTGGTCCCTCCTGTAGCCTTTTCCCCCCATGTCCTGAGTGATCTGCTCATAGATGTCAATGGTTCTATGGCTGAGTGTCTACACAGTCTCCTCTCCCCACAGAGCCAAGAGATCCAATCTCTCCTGTGTATTCCAGGCAAGAGTGTATCTGCAGCATGTAGCCAGCACGGTCAGCTGGGCAGTTGCTAGAGTTACTACATGTGCTCTCCAAGCTGGGCAAACAGGAAATGGAATTTCAAAAATTCATGGGGCTTTTAAGGACAGGGGTGGTTCCCTGGTCAGCCGGCTGCTGGGCACTGGAGTTTACAAGGGTGACCAGAGCAGTTGGTATGGGGCATTGTGGGACACCTCCTGGAGGCCACAAGCAGTCAATGTAAGTAACACAGTGTCTGCATTGACACTGAGTTTCCTAACTACATAGAGCTCGACTCTATGCCTCTCACGGAGGTGGAGTTCTTTAGTCGACGTAGGGGGGCAGTTACATTGGCAGAAGCAAAATTTAAGTGAAGACACCGATTTGCATCAACCTAACTGTGTAGTGTAGACCAGACCTTACGCTGCTACAGTGTCACAGCTGCACAACTGTGGCACTTCAGTGTAGACACTGCCTACACTGCCTGGAGAGGGTCTCCCATCGGTGTAGGTATTCCACCTCTCCAAGAAGCGGTAGCTAGGTTGATAGAAGACTTCTTCCATCAACTTAGCACTGACTACACTGGGGGTTAGGTGGCACAGCTACATATCTCACAGGGGGTAGATTTTTCACACCCCTGAGAGAGACAGCTATGCTGATGTAAGCTCCCAGGATAGACCAGCCCTTAGGTGCTTTTGAAAGCGTTACACACATTATACACTGTATACTCCTGTTTTATGTCACTGTAGCTTCTCTGATTTCACAATAAAGCCCCTCACCATTGGAATCCTCCACCTTCCCCCCACCAAATACACACCTTCCACAGAGGCTTTCACTCAAGAACGAAGTGTTGATTTTTAACATGATCAGAACTGCTTTGATTTCAGTGGAGGGTAGAACGGGGCTAACACAGTGATGAATCAGGCCCCTAGATTTACTTAAATATTATCACCATAACAGGGTGGTCTGCCTGTTTTAGGGCCAAGGAGCTCGGGGCCAAGCAGCCAGCCTTGTTCTGAGGCAGAGCCCCTTTAAAAAATGTATTCAAGACTGGTAGAGGAATTTATCAGACCCAGATGGAAATGGGTCAGGTCGTTGCCTGGTTATCATTTAATTCCTACAAGGCTGATAGAGCTCAGTTGTGGTGGAGAGTTATAGGAAGCAGGAGATTATTGCGTCAGATCGATGGCCTATAAGAGGACTGTAGAATAGAGGCAATGAACGGGGAGGATCTGGCAAGGAAGCCTGTAGGTCAGAGAACAGTAGCTGTTGGATTTATGTTGAACTTTTTTATTTTGGGGTTTGCTGGAGATCGTTGGTGCAACCAGTAAATTGTGCCCTGAAGGATGGGCCTGAACTGACTTTGCGTATGGTGCTATTGTTTCCTGGGCTGGGGAAACTGTCCATCAGCGTATAATAACAAACAGCAGAGACCATACACTCTGGCCCTAGAGTGAGGCGTGAGGTCTCAGACTGAAGACTGAAGACTATGACACTCATGGAGGCCGTAAACAGGTCACAAGATTGCAACCACTCCTCCGTTCTGGCTAGGTGAGGCTGGAAGGTCTATTTTCCATGGTAACATTAGTTCACAGTGCAGAAAAAGGACCTGAAATGTCAATATAACAGCAGAGACAGAATTCAGCTGGGTAGGGCCTAGGCCATATAGTTGAGCATCTCTGTTTCTACCCAGCCCAAGGTAGCGGTAAGCATGCATAATATGCATGTCTTTCCAGTAATCCTTATTCACATACAATATCCTATGTGTGGCCATTTCTAATTTCCAGACAGATGTGTATAACTTGTTCTCCCTCTTCTCTCTGGCAGACTGCCTCAGCATTGCAGTCTGAAGAAAAGGAAATCAATGTTTTTCAGTGGTTAGGGGTCACAAGTACCTACATTCTATTTCCATTTCTGCCAGTGACACATGTAGCTTGGTCCGGTGGACCAATGTGCTCAGACATGGTTCCCTAAAAGCCTGGCACCTAAATAAAAGAGGCCCAGTTCTCAGAGGTGCTGAGTACCTGCCACTCCCATTGACTTCTGTGAGACTTCATTAGACTTGACCATTTACAAAGACACAACATTTTGGTTATCTGCTTGCTACTCTTTAACATTGTTACTTTTTAAATTGGATGTAGATTTTCTGACCAAAAAGGAAAGATTCCCATTATAAATAGATTGTAAACTTCCTAGAAATTAAGACAATCCACCATGTACTTCTGATAAGGAAGAGTAGTCTCTCTAAAACTGAGAGGCGAGAACTCCCGAGTGTGGTGTTTTAATCTCATGTAAAAAGGTAGCATTTTACTAGATCTTCATAAATATCACACTTCCAGTGCATACACAACTACTTTTTGATACAGGGAATGTACTGTACAGCAATACGTAGTAGTTGTGGAAATGAAAAGCCTGGGAAGGGGGTCTAATTAGAATGCTTGCTTGGTTTGTTTGTTTTTTTTAAAGTCAGCTTTAACAATTATCTTGTTTCTTTTAATTTGCATTAGCTAATTGCTTTTCTAATGAGGATACCTAGAAGTGGAGCTCTTTTGAGATTTTGATGGAATGCTTGGTGCACGTTATGTTACAGCCACTCCTGACACTTTGCACCGTCTTGCACTTTGAAATTAACTCTGTTGAATGTTGTCCAATATCATGTTGAGTACGGTAGTGCCAAAGACCAATCAAGAATGGGGCCTTATTGTGTTAGGGGCTGTACAAACACTTAGTAGCAGACAGTCCCTGACCCAAAGAGCTTACAATCTAAATAGACCAGACAGGCACAAGGTGCGGGAAGGTGTGGAACGCACAAGCAGAGTGAACCATGTAATGGCAGTAAAAGTAAACTGTTAGTTCTATGGTTTTATTGATGTATTTATTTTGAGGGGGTGCATTTAGTTAAGAGGGGATCAACTAAATGGAAAGAAAAGTGAAGGGAGAGGGCAGATTGGGGGAATAGGGGTAAGAGGGACAGGGTAAGAGATAAATATGGCAGGTGTGGTCTGAAGCTGAAGTTAAGAGGCCGTGAGGGAGATGGCTGGAGAAAATAGCCAATCAGCACAGGAAAGAGAAAGTCCAGTCAAAACGATAGAAAGTTCTTTGAAGGTCCCTGGTTTGGCTGCCTCTGCAGCTGCTCTTTCTGGCTGGTTCCTCCCAGGCATTGTTCCCCAAGACAATAAGAAGTGAGGTGGCACGTGGGTCCTACAGTGTGTATGTTTGGGTCTACTAATACAGTTCGAGATTGGGGTGTGTGCTGAAGGGAGAGGTTCCCCATTTCACCCCAACCCCCAGCATCCCAGATGTTTCTATTCTCTGAAGATCTGATAGAAAACAAATTGCAGCTTGAAAAATCTTTCAGAAATGTTAATGAATTGCTTTAAGAAGATGAAAACAGTCCCTGGATCACTCAAGTTTAGGAACAATGTTGATTCTGCATGTGTAGTTCTCTGTGATGTACTCTTTCAAAATTACGAGGAAAGTGCCGAATAGAAAGCAGACCACAGAACACTTCCATTCACTCTGGTGACCTTGTTAAAAAAATTGCACTACACTGTACTTGGGTAACGGATTGCTCCTGGAATCTATGCAGAGGACCAAATTCTTGCTGTCAGCGATATTCATTTAAACCTTGAATAGGTCAGTGGAGTTAGTTTGGACTAAGGCTAATGGAAGTGAGTGGAGAATTTGACCCAGAATCTCTTTTTGAAACTTGTTATATAGATTGATTGAAACATTATTTCAGAAATATAGTATAGTCAATACCATGACTTCAAGGCTCAATGTCATCTCAGCTCTGCTGGCATAAATACATGACATTTATTAAAAGAGGTACAGAAGGACTAGCATATTTAAATCCAGTTGATGTCATCAGCCAAATTACTTTTCCATTACCTATTGATTAAATATGTGCTTGGCATAGAATATGTGCTTTCTTTTTCTATCAGTGGGAAACAGCAAAACACAATAGCTGACCACTCAGGTAGTTATTCAGTTCCTGACATGTCTTATCCAAGGCCAACTAGAAACTCCAGCTTATTCAACATGCCGCAATCCACCTCCTAAATGAGAGCCATCGAGAAAATATCACACTGGGGCTCCTCATGCTTCATCTGCTCTTTCCCATCTGACACTGGGCTGAATTCAAACTCCTGGTCCTATTCTACACAACTCCGAGCAGATTACGTCAAGGGCCACTTCATCAGGTGGGACCTCCAAGTCAACAGTAGAGCTGGTCAAACAACGTTGACCAAACTGTTTTCCTAAAAAGACCAGTTTTATTGAAATCAAAATATTTTGTGGGAACATATTGGTTATATTTTCAATGGGAAAAAGTCAAAATGAATTGTTTTGACTTTATTGTTTTGTTTCAATAAGATAAAAACATTTCATTTTAGTTCATTTCATTTAGACCTTTGTGTTCTACTAAAATATTACGTTTAATAGATTGTGAAGGTTCTCTATAGGAGCTAGATATTAATTATTATTATTATAGTGCTTCAAAGTTCTCCAAATTTCGAAATGTAAATGTTTTATTCTGGTTTTGGGTGAAAACAAATGTCAAAACTTCACACATATCAAAAACTCTCTTTTCTGGTCAGCTCCAGTCGTCAACAACTTTATCTGGAGGATGACTCTTTGGAGCTGGGGACAAGGCCTTGTTCATGCTAGATCTAAGGCTTTGGAACACTCTATCAGATGAGGGTAGGATAATCATACTTGGTTCTTTTCATGTGCTCTAGTCTGACCACCTTTCAGAGCTCAAGGCAAAATCCACTTTCTGAGCAAATGCTTAGAATAGTATTATGAAGTATTATTTTGTATTCTGACAGCAACCGCAATGCAAAATGTTTTCTAAACACATATGAGAACAGAGCTATAAGGACCAAATAGGTTCTTATTGTTTTCAAGCCAACTCACCCCTCCCTCCAGTAAAATCCATAAAAGGTGCACAGCTATTATTCCTTCTAAATAAATCTTGTTGTGTCTCTCTCACTCCAAAGCGGTGCCTGACCATAATCTTTATCATCTGATGATTTACATTCTGGCTGCTTTCAAGCCTTTGCTAAGGAGAATGTACACGGTAGCTGCTGCTCTCCTGGTGGAACCAGCAGCTGCTGGTTTAAAATGCATTCTATATAGCTGCTACCCCCAGCAGAAGTACAGTCAACTGCTGAGATGTATTTTTCATGTTTGTGCAGAGAAGGCTGTTGATTTAGGGTATCTAGGAATTACTTTGAGGGTTTCTGGGTTGAACTCTGCTCTGATTTATATCCTGAACAGTCCCAAAGACTTCAATGGACTTGTGTAGGGAGTAAATCAGAACAGAATTTGTCCTGCTGTTTATGCTCATTGAATATGTGACTGAATGAAAGCTCTTTGGATCTGGCAAGCAACAGCTGTGGGCCTTCATGAGCAATTTTGACATCCTGCAAAGTATAATGCAATAAAAAAAAATCTGTGTGTTTCAAACTAAAAATCTATGTTCCTAGGGACAGAGCTGTCTGAATCATTGGAAAGAAATGCTAAATGAATTGAGTTTCTTAGGTTGAAAGAGAAGTGTGCACAAGATACTTTATTTTGAAGGCTCCTTTTAACAATATCCTGGCTGTGATCTAGTCAAGGCCTTGAGCAGCCCTGAAAGAAGCCTCTCAATATATTTATTTTTAATAACAATACAGAAACGTTGCTTAATATAAGTTTTAAAGGGAGAACTGCAGCCTTTCCTATAGTATATAGACAATGACCATTCTAAAGCATTCACAATCTTCTAACAGCCATAACTCCACTGCCATCCCTCAATCCATCTGCATTCCTGAACAGAAGAGGTAAAATATTATAAGCAGGGGGACTCGTTAGATGCAATTTTGTCCAACAGTGACCTGTAGTGAGTGAATGACAGAGTTATCTGTAGCTACTGGCGTGTTCATAAATGCTTTGTCCGCATGATGCCTGGCCAGATGTTTACTATAGACGTTAGTTAACATCATGAATGGTTAGAAATGGCGTTTTATAAAGATCTACCTGGGTCAGTGCCTAGCAACCAGTATTAGGCAACTAAAATTAGTTGATTGGTAACTTTAGTTATCACTAATTAGTCCAGTCCTGCAAGTGCTCCACATGTAGGATGGCCTTTGGTGTTGATGGAAGTTCAGCATGTGGAGGGCTTGCAGAACTGGGCCCTTAACAGACCCAGACGTGGCTGCTGGATAACCAGTCACTTGTCAGGTGAACTGGCTGCTTGTTGCATTGGTGGGTGTAATCCACTGGCATGTAGGCATTAGTTGCACTGCACTATCAATCCTGTTCCCCTCTGCTGCCACTCTGTTCCCTGGGCAAGTTTGCTGAGATCTGCTGCCCAAAGCCTCCTGCCTTTGGAGTCTGGCTGTTCCAACTCCAAGATGTATTCTGCAGCAGGAGGGACGAGGACCTTGAAGGTATAATATCCGGCTTCATTACAGCACCTCCGTATTCAAAATGAGGGTTGCTGTAATCTGTGTCATTTGTGTGAACTGGGTGTCACGGCCACGCTTCTGGTAATAAGCCAATTCAGCCCTTGGCTGGGAAAAACTTGGGCATCTTGCCTTATCGGGTACATTATTAACCAGGTGCAAAAGGAGTTACACAGCCATGTGCCATTATTTTGAACAGGCAATGATGTATGTAACCGTTTGTGCCCCATACTGAAGATTTAACTGCACATTCCAAACCCCAGTGAACTAATAGTTAAACTGTGAGCTTTCTATTACATCTGCAGTATCTGTAAATATAGTCAGTAGATGACTATCTTAGCCTTAACAACTGCAAATTAAGAAAGCCTGGAAATGTAATACAGTGTTTTGCTCACTGAAGTAGAAAGGACAACTTTTCTGGTGTGATGTGGAAGTTTGAATGTTATTACTAGCCCTGTGAGCGTATAGGTTTTAAGATTACAATTCCAGAAACTTAACCAATTGAGTGATACATCAGAGACTTGCGTCTGAAACATAAGTCATGTGTGCGTATGCGATCAGAGGTCAGACCTGTGAAGGGCATGTAAAACAGCACACAAAAATGTCTACACGTCTCCTTAAAGCAACAGTCTTTAGCAAAAATCATGTTGATTGTTAGGGTTTCCATGGTGTTTCCAAAGGGTTTCCACTCTGAGAAAAACTGAGTGCAAGAAAACTGAAGGAATAAGGTGAGGTTTTTATGATCACACACAACCACCATTCTTCCCTATCTCCCTAGCATAGGCAATAGACAGAACAGGTGACAACAGGGTCCTATTGAAGTCAATGGCAAAACTCCCATTGACCAAAATGGGGTCAGGATTTCACCCAATAACTATACATTTTCAGATTATAGAAAAAGCATGTTTGGATGCTTTGTTTGAAATGCAGTAGAAGGGGCATCATTTTACAAAATAAGATCCCATGTAGAACGGTGTCGTCTTATAGTGGCTTGTTTCTCACACAAAAACTTCACTGCAGGTGGAGTTTCAATATATCAGGTGAGGGAAAAATGATATCAGAGAGGTATACGAGATGGCACTCTTGTACATGTGATGTGTACACTGGAATCTGTGGGGATGAGGAAGGGTGTGTCTCTAAGAGGTCCTATCTTCATTCCCAATAGGGGGCAGCTCCCCTTCTCAGCCCACTGACACCAGTTGCTGCAGAATGGGGAACCAGATATTATTCATTTCCTTTTTAGCCATTTTTCTTTTCTTCCTACTTCCCCTCAGGTTGAGGGAAAGGATCTTACTGGAGTGTGTGGCCTTCACACCTACCAAAAGGCTGCATTTCATAGACATTAACACAGTGGAACCTGTTTATAGGGCCTGACCCAAAGCCCTTTGAAGTCAATGGAAAGATTCCCTCTGTCTTCATTGGGCTTTGTATCAGGCCCTCAGTGAGGTGGGACTATAAGCAGAGTGAAACTTTGCTACATAGGTGGAGTGAAACTGCATTGAAACAAGTCAGGAGTTGCCCTGTGGTTCAGGTTTTCAGGGACAGGTTCTACTTGTATTTGATCAAATTCCCTTTTATTGTTGAGACGCTGACATGGGAAGAACATAAAAGAAATGTATGTAAATCTACTTAATAAGTAGATAAAACAGGTGCATTATTAGTTCCCCAGTTACAATTTGCTTCATCAATGTAGTGACAGCAGCTGCCTCTGATGTTTCTCAGACTTTTACCCTAATTGCTTTGATAGAGGAAAAACAATACAGATATTCTAGCTCTTGTTCAGCAGTGCTCTTCCTCATGAGCATTTGGCCCACACTCAGCCTTCCAACATAGTTCACATAACTACAAAATATAGCTGAGACAAGTAATAACACCACCAAAAGTCTAAACTTTGTCAGCATTTCACTGCACAGGAAACAAGTAGGGAAGAGATAAAAGGATTAATACAGCAAGTGCTGGAAAGGTCATTTTAAAACAAAAAATGCAGAAGAAAAATATCAGCCCAAGGATCAAAAGTTTATGAAGTTTGGAGACAGGTTGTCGACAAGCAGAACACAGCCTCCCCATAGAGTAGAATATAAGCAATTAGGTTTCTCAAGCTGGACATTTTCTAAGTCATCTTTAAAGAGTGCCAAGAACTGATACATAATGGATTTGATTCTTCATTCCTTCTGCAGCCAGTGCTCTCCTTGGGGTTAGAAAGAATTTTAGTCATGCAGGGAGAGTGAAATTAACCCCCATGCAGAGGTCCAGCATAAGATCTAAGCACCACTTAAATTCCACTTACCCATTATCAGTCCAGGGGTGACCATAGCATGTCTCTGGGGGGTGAATCTCTGTCTATTTTAGGCTTCTATATTGCTGCCCATTAACCTAGTATCTGAGCTCCTATCTCAGCCAGAGTACAGGCCAGGGACCTATCTAAATAAGATTGCTTTTGATTTGGCTTGACTGGAAGAGAAGCACTAACTTTTGCAATTAATGATACATATCATGGGTTTTAGTGTGTGCAACAAGTAAACAGCAGAAGAAAAAGATTCATGGAATAAATAGAAAGAGAGGATTAAGACCTTGGTTCAGGAAAGTAATTAAGTATGTGTTTAAATCCATCCCTAATCAGGACAGCACTTAAGCATATGCTCAATTTTAAGCATATGTTTAAGTCCCGTTGAGCACTAGAGTCCATTAAAGTGGAGCATGTGCTTAAGCATCCTTTCTGAATAGGGATATTGGGGGGTGGATTTAAAAACACCTAAGTGATTTAGAATCCTGAATTCTATTGAAAATTGATGGCATTTGGGTTCCCAAGGTAGTTAAGTATTTCTGAAAATGTACCCCATTTTCCTGAATAAGGGCCTAACAAAGTGAGGAAGAGTAAGGATTAATAGACAGGACAGTTACCTCTTTCTAAGCAATAATATCTCTTTCCTCTCTCACACTTTACTTCTTCTCCTTAAAGTTGTACATTGGGGTGGATAATATTCTACTTCTTGTAGACAAGGTCCAGAAGAAAATATTATCCACCCCCACCCCCAAACACATGCAGTGTTTATTTACAATGCCAGACTATGTTTTAGGAGCTCTCCATAAGAACCTTTATAACTTCTTCAGTCAGAAGCTCACCATCATCGGTGACAGGAAGGAAGCCTAACGGCAGAGTGGACAGAGACATATTTCATCTGAGTGCCAGAGTCAGATAACCCCTTCAATTTTCCCTCGTCGTTTATTTTTTGGTGGTGGTTTCATTTATCAGGCACTGCAGTGCTTTTTGGTAAAGAACAAAAGAAAGGGGAAATCAGGTCACCTAATTCCCATGACTGGGAGCATTTCTTAATCTTTACATCTTCTGCTGTTTAGAGATAATGGTAGGGGTTATGGTACTGACCACAAAGGCATATATTACATGTGAACGTCTGTCTTGTGTATAGCAGATGATGGATCTTGTATATTTAATAATAATACCTTAAACTTATATAGCACTTTCCAGCTGAAGAACTCCAGGTGCTTTTCAAAATTAGGTGATGATTATTGTCCCCATTTTACAAACCAGGAAACTGAGGCACAGTCTGTGATGTGCCCACGGCAACAGACTTGTCAAAGGAAGAATAAGATATAAGACATTTGTGTCCTTATTCTCAGCCGTGACTATGCTCCATCCACTAGGTCACAGATGCCTCTGTGTTCAGTAAATCACAGGGTAAGTTTATGGGCTCTATAATAAATAATCTCTATATCTATTAGTTGATAATTTGAGTTTGTGAACTGGAGCATGGAATTGTTGGAGTAGCCTTCAGGCTTCTCACAGAGAGAAAGGAGAGCAAAGTGAATGCCTGGTGCAGTTGGTAGAATATGGGAGAAGTTATAGATGCTGATCTGTATTTTAAAAGAAATTTTCAATGACAATCAATACACACTACTCCTGGCCTAAAATGAAGGTTAGATACAAGAAGGTGAGTTTTGGTTCCTTTCAGGCAGGTTTCACTGACACCTGGGAATATCGGATACCTGGGCTTACCTCACCTAATCAATTCCCTTCCACTGCCAGGGTCATCATGTGCATAGTGAAATCTTAGTCTCTCCTGTTCTCTGGCTGTGGCACACAAGAGTTTACTCTTCTGTGGGGACTGAAATGTTGTAGTCATTGGGTTCAATATAGAGAAGTTTAACAACCTGTGATATGCACCACGCAAAGAGGACTAAACAAGTGTTTGGACAGGAACAGGATCAGGGATGCGGAAAATAGCTTAAAGATATTTCTGCAATCCTGCTATAACAAGTGGTCGTTGGTCACAACTCAGGATCTGGGCAACAGCCTCTTTTCAAAAACCTAACCAATCACAATATGGAAAGATATTGGACTCTGGATCTAGCAATCTGAATTCTTATTTCTATAACATTTCTTGTCAACAAGCGCCTTTACTCTACCACATACTAGTTCTTCAACTCCATCACAAACACCACATGAATGTTGTACAAAGCATCCATTAGTGCCAGTAACTTTTGACTTGATGGCAGGAATCCCAGAATGTCAGGTGGCTAGAGAAGTCGACTTCTAAAGGATTTATTAGGAACTGGTAGCATTCATTTCCCTTAACAAAGCTTGGAGTGGTATGTAGAAGGTTATACTGATGTATGGTGCTTCTGACTGCCTGATGCCCTGGACTGGATGATGGGATGGATCACTCAATAATTCCCCTGTTCTATTCATTCTCTCTGAAGCACCTGGCATTGGCTGTTGTCAGAAGACAGGCTACTGGGCTGGATGGACCATTGATCTGACCTGTATGGCCGCTCTTATTTTGTTAAAAGGAAACCACTTGCTAATGTTAGAGAAAGCCCTACTTATTCTTATACAAGAAATCATGGGCCAGATTTTTAAAAGATATTTAGGTGCCTAAAGATGCAGACAGGCACCTAGTGGGATTTTTAAAAGTTCCTGTCTGGATCTTTAAGTACCTAAATACATTTAAAATCTGCTCCTGCATAACAAGAGTAAGATCAGGCAAAGTGACTATAAATTGGACACTACACAAAGGGTAAAAAACCGCATTGATCTGTTTGGGTTTTCTCCTGACAGTTGTTCATACCACTATCACCAGCAGGACAAGTTTTTTAGATTGCTAGAAGAGAAATAACTAGAAGTAATGGAATGAAACTAGAGAGAAAAGTCTGAATATCAGTAAGTAATTCATAGCAATGTACTAGTAATGGTTTTGCAAGTAATGGAAGCTTCATCAGTAGAGTCACTTAAATCTTGACAAAAAAAGTACTAAGACTGAGGTTTTCAAAGCTGCCAAGGTAATTTTGACTCCCAGTTGCCAGGTGTTCCAATCCTCCAGGAGGTTTTGAAAATCTCAGCCATATTGTGGTGAAAAATCCTGCACTGGCAGAATGGTGAAAGCAAGGAGACTAGGTCTCTTACCTCTAACATATAGATTTCTCTTTCATTTATTAAGTTCTACAAGAATGGGGTTTTTGCTCAAAGGCACAAATGGCAGCTGGGCACTGGGTTACAAACTCACTTTGTAAATCATTGGGAGTTGGGCACCTAACGTGCAGCTTGTGCCTTTGAAAATCTCCTCTGCGTTCTCCAGGTTTGGATGGCATCGTCTTTTATTCCCATGTGCTCTGGTAATAGGCATAGTGAAGTATTCTCAGCTCAGCTCAAGAAGCTTTAAGTGTCAATTTCTATTCATAAGTAAATATGCCCTTAAACAGGGGAACCTTTCCAATTTAACCTCTTCACTCTTCTGTCCTCCAAACTACACAAGTCAGTAGCTAGTGCCAATGAGCGTGCCAGGATAATGTTTTCTATGGCTGTGTTAAAATGAACATGGCCTGGCTGTTGAGGAAGAGCTTTCTGTGTTTTGTGATACTGATTTTTCCTCTTTGATGGTCTTGCTGGTACAACCAGTGGAGGGGAAAAGGAGGCTGCAGACACAGTACATGCACTCTGGCAGAGAGTGAAGACTTCGCTTTTCTTTTGAATTCCCTTCTGGCAGTCTGCTATTATCAGAAGCAATAATGCAGCAACCTAAATGCTACAGTACAACACAAGTTAATAAGTGCAGGTGTTTTACTTCCACATGTTCTTTTTTACACTTCCAACTCATGAGCTTTGTGTGATCTTTGAGCCCTTCAGCATGAATTTTTATTGTCTCTTTGTACTTGTGTGGAAAAAATCTATTCAAAACCCTTTTGCAAGAATCTCACTGCAGCTGCCACTTGGAGATACACCAATAGACCAGTATAACCTTCTACACATCACTCCAAGCTTTAATAATAGAAATGCCACTAAATTCAGAGTCCGTTACCCTTCCATATAGTGATGTGTTGGGTTTTTGAAAGAGGCTTTTGCCCAAATGCTGAGAACCACTTGGCATAGCAGGGTTGAAGAAGTGTCTTTAAGCCACATTTGAGCATCCTGATTCTACTCCTGGCCAAAAACTGGTTTAGTTCCCATCCAAGGGTGTTGGAACAATTTTTATAGTGGGGGTGCTGAGAGCCACTGAACCAAACTGTAAACCCTGTATATAACGGAAACCACACCAAGTCAGATGGTGCAACAGCACCCCTAGTTCCAGCACCTGTGTCCCCATCATAAATTAAACAGCCTATTTATTTCTCTTTGTCCTTCCCCATTCCAATGACAAACAAGTTGGTTACTTCAGTCAAGGGTGAGATTGTAGAATATAGGATGTTGAATCGAAGGCTAGACTTAATAACTATGAAGTTACTACCATTCCCTTCATAGTAAAAGGTTTAGATATAGTGGATGATGAAAAAATCTCCAAAGGAACATAGTGGATACAAATTTGACTGGACCAAGCAGTAACTCCAAGAGGCACTCAGGCCATGGCTCCATTGTGCTAGGTGCTGTACAAACAAAGAAAAATAAAGTCCCTGCTCCAAAGAGCTTATGCTCGTTAAAAAAAAAGACAAAACAGGTGGATGACACAAACAAATGTGTTAGGGTGGGAGGTGGGGGAGATGGGATAAAACTAAACAAACAAAAATGATAGAATGTGCCAATTAGCCTATCAGATGCAGTCCCGCTTGCCTAGCCATTCCCCATCTTTAGGGAACAATCCATTACTGGTCAGTGAACTACATGATGTAATTGGTCCATCTCATCTGTAAGTTAATCACTCTATAGGATTTAAAAATATGAACTTGGTTATGAGAAGGTGTTGACTTTTCCCAACAGTAATGTTGCCAGTGGGTTATTTTCATTCAGGAATACATTCCCTTTTCTTAAACAGGTGTTCTTGTTTGCTTCTTTGCTATACACATTGCCAATATACTTGACACTTCCAAGGGGGAGGTTATTTTAAGGCATAGGGGGCAGTTAGGCACTCAAGTCCTACTGAATAGCAAAGGGAATTGGATATCTCATTTCTCTTTGTGCAAAGGAAAATCTATCTCCCTCTTGTATTTTCTCACATGGATGTGTCTGAATGTGCTTGTGCAATGATCTCTGTACACCAGGACTCTTATCTGAGCACTATGGTAAAATATTATACAATAAACCCCTAAATAATTATTGATGCTCCATTTCCCTTAGAAAATCCCATTACATCTGACTTCAAACGATAAGGTTCTATCAGATATACTAGGACAGCTAGGTACTGCCAGTATATGTCATGTCTAATACTACCCCTCTTTTTTTACTGAAGTGTACATTATTATTTTGTTTTATTAGTTGGTATTTTTTCACCTAAATATGTTACATGAACATATATCATTCAGTACCCAAACATTGCAAAAACATAAAAGCTAAACTGTGAACCATTGCTTGCAAAAAACAGATGCTAACTGATCCTCTTCCACAGAATGTAATGGCAAAAACCCAAATTCTGTTCTCAGTTACACCAGTGTAAGAAGGATTAACTTCACTGATGAGTATTATTAATTATTTTGAATTCCAGTCACTCCCAGAGGCTTGGTCTCTAGAACACATGGGTGCCTCAAGGTTAGTGCAGATCTGTGTGGATAGGCTGGAAGCATTAATCCAGAGTTTCATACTGCATGCCTCCACACACTCTCTAGGTTTTCCTTTCTTCCCCTTATCTCCTTCCATCTCCATTGGAATCATGCTGGCACAGACTCTCTGCCCACCGCTGCCTCTGGAAGACACCTTGACAGCATCCTTGACATGCATCCTTGACAGCAATGCATTGGCTTAGCTTCTGTTTGCATTCATTTCTTATTATGTGGTTTACAATAATGCCTGGAGCTCCATTCAGGCATCAGTGGCAGGGATTCTTATATGCAGTTTGTGAAACCCCTGGACAAAGAGGTGTATCATGGGAAGTTTGGGATCACATGTACACTGAGTGGGAAACCAAGAGACCACAAACGAGAACAACTTGTTTCCCAGCCTCCATTCTTGGGACAGACAGCTGAAAGCATCCCTCCTGCAGCTGCCAAAATGCACACAGATTAAAGCCTTCTAGTTGTAATGAATGGGCTTAGGAGAAGAAATGGGATAATTAAGACTGAGGCCACTTAGGACTTTATAGATAGTACCCTGTGCATTATATTTTTAATTGGAAGTGGATGGGCACCCAGCACAGATGTGATGGGCTCTAGACAGTGTGCTCAACTCAAGCAAGGGCCAACCAATATGGCAAAAGAGCAAACTTGCCAAAATAATATTACTACCAGTTCCAGAAGCCAATGTCTTTCTATTGCTTTACCAGAGAGGCACTGCTGTGGCATGTTTTTCATTCTCTAATTTGGTAAAGTCTATATCTATTTAATGTTAAACTAAAGTTTAATATAGTTTGGGTTTCTTTAAGTAACAGCATCCACAAATCAATATGTATTGTTAGCCAGCCATAAATGCGATAGTTAGTCCTTGTACGCCAGTGCGTTGTGTGCCATATGCATAAGCTATGTGTGGCATACCTAGCTTTCTGTACCGAAGTACAGAAATATTGGCACTAATGACCACTTCCAATAAGTGAACTGCAACATAAGTGAGTTAAATGACATCTGTTCATTTTAATGGAGGGCTCATTCTAAATGAAACAACCAACGTGACCTCTTCAAATAAATTGATTGGCTAAAATTTCCACGTGTCTACTGATTTTGGATGTCTTCAATTTTGGGTGGGCAACTTGAGACACATTAAGTGGTAAGAGTGCTACCACCTGAGTTATACTGACCCGTGGGTCACTTTTTATTTTTGACATTATTTGTTCTTAGAAACATCTACCATTCGCAAGTTAGATCTAGTCGTCTTCCATAGAGGAAAGACAGGCTGATGGATGGATTGCTGGCAAAAGGAATACCCTGTTAGAAAGCCATCTGGACAGTACTTTGTAACATATAGTTTTCCCAACATTTGATCTAACTTAACTAGCCTTAAGAGTGTGGCAGGGTAGCTGGCCCCTTAAATGAAACTGCATTCAGCTCTCCCGTTCAAGTCCAGTTGCCCTAGTTTGGTGTAATGAGTAGGGTGGGGCTACCCCGGGAGTTATAAACGATAGTCCTGACTCCTGAGAGAGTGTGTGTAGAGGGGTAGTTCAGAACACAGAGTTTAGAAAGGGGAGGGGTCCTGAGCGCTCAGAAGACAAACAAAGCTGGGGGTGAGGAGATGCCCATGAAGGAAGGAGCAGTGGACGTTCCCTGCTGAGCAGTGTCACCAGATCAGGCTGGCAAAAGTGGAAGGCAGTCAGGTGGCCACTTACAAACTTCCCCAGGTCGGCTGTGAAGCCTGAGTATAGCAGAAAGAGATGCCTGCTGGCTCTTTGAGCCAGAGAACTGAAGCCAAGGGCCCAGAGAAGGCTGCTGGCTGGGGAATGATGGCAGTTGAGTCCACTGATATCTCCAGGCAAGATTAGGAACTCTAGCTTGGAAGGAAACAGGGCTGAGAGCATGGTGGGAAAGGCTGGAGCATACCTGGGCGTTGGAGTGAGGTATGGTGAGAGAAGCCAGGCCTGTATCTGGGAGGTGGGGTGAAAGACACTAGAGCCATACCTGGGAACAGTGGTGGGATGTGGTGAGAGACTCTGGAGCTGTAGTTGGTGTTGGACTGTTGGGATAAATGTATTGTCTGGACTGGGCTGAGGGGATTCTGGTCTGTGGTAGTGGGACTGTTGGTGATAAATTAACCCTGCCAAAAGGGCTATTTATATTCTCTGAAGGCTGTACTCAGTTTTGCTGAGGAATCAAGAGGTAAACTGAGGCGAGGAGCCACTTGCAGGGCTGCCCTGATGCCACGGGGGAGTGGGGTGCCACAGACAGCTGTTAGAGATTTACAGTGTTGGCAGCTCTTGCGATTTTTATCACAAACATGGTAAAGTCAATGACTTATTTAAAACCCTGGCTTCGGAAGCCATGTGATTATCTCAGAAATTCAGCTTTCTCTTTTTAAAAAGTAAGTTTCTAGCCTTCCTGGTAAAGGAGAAATGCCAAGCTTTTGTTATCAAATCAAGGCAACACTGTTGCTGATGCTTTTCTCTGCCGCTTTGTAGCATGGCTCAGGTTAAGGAATACCAGAAACTTGCAGCTGATTGTCTTCCTGTGTTCCCGTAAAACGGCTCTCTGTCTTTCACAATCGTTAGAGCGGCTATTAGTGTGCTGCTTACAGGACTTTGCATCTGTCCCTTAGGAGGTATTCCAAGTACATTTTTGGTCCTCCTGGAGGCCAGAGTCTGACAGAATAGATATTTTACATTCTACCAACTCCACTATTTCCTGTAGAGAGAGAAGAGGAGTGGGCTGAGGACAGGGCCTTGGAAAACCCCCACAAAGAAAAGGATGAGTACCTACCAAAAGAGATGCTGAGGCAAATGTTTCAGGGAGGGAGGGTGGTCTATTGACTAGAGTACAGGAACAGGGGACAGAGTACTTGGGTTCTGGTCCCAACATTACTACTCTCTCGCTGTGGTCTTGAGCAAATCTCTTAATGACTCTGCCTGTTCTCCCATTTGTAATCTGAGGATAATAATGTCCACCAAAGAGGGAGCTTTGAGGCTTGACTAGTTACTGTTTGTGAAGTGCTTTGAATGTGCAAAGATCTGTATAAATGCTATGTTTAAATATTAAATATTCCTGTTATACAGGATTATGTGAACTGGAAATAATCTTAGAATTCAGTCCTTTTTCAAACAGAAGTTTCTCAGTTCCCTTTACTGCCATCAGAAAGTAGAGCATGACAAGCAGAAACTATTTGAAAAGCTTTCTCTTTCTTTACTTTGGATCTGGTATCTCCCTTAATCCCATCGTTTTAACAAGTGGCAATGAAATTCAGTTTACAGAGACTAACAAACTCAGTGGTTTAACATTTCAGATGTGTGCCATTTCCTGGCTGTATTATCTTCTTTGCCTACAAATGAGTGGAATTTTGTAATTAAACCTCAGAAGTTTCATGTGAGATTATAAAACTTCTGCCTTGAGATTCCCCCCCCCCCCTTCTCTCCCAAGTGGGTCATATCAGCCCCCTGTATCCATCTGGATGCTGTTCTCTTAAAAGTAATCCTACCTCAGAGGTTGGAAACAGATAGGATTGTGCCTTTTGGCTTAAAATGATAAGGACTTCCCTGTTGTGCCTTTTTCACTCTTGTTTTATGGCACATTCACTTCCAATAGCACCTTGTCTCCCCTGGCCCTGTTTTTATATACCCATTGTTCTGTCATTTGCTACTGCTTGATGTGTATATTCTTGAAGAGCCAGATTCTGATTTCACTTAGTCCAGTGTGATTTGGGAGTGACTCTGTTGAAACCAGTATGTTCACATCAGTATAAAACCTCTGAGATGAAAATCCAGCCCTGAATCTTTGTCAACGTTACCATTTTGTCTTCTGGAAATTCCTGCAGTGCCCTTTGCCATGCCTGGATCTCATATCATTCTGAAGAATCCCTGTGTTTCTACTACTGACACTGCTTCTATTTTTTTCCCCTGCAGTCAGTAGCAGATATCAACTGTCTTCATCAGTCAGCAGGCCCAATTTTGGGGATTTTCTGTTCCTCACCTACCTGTCAGACTACACTATCCTATCCTGTACTTCGCTTTATTATAGAGTTATTTAATGTAATGTTCTGCTAATGAACTTTCCGTTGAGTCATATTTTAAGGCAAGATGTTTCCTTTGCATGTGTTCTTCCTTCTCTGTCCCTTTTTCCTTCACTCCTTTATTAGTTTCCATTAAATGCCTATCTCCCTGTATCTTTTTCTCCTTCCTCTGTCTTCCCACTGATCCAAAGCCCAGTGAAGTCAATGGGAATCTTTCTACTGAGTTCAGCAGACTTTGGATCAGGCCCTTATTTTCCTCTTGGGTATAATGTTTCTGTAGCCTGCAGGTGTGGCCTCCCTCAGAGACTGACAACAAGAGAGAGCCAAACCTTCCCTGGGGGTACAACACCTGACTGGAAGCAGGTAGGCCGGGCTAGGCCTATAAAAGCCAGGCCTGCCCTCTCAGTCAGGGCCCAGTGGCTGAAGAAGAAGGATGCCTCTCCCCCGGTCTCTGAGCCTTCGGCCACACCTGACTGCTACCTGGAGGAGAGGCTGCTGGAGCGACCCATGGTGTGGGGACCCTGAGGATCTGCCTGAACTGGATGAGCGGCTGCTGAAGCTGCCTACTGCCTGAGGACCTGCCTGAGCTGCCAACCCCCAGTGAGCCAGAAGGGACACATGGACCCTGGGACCTAGAGGAACTGCCCTCCACAGATGACCCTAAACAGTTCCTGGACCTGCCATCACTGGCAGAACCCTGGGGTGGGATGCAGTGGAGATGGCAAAGTCTGTGTCCCCCTTCCTACTCTGACCTAGGGGTGAATGCCCATTGAGGGCCAGAGCCTGTCCCTTGCTGCCTGCCACGCCCCGCCAAAAGGCCAAGTGTGGACTAGCTACTCGCCCTGCTCAGGGCTAAGGCTGCTTCCCTTCTGCCTGCCTAAGGGCTGGGCTTTAGACCATTTTCTCACCCCTCTGGATCTAGATTGCTTCCCCCTCTTGCCGGCCTGCCCTGCTGGAGGGCTAGGCCCGAGACTGTTGCTTTGCCCCGCTGAAGGCTGTTTCCTCCAGCTGACCCATCCCTGCTGAGGGCTGGGCCATAGACAGTTTGCTCACCCTATTAAAGGGCTAGAGACTCTTATCCCTAAGAAGTGACCCAAACCCAAGGCTCACCCTGCTAAGGTCAGAGGCAGCCCCTTTTATTTGGATTCCCCAAAGGGTGTAAGCTCCAGGAGGTGTGGCTTTCCTCAGAGATTGACAACAATGGAGAGGCACCAGCACCACCCACTACAAGGGATCCTCTACAATGTCCTTCTTTCTTTTCTCCATCAGCCCAGTTCCTTCCAACTAGGTTCTTTTTTTGTTTCCATTCCCCCTCTCCCAATGTCCTCGTCACTTACACTTACCAATATGAGATCAGCCAACAGTCCAGGGTTTCACAAGGCAGTCGTGCTTTGACCCAAAACTACCCTGGTTTAAGTAGAACATTTCCTTCATTCCAGGCCACCCAGAGGGAACAGGGCATGTGTGAGAAGGTGGTGTTAGCAGCTACAAATAAAGCCCTTTGGAGGCCAGCATCCTGGTCACCTAGACCACCTAGAGCTCCAGGTGTGGTGAGAGTAGAAGGGAGTTAGGTAGCTTGATTGGGGTTGGAAGGGTGGAAGATCACTTACCTCTGTAGGGAGCCTGATGAGTTAACTAGCTCACCAGCTGGAGAATGCAGGGAAGAAAGCATAAATATAAAAGGCTGAGCTGGGGGCAAGAAGAGCCCTCCATTCACCTGTGGCTATGCTGTGTTTGTATCTGGAGCTTAATGATAAACATATTTGGTGAAGGTACCCAGAGACTGTGTGTGCTGTATAATTCACCAGGAGGGCTTATCAGCCTGGGTTTTGTCAGAGTTGCAGAGGGGACCCATTTGCAGGGGGGGAAAAGGGATAGTTTGCCCTATGCCCCCACTGGAGAGGGGCCTGAAACTGTGAGGCACTGCAACCTGGTGCACAGAGTCACCATATGTGGAGGGGCAGATGGACCAAACCTGAGCAATGCTGCATCCTGCTTTAGCCACTTGAAATGGTGGAAGGTATGCAATATACCAGGGCCAGAGCAGGTTCACGATCCCTGAATGGCTTTACTGTGGTCTCAGCTTCAAACTCCTTCCACCAATGAAGAGGTGAGCCCTTGCATTTATAATCCATTACAGGGCATATCAAAACTTCAGTCCAAAGGCAGCTTCTGCTTTGCACCATCTGTGGGGTTTGAACCCAGGCCCTTCACTGTCTACTGCTTGAGCTAAAGCTCTAACTCATAGCTGTTTGTTCTCCCCCTCTCATGGTTGCTCTATGTAAGAAGTTGAGTCTCCTACAATCAGCCAGTATGGGTTACATAAGCCAAGCCAGCAGAAAGTCAAAATGTAATTGCACAAGATGGATGAGAAAAGTTATGGATATCAATAAGATGTTGCTATTGCTCTAGAAAGAAATTCTCTCTCCTTTCGACCTCATATAATATAAAAACTCACATGTGCTCTCTTGGATCAGGATTAGTGTGTATGTAAGTCAGACACCTACAAAAGCACCTGCTCACTCCTGCATGTGCCCTTTGAAACAAATGCGTGTTGCTATGCTGTCATATCTTCTCAGGAACATAATTGCCGAAGGGCCAGTGCTGCAAAGTGCCGAGCACGTAGGAGATTTATTCTAACTGCTCTGTGCTGTAACAATAGTGTTCTTCTCTTTCGTTATAAAGGCCTCAAACCCCTAGTGAAACACTGAAACTGAGTCACAACTAGAAAACGATAGCTCTTTTTGCTTAGATAAAAACTGTCCCCCTCAAAACAAAGGGTTGTGCTCTTCCTTAAAAAGGATGGCTCCAGTGACTGTCCTTGTTCCTAGAAAGCAATTGACAGGGAAGAAAAATTCTCCTTAGAGAATTCTTCTGGAGATCTTCCAGGGACATATCTCAGGACTGAGAGAGAGAGAGACCATCTTCATCAGCTACACTTGACTGTCCAGAGAATTGAGTTTGTCATAAGAATGATAACAAATGTGTTTTCTGTCAGTGGGAAGCTCACTGTACAGACAACTTGAAATTTATTTCAAGAATTGCTTATCCCATGAAGGATGCTGTTAATGGTTCCTTACTGAATTTGGTATGCTTGGATTTCCTGCAGGGGCACCACACAGCTCTCTGCCTTCCACTCTGAGAAGCAGTGTGATCAAGTGGCTAAAGCTCAGGAAACCTGAGTTCTGTTCCTGGCTACGTTGCTGACCTGCTGTATAACGCAGGGCAAGTATTTTCTCTCTAGTGGTTTCCCCTGCCATCCTCTGTCTTATCTACTTAGAGAGGTGCAGAGGGACTATCTCGTACGATGTGTATGTACAGTGCCTTTCATAATCTGGCCCCAATTCCATTGTGTTTGTTGTGGCAGGATTTAGGTGCTCCAGTCATGGACCAGGACCCCATTGTGCTAGGTGCTATAAAAACCCACAGCAAAAAGACAATCTTTGCCCCCAAGGAGTTTAGAATGATCAGGGCCTCTGGTTGCTACTGTAATACAGATAAGGTGTTGACATAGATATTAATCACTAGATTGATTTGCCTCTTGTTCTTATGTAATGTTGTGTTCCTGTTGTCTGAGCTGCTCAAAGGCAGAACTTCACTAACAACTGGGAGAGCCATTGGGGCAATAGGGGAGTAAACCACACTGATGTCCTTACTGCCTCTGAGAAGCACATGCTGACGGAGAAAACATTATTTGGCTCCTCTCAGAGCTTTGCGGTTATCCACTTGCCAGGGGCCAGAGGCTGTCATCCTTATTTAGTCCAACTTCCCATTTCCTTCAGTGGGACTACCTGTCAGAGTTAGCATGACTGGCGGTGAGGGAGGGCTGCAGGATCTGACCGGTGGCGAATAGTTCTGGGACCATCTACAGTCAGAGCCTCCACATGGTGGGTGGGGGAGTGGATACATTTTACCAGGGCCTGGCCCAGGCTGCAACCCCCTCATGAGATTGTATGTATGGGATGAGGGATTGTGGTCTGTGTGTGGGAGGGGGACTGTTACAAGCTTGTACTGGGCCCCAAAAAATTATGCTTGGGCCCTGTCTACAGTAAGTGAATAAACAAGCTGTGGGCAGATCAAATCATTAACAAGCCCACGGAGGGCAGCTGGAAATGATTTCCATGTGGATGACATTTCCCATGAGCCTCTGCAGTGATGTTTGTTTTCCCCATCACTGCTATATGGGTCACATACAGACTTCTTGCTCCTGATCTGTCAGGGCGTCTTTTATCTGCCAGTCAGACTGCCTCAGTTCTACTGGCTCTGCGCCTCCCTGCCTTGCTTTTGCTCGGGACTGTTAACCCTTCGAGCACATGAGAAATGCAGCTTGTGCCATATTTCTCCAAAACCTTGTTCACACTATAAGGAGTAAAAGGATCCTGGGTTAGTCTGGAAACTACACACTGGTGAGAGCAAGGAGTGGAACAGAGAAGATCTCTCCTCTTCTACCCTCCCTTGTGTGCAGAGGAAGGGAACCCACTGCTACATGCCCCTTCAGCAGGTGCAACATGCACCCCTCTGTGCATTTCCCCTGGGACAGTGGCCAATGCAAGAAAGGGAGGTACAGCTGCACCTGACCTCTTGGGAGGCAGTGTGCACCCCAGGAGCACAAAGATGAAGTCGTTCTTTTCCCCCAGCATGCACCCTTCTTCCCCTCCCCTGTTGTGCAACAGCTGTTGTGCTGGTAAAATCTTCAGAAGGACTGTGTCTTATGGCTTGTCTAAACAAACATTTAGTTCACAGAAAGCTGGGGTGTAAATTTACTCCTGCCATACACCCGGTGTCCATGTGTACCCTGCTGCTCCACACTAGAAGTTCCCTAGTGCACTTTAATATTGTCCCATTTTGAGGAGGGTAGATTAAGTGCACTAGGGAACTGTAGTAAACGTCAGTGGGGTCCAGACAGTTGCTTAATGTGTGGCAGGTTAGTATGGAGTAGATTTACAGCCCAGCTCACTACGTTACTTTTTGTGCACACGCAGCACCTAACCCAAATGGACCTCAATCCTGACTGGGGCCTCTAACGATGTTGTAATAGAAAGAATTCTCATCGGTCCTTCACTGTTTAAAGCATTTTAGCCAGCCTGCAGAGGTGGAAGGTGTTTGATTTGTGCTTTAGTTAGAACAATGAATTAGGCTGTTACTTACTTAAATTTATTTAAATTGTTCCATCTACTGCCCTGAACCCATTTATTTTCCATGCCACATAAACACAGGGCAGATGGCTGTGCATGATAGGTAGGGCCAGGGGTTTAGGACCCTTCCCCTTCCTGCCCTTTAGAGGTCAGCCAAGGTCCTAGTCCTGGAGCTCTCTGGTCCAGTTCACCCCTTGGGGCAGAGTGGGGGCAGCACTCGGTAAACGCACTGCTCAGGTCTCGGATGTGAATGGAGCATAGCTTTGGAGCTGGCCCTCTGCCCTGCTCTGGGCTTGCCCCCAAGGGCGAGGCATGAGCAAGGTGGGCAAGCCAAGGAGATAATGATGCAGCCTGTCATTGGGCCTGTGCTTCTGAAGAGCTTGTCAAGGATCCTGAGCACCTGGTTCCGCTTGTCACTAATAACACAGGGGCTGCAGTCTATCAGGGAGAGGCAGAAAATCATTTATTTGTCCTTCCCCCTCATCAACCTTGGGAAAAGAACCAGAACAAAAATGAACAGGCAACAAAATACCCCCTTCATTTATCACCAGTCTCTATAACTAGGCCCCGGATAGTACGCACTGGCTAGCCCTGGGCTGAGGTTTCCTCTCTTTCCATACAGTCTTGTTAATTTTCTGCAGATGGGGACTCAGACCCTAATAGCCATTGGTAACCAACCCCTAGTTCCTAGGCGCATGCAATTGGCTATGACCATCCAGGCCCATAAATGAAAAACAAACAAAACCCAGACAGTCTCTTAAAGCACCTACTTCTGTCCTGTTGTAGGGCTCTAAGAATTCTGGCTGACTCAGCTAAATTCCTACACTGCCATCTTCCACTGGTCCTCAGACTCTTCCTTCTCCCATTTGCTCAGCCAGTGTACTTGTTCAATGCCAGGTTTCTGTTCCTCTGGGTTCAATGGCTTCTGAGGATGCACAAAATTACTATAAAGTTTTCCCTGAACTTTAATTTTTGTGGTGCTATTTTTTTTAAAGCTTTTTGACCAGAATGTAGGTCTTGGGTGTGAGAGAATGTATGCTGAGGTATGAAAATTCAGCATTTTTTCCTATCATCCATCTTTATTGCAGGAAAAGAGAGAAAATGAGCACTTTGGTTCTGATATGTAATGTAATGTTTAAATTATTGATATCCATGAGATAGAGCTACTGTTGGGATGACAGTGCAGCTTTAGCATGTATTTCTATTTCCCTTTTATTCCTCAATTTGCTTATGTCTGTGGCAGGTTGTATTGTGAAGATAAAGGACTCACGGATGAATAAGGAAAACAATGGGCAGGCAACCAACAGAAGCAATGGGCCCCTTTGGTTAAGAATTGCTGTCTTGCTTTCACTCAGCCTGGGGTGTATAATCAAGTAATCCTACAGGGCTAGAAAAAGGACCCTCCCTTCCTAATCCGTATACTGTCTTGTCATGTGGGGTATGTCTACACTACAATTAAAAACCTGGACTATGCCAGCTGACTTGGGCTTGTGGGACTCCAGCTAAGGGGCTGTTTAATGTTATTTCATGCTGGACCTGAGAAACCTTCCCAATGGAAATTTTGTTGCAACCAGCATGTTCCTATAAAAAATGTCTTGTGCAAATTCCTTTTGACCAGCTCCATCCCTGGATGAAGAGGCCGTGGCTGGAGTGTCCTTGCAAACCGGCGCTACTGCAACAGCCTCGGGAGGCTACTGGCAGTTGTTGTAGTGTAGAGCAGCAGTTGGGCTGCTTTAATTTGCACCAGGAGACTAGTCTAGCAGTGGCTGAGGCCTGAGGGGCTGGTTAAAGCCATCTTTTCCTCTCCTTAGATAACCTGGGGCCTGGCCCTTTGCTTTCCCTGTCTAGCAGTCATTCAGAGTCCAGTCACCTCATTCCCAATCCCTTTCTTTAGCAGAGAAGGAATCAGAATGGACTGTACTCTGAGGTAGCTCTGCAGTTTGTTTCCCTATTTCTTCCCAGCCCAGCGAGGGGGGGGGGAGGTGGCAGGAGGGAGAGTGGAGGTGCTGGGGGAAGATTCTGCATATGGTGAGTCCCTAACTGCTATAGGAATCCCCCCACCCCCACCCCCAGTGGTGACCAAATCAATACCATCTCACAGGTTCCTGCTTTGACACCACTGAGGCGGCATAGGAGCGGGGAGGCAGGAGCCAGAGGCGTCTCATTGCCAGTCCGGCTCCTTCAGTGCTGTCGTGTGGGCTGGGAATGGCACCAGGAAGCCATGCAGAGGCCTTGACTTCTCTGAATCACCTGAGAACGCGGTGACATTATGCAGCTGTTATCTGTTACAGCTTGTTTTCTGGTACAGTATTGCACCTGTTAGTGGAGAGAAGTCCCTCACCTTACCCTGGAAGCACCTGCCCTTTCGTTTTCAGGGGCGACCTACAACAAAGGGAAGAAACATGCTGTGCTTTCTCAGAGAGCCCTTGCTTTTGGTTGGTAATTCTTTTCTCAATATAAAGCAAATGGCATTCTGACTGAAAGTATATGGCTGCTCTTTGTTTCTGGGAAAAAACATGAAACCCCTCCCATTCCCTGCTGTGGAGTAGGAGTTAAATAGCAGCTATCAGTGAGGGAGGCAAAAGCTTTCTGTTGTGAGGATAGTAAATTAGCTACAGCTATTTCAGAAAAGGTGCTGACAAATCAGGTGGGAGTGCTGGTGTAGGCGTATACATAAAAGAGGTTGAAAGAGTGTCAATATTCTATTAGTTAGTTAACATTTTAGAATGAAACAATGTAGTTTACCTTTCAGCATCATCAGATGCTACAGCCTTAGGAGTCAAAGATATGATGGGTTCAACAGATAACCTTACTATGACAAAATACTGTTTGGGATTGCTAAAGACTATAAGTGAAACCACAGCTAACCATGATAGATGCTCCACTGTTTTACTGTCTAGTTTTAGACTTCCTTATATTATCATTAAAACATTACAATTAATCTGCAAGAGAGCAACTGCTACAATCCCATCATCTTAACAGCAAGCAGTGGGGTAGTCAAAATCCAGGACCTCCACAGTACACTGCATATTATGCATTTCTTCATGTATATTTCCATGTGCTAATGCATATAAAGGCTCTGTCATGAGGTACTAGCGTACCAAATCACAGCAAGTGAAGGCATGCTCATGGCAATATTCATGTAGTCCAGTCACACATCCCATATACCAGCTCCCCCTTTAAAGTGCTGCCTGTCTTCCTGCACCTCTGCCAGTTGTTGCAGTCGGCTCTGTTCCACTGCATCTGGCATGTAATGAACGAAGAAGCTGCCTTGAAACTGTAACTTCTTGTTTCTGACACCAATATGAGAACCCCAAAAAACTGAATGATTCTAGAAGACATAAAGAAAATGAGTAGTAACTTATTTCCAATTTATAACACTTAGTGCTTCAGTCTGGTTCAATATTTATTTGATCCTCAGTAAATAAGTTGATTACCCAACACAGAATTGTTTGTGTGGGCAAAGGTAAAATATGTGTCTAAAATGAAGGATGTTTGTTGTAATGAGATACAGTTAAGAGGTACAGGTTTTTTACCTACTTTGCTGCTCTTTTTCTGGAGAGAACGATCTGTATTTTGCCAAGAAAACCAGATGCTAACTGGGAAATCTAGCCACAGGCAGCAGGTGCAATTAGTGAGTCAAAACACAAGGCTTTTAGTGATTAGTGCATTTTTATGTAATGTTTCTTTTTTCCCCACTCTTGTTGTCAACAAAGTTGGACAATTGTTGGACTGAAAATTATTGCGTTTAGATTTCTTTTATGTTAAATGTGTCACTGAAGCAGCAAAGTGCTTTTTATGTCACTCCATTGCCCAAGGCATTTCTTAAAACCTCTCTTCATGAGCTAGTTTTCCCCATGTATGAGCACAGCTACTGGTTTTTAACAACATTTTGATATTTTTTTCTCTTAAATGGAAGAGACCTAGGCTGTGAATATTATTGGTGCTAAAAATCCTCCTCGTTCATATTAACTCATATAGTCAGAGAGATCAGAAACAGAAAAGGCTTGATGAGTCACTTAGTTCATCCTCTTGCCATTACTGGACTGTCATCTAGTGTATATACAGTGCTTTGCCCAGTTTAAAAAGACTGGAATGATGTCGTTTCAAACAGTTCTCTTAAAATAATTCCACGCTCTCATGTTGACCTGAATAAGAGGAAAAAAAAGTCCTGACCTTAACTTAATTATTATTATTATCTGTAGCTGTACTTTTTGTCGTACTATAAGCCATTATCAGTACTTGTACCTTTTTCAAATTCATCTAACAGTACCACCCAGAGAAGCAACTGCTATGATTTTGCTTTTGTTGTGCTGCACCTTTATATCTTTACAAACTCTCCCTAGGGGCAGAGTTCAGCAGTCATTTTGCTCTTATAGACTGCAGGATGGGAGATGTACAATGGAGCTAGAGTCACAAAAGGACTTAAGCACTTAGCTACCAGACTCAGATCCCCCACCCCACTTAGCAGCCACTGACCCCTATAGGCGCCTAGCCTCAATCGGCACCTAAATTTTTGCAGTAAAAGTTCTGTAGGTCCCTGTGTTTCTGCTTCTGGGTATAAGCATTGCAGCTTATACATAGCCAGATGAAGACAGGTGTTCCTCCATCTGACCTGCGGGGCCCATCTGGTGAATGTATTTACATCTTGCCTACTGGATCGAATCCCTATAGGCGAACTTACAAAAAATGGCTTGGGGGCCTGGAACTGGGGGTCTCCTGCATCCCATGTGTGTACCTTAACCACTAGGTTAAAAGTTATGAGGAAGGTCTTCACCATCCTCCGCATCTTGCAAAAATGGCATAGGTGTCTAACTCCACGAAAGGGTTTGTTTGCAGCTGAGAATCACAAGCAGGAATGAGGTGCCTCCCTGTAGCCCAGATTGAGGCACCAGACTCCCTTAGAGGGGCAGGACTTAGGATACAGTCTTCTCCTCAACATCTCCCATTGGCTAGCTTAGGAGAAGGGTGGCCTAGAAAGCTGGCTTTTGTGAAGCCCATTCTGAGGCACTGTGTCTCCCCATTGATTGTATAGGGCACCGAGGCACCTATTTCAGACACTGTGAATCCCAGTGGTTTTTATAGATTCCTAAAAGTTAGGTGTGTTGATGCTGAGCAGCTCCACACATAAATGTCTTTGTGAATCTACCCTTTATTGCTTTCTCCTCAAGACTTCACTTCTGGTTTTGTTGTTCTCTTAGAATAAGACAGGCTAATGGAAAGCATTTGGTTTTGTTCTTTGTATGTAATTGACTACAAGTTAGGGTATGTCTACACTGCAAACAATCCCACAGCAGTGAGTCACAGAGCCTGGGTCAACTGACTTGGGTACACGCTAAGCACTAAAAATAGCAGTGTAGATATTTGGGCTCAGACTTGGGCTGGAGCCCAAGCTTTGAAATCTGGGGCCAGGGGAAGGGTCTCAAAGCCCGTGCTCCAAGACCATGCCCACTTGCCAGGTTGGAGTCCAACCATCTACACTGCTTTTAGCCCCCTAGCACAAGTCTGAGTCAGTTGACCTGGGCTCTAAGACTTTCTGCCATGGTTCATTCTTGCAGTGTAGTGGTAGTTTTAGTGTTTGTCCTGCTCTCTGCCCCCTACAGACATCCCTTTAGCAGTCATTTGGCCATATATTTAGATCTCTTGAACCTCACAGTTCTACTTCTCCAGATCTATAGTCAAGTCAGTTGAGTTTTTAAGTTCTTTTCAGTTTGCTGGTGTCTTGATGCAGCCTCATCGGTGCCACAGGAAAGTGACTCTTGCCTTTCTGCAACAAGATGTGGAGCCTCTGCATGTACCCTCCGAAGTCACAGTGTATTTTGTCTGCACCATTTTGAATTACAAACTCATGGCTGTCTGATAGTCAGACGACTCAGATCTCTCAAGTCAGTGGGGCAGTACAGGGGGGTAAATCAGAGCACAATCTGGCTCCAAGGACACCCTATTAAATATGTCTTTGGAATTTCCATAGAATTTTTTAAAAATCAGAACTGAAATTTTGATTCAGGTATGGCATTGACTTTCGTGTCTCGTAGGGCCAGAATATAAACAATTTAATTGGTCATCTGGTACTCAATCCTCATGAAAATATTTTGGTTTTGATGGGAAAATATCATGCTACTCAAGCTTAGGTCAGCTAGATGGACCATTGGTCTGACCCAGTATGGCCAGTCTTCTGTTCGTAACATAGATCTGGGCTGAGAACAGTGATGGATGGAGAATCCAGTTGGGTCACCTGAAGGAAAACAAAATATTAGATATGGTAATTTGGAAAACTGTGTCTCAGAGTAACATATTGCTAAGAGGAAGTGATCTGTCACTGAGGGTAAAAAAATTGTTCATCTTTTACTGGGGGGAGGGGTGCATCCGTCCGTCCATCCGTCCCACCTCCCATGGCTCATCTGCAATGGCAGGAGATTGTTGAAGTGGTCACATCTAAGTATTCCCAGCGTTTACAGAACAATATCATTCAATGATTAGTTAAATACCATCTTTATTAGGTACCTGATATTTGAGTGTTCACTTAAGACAGACATCAGTGTGGCTTATTTATGGGACTGAAGGGATAATTTTCAAACGTGGGTCCCTAAACCCATATTTAGATGCCTAAATAAGTGGCCTGAATTGTCAGGTGTGAGCACCCAGCATCTCCCACTGACAGAAGTGGCAGCAGTGGGTGCTTAGTGCCTCAAATCAGGCTATGTATTTTTTATGTAAAATTACACACCAAGTTTGAACATTTTGGCTTAGCACGATCAACTGCCTCTAGCCCCCACATCCTCTAAAGCGTGGAAAAAACAAAAAATAGACAGCCCTTGCATTGCACCTTCAACTCAACAGCCTTAGGTCTGTACATTCCCTTTGATACTAACGGGCACTGCTGTTAGCACTCTCATCCAATAATGCTTCCAGCTTTTCTGCCACTACCTCATGTGAAAAAGGACTTTTTCAGTGAGGTAAAGCTAAGGCTCATCCTGATCTCTCCTGGAAGGGAGTTTCACAATCTAGGACCTTCCAGTGAGTAGGTGCCTTCTGTGGGTTTCACCTTGGGGGCTGTCAAATGGTATCCTGTTTGACTATAGCTCTGCAGTGGTAAACAGAGGGACAGGGAATCTGAGATGGCTTGGGCCCAGTCCAGTGGGGTTTCTGAAGATCAGGATCGGCTCCTGCACTGGATACGGCACCAGTAAGGAGTGTTTCACTAGCAATAAGTGATCAGGCATAGTTGTAGGAAATAAATCTTTAACTATGATTTAGTTGGGTTGGCCCTGCTTTGAGCAGGGAGTTGGACTAGATGACCTCCTGAGGTCCCTTCCAACCCTAACCATCTATGCTTCTGTGAACTATGGCCAATAGCCACATTGCACACTGAGGTGCTGGAGTTCTGCATGCCAGCAGCATGGGACTAGCTTACATTCCTGAGCCTCCTGGTGCCATGACAAACTTAGTCCCTTCAGAAACCTGGCCTTCTTTCTCCATTTCCACTCATCATACTATGAGGAGCATGAGCGGTGCACTTTCTTCTGTCTCTCACTTAGGAGGTGGGCTGCTGCAAAATGAGGCAGCAACCATTTCCATGTGGCCTTTATTGTCAGTCCCAGGGAGAGTGCATCTGGAGACACCCAGGCTGATAGTGACAATTGCATGGAGCCACAGTGATGAGGCGCTCTTCAAAGAGGAAAGGACAAAGTCGCCTTATGGGGTCCATATCATCCCTTGGCATCCCTTGAGAGATGACTGAGTCCTGCAGCTCCGGAAATGGAGCTCTCAGAGCAGGGAAAAAGCTGCTTATTACGGCCATCTTCCGGAGGTTTGTTCCTTATATATATTCTCTGTTGGGTTGTCCTGGCCAATTTCAAATAACAAAAGCAATGAGGATTCCACCTTTTCCCTTAGACTTTCCCGTTAGGTTGTAAACTCCTCGAGACATAGACTGTGTCTTTGTGCTATCGTTGTACAGTGTCTTCCACAATGGCATCCTGGACCATGACTGGGGCTCCTAGGTTGTTAATTATTTGTATTGCTTAGTGCTGAACTGGTTTCACTATTGGAAACTTTTCCTGATACTCAGGTTACTTTCCCCCATGTTGAATTTCATCCCATTACTCCCCTTCACCTCCTACACTGCAGTGTGTTTTGCAGCACCTATTCAGTGAAGAGACATACATCTCAGCAATCGGTGAGCTTCTTAGAAGGTTGGTGTTGAGAAGAAAAGCCACTAAAGAGGCTCACAGCTATGGAGCTGACCATTCCCTTCATGTACCAGGGGTGTGGAGGAGGAGCAGTTGGCTTAGGCCAGTGGCATCTGCAGCACTATGCAGGTTTCACATGGTACATACCATTGGCAGGAGGCTAAAGGGGCAATATGCCGCAGGCAACCTGTTTGAGAGCGCCCCCAAACTGAATGGCCTTGTGACCTGGCGCTCCAAGTCACAACGCCACTCACTGAAATTTGACAGCTCTTCTGTCATGATGGGGGCGGAGGGGCAGCCAGACCAAACTGGAGGGGTGCCATGCTAAAAGCAAGAGTGTTTCAGTTGTGTATTCCATGTGGGAAATTTCTGGGGTGCTCTGACTTAGGCAGTTCCATTCAAGAACCCAAGCTTGAGGACCAGCTGAAGAATGGAGAGAGAGGGGAGTCATTTAAAAAGAAGACTGAGAATAACAATTCAGCTTTCTTGTGAGTAACTTTAGCTATGACGTGTAGGTGGGGGGTTGTTTGTTTGTTTTTAGGATGAAATTTCATAGAAGAATTGAGAAGATTTGTGCAGAATTGGAGAGAGTTCATCAAAACTTTGCTTTACTGAGGCTTGGAAGTTTTTTTGGTAACTTTCACATCACAAAAGATTATGAAATGCACCATGACAGAGACCAAAGGGAAAAGATCAAGGCAGAAAAAAGCCAGTTTTCTAATTTAAACTGATGCTTCTAGTAATTATTTGAAATGAAAAGCTGTTGGATTGCCCTGCATAGGCTTGGGGTTATAGAAAGATTCTAGTTGAGAAATTATATACAGGATATAAATCCTTCTAGTGCATTTTTATAGACTTTCTGGGCCTGGGTTTTACACCCGTGTTACCAACTAACTCCATTACTTTCCATGGAGCTTCTTCTGATTTCCATTAGTGTAAGGGAGATGAGGATCAGGTCTTCAGGGTATGTCTATACTGAAACTAAGCCCAGGGTTAGTAGAACTTGATTTAGCGGACCCTGGGTTTCTTGAGCATCTACTCGTTTGTATTCCCAGGTTAGGAATTGTTGAACACTGGGTCCCAACTGGGGCTCTAGTGTCTACACTGCATTATGCAGGCCCAATTCGAATCGCTCATATCCCAGGCTTCCCAAACTGTGGCCACTCTACACCTTTGGTGGTAGTGCAGTGTGGGAAAACTTGACTGTCCAGAGGACAAAGAAATTCAGCCTGGGGGATTGAGGGCTACTTTTGGCTGACTCCCAGAGCACGAGTCTAGTGGGACTGCTATCTACACTGCTAAGCCATAGGACATGAACCCTTGGTCCCAGCTTGACTCAGGCTCAGACCCTCTACTCCCAGACCCAGGGACCCTGGGTCCAAGCCTTAGGGTAGGTCTATCTGTGTGTAAAAGGAAGAGGGGATAGGCTTGAGCTGAAGTTGGAACTCTGGCCTTACACTGCAGTGTATCCTCCAACACCCATAGCTGATTCAGGCTCATGGGGCTTGGGTTGTGGAGCTATAAAATTGAAGTGTAGACGCTTGGGCTGGAGCCTGGGCTCTGAGACCCCTGTGGAGGGGAGGGTCCCAGGGCTGAATAATATACTGCAAACAAACATGTTAGTTTCTCATCAGCTTCCTTTCACTGTCCCCTCCTCAAGCTAGGACGTGAACTTTAAGTTTTGCTTGTGATCTTTCAGGCCCCATGAGTCTTACTGAAGGAAAATGTATTTTCCTTTGGACCACTGTGGTTCTAAATCTGTGATTGTGACAGTTTGGGAAATCTGTCTATGTAAAGCTTGTGAATTCTGATTGATTTTACAAACTGTATTATTATGCTTCAATATATATTGAATCAGCCAGCCATTTGCTAATGGACTGTGGCGTGTACTGCACAGACCCGACGTAGAAAGCTGTTACAGGAACATCAAGACTCATTATGAGCATAAATTTGATCTTGTTAATATTACTGAAACCTGGCAGGATGATTCGCACAATTGGAATGTTAAAATCAATGGTTATAACCTATATAGGAAGGATCAAAGTAGAGTGGCACTTTATGTCATAAATGGCATTACTTGTTTCCAAGTCACTGATCTTGAATGCTGATGGATCAAAGTCCTAACAGATAAAGCACAAGACGGGTATTAGCTGGTGTCTGATAAAGACCAGCCCATCACACGAGATGATCATCCTGTTCTCTAATTATGCATCTATCTATAATGTGTAGGGAAAAAGACTGCATGCTCATGGGGGTCTTCAATTTGAGTGACATATGCTGGAAGTCTCATGCTGCCAGTACTAAAACATCCTTGGAATTTCTAAACATTATAGATTATTATTTCTATCTCAAAAAATGTTTTAGACAGCACAGGGGAAATCTTCATTATGCTTTGTTTTAACAGATAAAGAGGAATTGTTCACAGAACTAAAAATTAATGGTAGCTTAGGTAGAAGTGATCATGACTTGATCACATTTATAATCAATTTTGAATGAAGTCCAAACCAGTAATATGTTTACTTGGTGCTTTTAATAAAACCAGTTTTGTAAAGCTGTAAACAATTTTGAGCCAAATCAGCTGGGAGGAAGAATTTAATCAAAATATGTGAATCATAGTTGGGAATCATTTTAAGAACCCCTTACTAGATGCCCTAAAAGCCACAATCCCACAATTGAGGAATAAGGCTGTACTAGTTTTTAAAAAATCTGGTTTAGAGAAGAAGTGAAGATAATTATAAAAATAATATATAACAAATGCAATGAAGGGCCAGTTGATAGTAATGAATATAAATCAAAAGTTAGGAATTTTAGAAACTTGATAAGGAAAGCAAAGTGACACAAGGAGAAATCTATGGGCAACAGAGTTAAGGACAATAGGGAGGCTTTTGTTTTTGTTTTATAAATATTAGGAACAAAAAGAATCCTGACAAGATACTCATCCATTTTGAGATGAAAATGGTAAAATTATCAGTAATAATCCAGAAAACACCAACGTATTCAATAAATATTTCTGTTCTGTATTGAGGTGACGAGAACAGATGATATACTCTCATATATGGTGATAACACTCTTTCCCATTCTACTAGTAATTCTGGAGGATGTTAAACAGAAGCTAGTGAAGTTAGATACCTGGACCTACTGATTTAAAAATAACTTGAATCCAAGAGTTTTATAAAAGCTGGCTGAGGAGCTTGCTGTACTTTTAATGTTTTTCAGTAAGTCTTGGAGCACTGGGAAGTTCCAGAAGACTGAAAGAAAGATTGTTGTGCTAGTTTTTAAAAAGGGTATATGGATGAACCTGACATCGATCCTGGGCAAGATAATTGAGTGAATAATATGGGCCTTGATTAATCATCAAGTATTGAAGCAGGTCAATGGAATTAATGCAAAATAACATGGGTTATGGAAAATAGATCATGTCAAACCAGCTTGATATCTCTTTGGGGAGATTACAAATCTGGTTGATTAAAAATAAGATGGAATCACCCATTGAGTTTGACAGATGACCTTAGGTCACTTATTGTGAGTCCTGAGAAGAGGTAATAGTGTTACTTAGACTTGTGTAAAGTTTTGACTTGGTACTGCACAACATTTTGATTAAAAAACTAGTATGACATAAAATTAACATGGCACCCATTAAATGGATAAAAAGCTCGCTAACTAATAGATATCAAAATGTAATTGTAAATGGGGAATCATCATTATGCATATATATTTCTAGAGGGATCCCACAGGGATTGGTGCTTGTCCCTACATTTAACATTTTTATCAGTGATCTGGAAAAAACATTAAAGCATCACTGACAAAGTTTGCAGATGACACAAAGGTTCGGGGAGTGGTAAAATAATGAAGAGGACAGGTCATTGATTCAGACCAGTCTGGACTGGTTGATAAACAAGGCACAAATAAACACTACACATTTTAATTTGGCTAAATGTATCCATCTAGGAACAAAAAATGTAGGCTGTACTTACATGATGGGAGACTGTCTCCTGTTAATCAGCTGAACGTGAGCTCCCACTGTCACACTGTGGCCAAAAGAGTCAATGTGATCCCAGGATGCATAAACAAGGGAATCTCAAGGAAATAAAGAGTTTATTGTACCTCTGTATTTCTCACTAGTGACAACCACTGCTACTATGTCCAGTTCTGGTATCCACAATTCAAGAAGAATGTTGATAAATTGGAGAGGGTTCAAAGAAAAGGCACAAAAGGATTAGAAAACCTTTCTTATAGTGATAGATTCAAAGAACTCAGTCTATTTATTTAGCTTAACAAAGAGAAGGTTAAGGAGTGACTTGATTAGAGTCTGTAAATACTTACTTCAGGAACAAATATTTAATAATGAGATCTTCAGTCTAGCAGAGAAAGGTGTAACATGATTCAATGTCTGGAAGCTGAGGTAGATAAATTCAGACTGGAAATAATGTGTAATTTTTTAATAGTGAGAGTAAATAACCATTGGAACAATTTACCAAGGGTTGTGTTAGATTCTTCATCACTGACAATTTTAAAATAAAGATTGGATTTTTTTTTTCTGAAAGATCTGCTCAAGCAATTGTTTTGAGGAAGTTCTATTGAATGTGTTTATACAGGAAATCAGAATGGCCTTTTCAGGGCTTGGAATCTATTAATCATTTGACTAGGTCTACCTTGGCTATACAAATGAATTGGCTACAGTTTTTGTTTGTCTGTTTCCCCCATCTGGACTTTAGATGGGCAGTAACCAATCAGCAAATCAGTTGTTGGGGGAGAACTTCATCACCTGAGGTAGGCTTTGAGGTTGATCATGTGGGTCAGATGACAGGGAACTGGAAAGCCATAAAAAGACAAGGTCTTCTCTCAGATGCACTCTCTTAAAAAACAGACCAAGAAAGCAAGAGTGTGCAGCACAAAGGAAGGTAGGTGGAGAGGCGGGTCTTTGGACCCTGAAAGGAATGACCAAAACCCCAAGGGCTCTGAGAGGTGAGGACTCTGGAGTGAGGTTTTTTGCATCCATGTGTGTGCTATTTTTGCAAGGATCTTAAGTCCCTTCTGCCTTCCCTGTGAGTAAAGTGCATGTGCATTTAGAAATTCCTTTTCAGAATCAGTGTGTCTGGCTTATGGAGTTGTACAGTCCCTGAAGCAGGAAACAGAAAAACAGAGGGTCCATAGTTTCTGTGTTTCCCTAATATGCAACAGCTACTGGACAGTCTTGGGAGAACTGGCAGGTAGGTTCAGGTCCTAGGCAATTGGGTCAGGGGGTCCTCACTGCCAAGAGGGGTATCAGACATGGAGTCTGCACTTGGAGTGTGTAGTCTAGAGGCCTGGAGCTCTGCTCAGCCCCACCAAGCCAAGTGTATGTGGGACTCAAGATTTGGGTCCAGTACAGCAACCTGGTGAGTATCCAGCAGTAGGAGCTATGATGCCCTACCCTCCCATGTTCATTCTTATAGTATAATTGTGTATTGTTTAATGCAAAGTATATCATATAAGTTGTTTCTGTAATGCTCATGACATACTGAGCATTATTGTTTGTTGCAATGTCATGTGTATAGTGAAGAGGCTGTGCTATGAAATAGTCCCAAAGATGTGTCCTCATGGCTTGAAACATATCCAGGCAAAACTCTCAAGGAGCAGAGGGGCAGTTCATACCTCATCAAGGCTTGTATAGGACAAACCCAGCTCAGCCCCCCAGGAGCAAAGGACTGGCCTAGGTATTAACAAAGAACCAGTTGGACTCTCCCTTCTCTTGGCCAACTTGGAACCACAGTGAGGTAATGCTCACTGACTCAGGACATGGATGAGTCCATACAAGGACATTGTTTGTCACCGGACCCTGAGGGGTGGGGGGTACAGACCCAGCGGGGAGACAGAACATTTTAAAAACAGGAAACTTTTGCCATGCTCTCTTTCTCTTCCACCTCTATCTACAAATACCATGAAGCAACTGAAATGCTGACCAAAGGGGAGAGCCTGGCTGAAGAGAAACCAGCCATCCTTTGGCGAGAATCACCTAATTTTGTAAAGTTATTGAAAGTGTTAAGCTTAGTTTAGAATGTGTTTTGCTTTGTTTTCTCATGACCAAATCTGACTTGCTATGCTGTGACTTAGAATCATTTAAAATCCTTCTATAGTTGTTTTATCTAAAGCAGTGCTTTTGGTTTGAAGTGTGTGGGAGATTTCACTGGGAATAACAAGACTAGTGCATATCAATTTTTTTGTTAAATTGATGAAATTATATGAGCTTACATTGTTCAGTGGGCAGCACTGAATATTGTAAAACAGCAGTTCCTACAGTGGCATCTGGGACTGGTTGTATTGCCTGGGTCATTCTGCTGCATAATCCAAAAAGTGGCTGGCTAGAAGCACTCACTCACTCAATTAGGAGCAACTTACTTGCTGGAGGCTGTGCATGAACAGCCCAGAAGTGGGGGTTCTCACAACAGAGCAGGGTAAATTGGACTCCAGGAGTAGGGGGATTGGGATGACACAGCAGTGCACCAATCCATATTGCACGAGAGGAACATCACAGGAGCTCATCCGCGTTGCAGCAGCCGTGTTTAACTTAACCCTGCATGTATCACTTTTAAAATGTAATCTCTTTCTAACCTTGCACAGTTTGATTAAAGTGCCATGTCTGGCATACAGGAAATTTGTACATGGAAGCATGAGGTTAGCTGGTTAATGTACAGAGTATTAATGTAAAGAGTAGCCAGCAATGTGTAGTCTGGAGACCAAACAAAAAACATTATTCAGCATGGCATAAAATACTAAAAGGACATAAAAAGGTAACAGCAGTGAGTACAGTACAGATTTTCCACTGACTATGTGATGTATAGTAGTTATACAACCTCGGCTCTGCAGCTGCTTCTCTTATGGCCATAACCGGAGGCCATAACCCCGGAGGGTTGAACTTCTTCCTTGGAATCTGGAACAGTATGTGGTCCTCGGTAGAGTCAAATGGAAGCTGCACAACTTCTACTGGACGCCAATGCATAACTGTGTGTGACAGAGACAAATAGGGCCACTCTTCCCCCCCACTCCCGCCCAAGAGATATCAAAGTCAAACAAGTAATATCTTGAACTATCAGAGGTCTGTTGAGAAACATCTGCAGCGTAAGATGGAAACAAAATAGCCTATTATTACACAAAGGTTAGGAGTTAATCATCAGGCAAATGAAGGCTCTGTATTCAGCAAGACCGGAGTTAGATGTCTGAGAAACTGACTTGGAGTTGAAGTACTGCAAGAAAAGAATAAAGCTGGGTCTTAGAGTGAATTTAGAGTGAGATTGAAAGATGGTGGAAGCAGTTGGGGTTATCACAAACAAGTCTGAAGAGAGAGCTTTGGATGGAGATACATGGTCAAACTTAGCACACGCCCCACTAGGGAGAATGATTGGGTGCTTAGAACCAGTGGGGAGAGGCCTTTTTTCTTTTAGTGGAAAGACATGATTATCTTGAATAGTTGGGAATGTGGTCTGGTGTTTGGAATCAGGAAAGGAAGCTTACATGCCTCAAGCTGGAATTCAGTTATAATGTCTCTCTTTCTAGGAAGACAGGAGTCTTTGGCCATGCTCACACCCCATCATGGAATTGAATGTTCATTGTGAAGTTCTCTGACAGACTACAGCCACAACTATCTTCTGCTTATTTCTGAAGTTGTAGAATACCAGCAGATGATTCAAAGGAGGAAAGTGAGAGAAAGCTCCAGTTACCAGTGAATAACACCCCCATTGGGAATTGTGCAAATCTACACTTCTTTTGGATACTGAGGGGTCCTAGATAAGTGGAGAGGTATACTTTTTAATTGCATAGGACAGAAGGAATGCCCTTTCAAAATGAGCATTGGATTAATCTCCTGAATTGAGAACATTACTAAGCAAAGGAATGCACTGAGTTCTCTGTGGAATCTTTACAGATGCCAAATATTTCTCAGGTATACCACATGAATTTTCTTTAACCTAGTATAATGTGACCTTAGGTTGTGGTACCGTCATACCTGCTGTAGTATAGCACAGTTGACCATAATAGGGTGCATTTGAATGATCCACTGGTAAAAGTTGCTCTTCTCTAGAGTTGTCCACCAAATGCCACAAATAACTTCAGAACTTTACAAAATAAGTTGTTTTGTTTTTGTTTTCTGCCCAAACTGTGTTTATAGTACAGTGCTCTTGATGTATAACTTATTACAGTGTGTTACCTAGCTTCCTCAGGTAGATTGCGAGGTTTTGAGAATATTGAGTAGCTAATAATCTGAGACTGGAAAGAGACCACATCAGAGAGAAATTGAGGTATGCGTGAACTGGATGTCCAGGAATCTTTTGGCTGTTGTCACATAGGTCCCTTGTGCCACAGTGTAGGGGATCCATAAGGGTAAAGAGCTTATGATGGAGGGAAATGCAAACGGAAGGAGAACTCCAAAGGTGACTATGTATGTCTTCACCTGGGGCTGAGTTGTTGGATGCAACCAGTGAAGAGCCAAACAGATGATGATCACCGAACTATTCTACCATGCAACACATAGTGCACTTCTTCATATGGCTGATGTAAATCTAGAGCAACTACTATAACTTTATATTCAGACGGTTAAGCCAGATAATTGTGTCTGGAGTAGAAGAGTGTATTCCTGTGATGCCTCCTTTGTATTTGTGAATTGGACATTGAGTCTATTCCGGGTGACCATAGTTGCACATTGGAGAGTCTTTAATTTTCCATTTGTATCTGCATCTACCATGGTTTGTGCGGATGTGGTTTAGGATTTCCCATGAGCTTTGTGGGAGATCAAAGCCAGGGACATTCTGTGTTGGGCCTTTTATGATATAACTTCTCGTAAACTCCATTCAGCTTTTCAAGCTTCATCAGAGTTGAAGTTGCATTGTTGAAGGTTAAATGCATGGGCCCAAAAGGGCTTATGCAACTTCAAGCAATGGTGAGGAACATTGTTAAGGTCCTGGTGGATGGGAGGACGTTTGTTTTTCACAATCCTCTGGAATTCCTAAAGGGTTGCAGCATTGTGGCGAATGGATGGGGGAGCAATATGTGACCGCACCAGCAGCCAAGGTGTTGGGGTTGACTTGAGGATTCCAGTGATGCACCACATTGCAGTGTTCAGCTGGCTATCAACAAATCAAATATAGCTATTTCTGGTCCATACTGGTGCACAGTGCTCGGCTACGGAGTACACGGGGCCATCGCTGATGTCCATAACACTGATGCTGATGTCCCCCAGCTTGTGCTTGGTAGCTTCTGGACCAGGTTGACCCTTGTCTTCATCTTGGCAGCTACCTTCCTAAGACGGTCACAGAAGGTTAGTGTGCGATCCACTCCGAGAGAGGTCGGAGGAGGGGCAAGTTGCATAGTGTTGCCGCAGTGTCACTTTCAGGATAAGCTCACAGTGCACTGACCCCTGCAGAGTGCTATTAAAGCATCATTATAAAAAAGCTGAACTTGGATATCTAATCATGCGGATGCTTTCCTTCACATTTTACCTTTTTTCTCAATACTGTATTTGCAGCTGAACTGCTCTTTTATTTTATAACACCATAACCTCTCTTTACCTCAGGAATATTGTTTTTTCAATGTAACTTTTTATAAACAATTTTGAGTTAAAAAAAATTGGATCAAAACATGAATTCAAATTGCTTTTTCTTTGGTAGTGAGACTTTTTCAGGACGCTTAAATGGTGTGTAAAAACCTGATTAAACCAATCCCAGAGGGCACTTAGTCTTTGCGTGCCAGTCTCTCTGGAAGCTAATTATAGAAATGTAGGGCTGGAGGGGACCTCAAGAGTGTACTGTAGTTGAAAAGTGGAAAAGTTGCAAGCTGTGGCTTTAATCCTGGTCCTGCTTGCAGAGTAGGGGACTTTGTAGGACAGTGTGTGATGTGAGCCTAGCAGTCAGTTTACAGCCAGCTAGCATAAGGTGGGGTGTGTGGTACCTCTCTGTTTTAGGGAGCCTCTTTTGGGGTTCCTGGGTGTTCTGAATTCTAAGAAATTTGTTACTTTGCAACCTTCCAGGAAGAGTACTTTGTTTTTTTCTAATCTCTCTGTTTGTGTGCTGTGAAACATAACAGAAGTCATCTAGTCTATCCCTGGCCCTGAGGCAGGATTAAGTATAAAGTATAATTTTTACTAAGACGCAACTTCCATTAACATCTGAGGCAATTTTGCCTAAGTAAGAGCTGGAGAAATGAGCCCCAGGAATAAGACCATAAAATGTCTTCAGTGGCAACATGGCTACTTTACCCAATAACACACCCAAAGCAGACTGCCTGGATTGCCTCAACTACTTCTGCTGGGTGCTGAAACATTTATGTCGTAGTCACATTGCATTTACACTATTGATGGAGAAAGCTGTTTCATGCTAAGTTTTAATAGCACAGCAAGCTTAGGGACTCTGGCTGTGATAACAAGTTATTACGTTTCTGACAGTCAATGTATTGTCTAGGAATGCAAGCAAAACCAGTCTTCAGTCACTTATGTAGACAGAACCAGCAATACGGAGAAGGCTATCAGGGAACATCTTTGAGACTAAATGCACTGTTAAAATAACAACCAATAATTTCATGCTCTGTCAGCCCCACCATTATGTGGGACGTCTTCTCTCATACTTCATTTTTGCCAAAGTGCTACAATTTCCTGACACCAGGAGTTACTTGATGAGAAACACAGTGGAGACCTGGTCAACAGTGCAGTCATAAAAGCTTTTGGGTGCAATGTGTGAGCCTAAGCTCATAAAGAACCGAGCACCATCTACAAATTGCTGAGTGCCTTCTACTCCCATTGTCTTCAAGGGAATATGAAGGCTCTCAGCCCAACTGCCAAGAGGAGAATCTGCCCACAACAGTGAGATATGACTCTGTTTTTTGAATGCACTAACTGGCCAGACTGACTCTTGGTCTCAGAATTATAGGCCCTTTGGGATAACAATAATGACCAAAACAATGAGAGTCCGGTAGCACTTTAAAGACTAACAAATTTAATTTCTGCAGGCGTAAGCTTTTGTGGGCCGCAACTCACTTCATCAGATGCAAGGAATAGAAATCAGATAGGGGGTGTATATATACATCCAAGGGTAAGGAACAGCAATGGGGAGGGTAGTTGTAGCAAAGTCCATTCAGTTAGAGTAGCTGAGGCCTATTTACAACCATTGATTAGAAGGTGAGAATGTGTGAACAGTGACAATTATTTCTTGTAATGAGATAGCCATTCCAAGTCCCTATTCAGACCCAGTTTGATTGTGTCAAGTTTGCAGATGAGTTCCAGCTCTGCAGTTTCTCTTTGAAGTCTGTTTTTGAAGTTTTTTTGTAGAGGTATGGCTGCAAGAGTTTTTCAAATCACAGCAAACAACAATGCGGTTGGACGTACTTTTCTGCAATTTCTTTGTGTTACATTAGCACCCCAAAGTCCCTAACTGAGACTGGGGCCTTGTGGTGCCAGGTACCATACACACGTATAAGGAGAGCTGGGCCCGGCTCTGAACACCAGGCAATTTAAATAGACACAGAATGGGCGGGGAAACAGGTGAAGTGACTTGCCCAGGTCACGCACGATGTCAGTAGCAGAGCCACTAATCAGAACCAGGCTTCTTCTTTGAGTAGTGTCCCTATGGATGCTCCACTCCAGGTGTGCTAATGCCCTCTGTGCCTTCGATTGGAGATTTCTCATCAGTGTCCGTTCTGTCTATGCATGCGTGTTAATCAGGCCCCTTCCTGATATATAGCACTGTGCAGACAAACAGCCCTCGATTCCATCTCAGCTGCCTCGGCCTGACAGAGAGTTCTCACAGTTGTCCTGTTAAGAGGATAAAGTTTAAGAAATCTCATCCTTGTGGCCCTTCTGCCACTTGCAGTCGGCAGCAACAAGGGCCGGATTCAATATCTAGGGGTTGCTTTTTGACACCAAACCAGCTCAAGCCCCCATCCAGTAACCTGGGCCAATTACACACCACCTCTTGGGTGCCTCTAGAGGTAATACTTCCCCTCTTGCAAGCACAGAGACTGAGTGTAGACAAGAAACTTGTAATACAAGGGGAAAAGTAACCTGGCGTTGGCTTGGGAAAACACCGCAGGCAGAGCTCTTCCTCTGCTACCTCTGAACCAAAGAAGTTAACTCGGGTGCCAACCGCACTTCTCTCAGACAGCCCAAGATCTACGGTATTGCCAGTACCCCCGGCCATGACCACCAAGGTACAGAAGACCAGCTCCGTCCCAGTGACACTCGGTATTGCAAGAGTTATTTTTCCCAGGACCTGGTTGCATCTGAGACTGCTGATTCTCCCGCTGCTTGGCTCCGACATGCTGTCAGTACCACGAACATCAAGGTACCTGAAGTTCATCCGGTACTGATGGTGTCACATCCGATCTCTCCAGCTGGAGACTGACTAACACACATCCGTGGGCCAAACAGACACTGCTATGAGAAATCTCCAATCAAAGCCATAGCGGGCACTAGTGCACTTAGATTGGCACTCCTGTAGAGACACATCTTGAAGACCCACAGTTATTACATGGGGTGAGGAACCAATTCTTTTGAGTCCCAGTCCATCATCCTCTCCACACGATCACACTGCTGCCCCTAATTTAGCTGCCAAAGCACTAAGTAATGATTAGGCATCTGGTGTGCTGTGACTATTGCTTACCATGCAGGACAGTTCCATCTCCTTGTTAAGTTGTACTTCCCTATATCTATTGTGACTACATGCTCTCTCATGACTTGTCCTCAGAGTCTAAACTGTTCTGGGCAGGGACCATTTTCTTGTTACATGTATGTACAGCACCCAGCACAATGGAATCCTGGTCCATGACTGGGGCCTTTGAGCATGCCACACTACAAATAATAATAAAGATTTGATTCTTTTAACTATTGTCTTTCCAGTAGAGGGGGAAAAGGAGGTCAGCTGTTCATGACTTTTGTGCTCTATGCAGTTTTATTGAAAAAGCTCTCTCTGTAACTTCATTTGTCTCTGTATCATTCCTACCTTGAATATTTTATTTTCAGTTGTTTCATTTTATTTTGTTGTTGTTTTGGCTTTGGTTCTGCACCCCTTTTCTCCACATAAGCTGTATGTTTGTTGTTTCGTTTTGTCTCCATATTGTCTGTCCATCTTCTTTAATTTCTTCTTTATTGCTTTGAATTACACCCTTCGCCTATAATTTTTTCCCCTCCCCTTGCCTTAAGCTTACTACAAAGCCTATCATCCTTGCCTGTAATGTTTGCTCCATCATTGCTTTTATCTGTGTGTTTCAGTCTTTATTTCACATTATCCCTTTTCTCTAATTTGTATTTTTTTTTCTACAATATTTTGTGTGGGTTTTCTTCCCATACATTGAGGAATGTTTCAGCCTCGTGCTTCTCACTCTTTATTTTCCCTTCACTCTTATTCTATTCTATTCAGTATTCGTCTATTCCTTTTTTCCCAATTCCAGTATCTTATTACCTGAGGCTTACCTCTTTTCTTATTATAATTAATTATTTCCATAGGATTTTATTTCATAGGGGTTTTTTTCTGTCATTTTATGTTGTACTATATTTCTGAATTTAAGCTTCCATTCCCTTTTCATATTTTTGTCATCTGTATATTCTCTCACCCACCCACAGCCAGCCTATCTGCATTTCTTCTCTGTCTCTGATAATATGACTCATGGTTCCTACTTCTGTCTGAAGTTGGGTGTGGGCGGCTTGTTTGTTTTCCTTTTTGAATTGTTTGCACAGTGATTGTGACAGCTCTTGAGGTGGATTCCTTTGATTAAGTATTCACAGCAGTGTAGGCCATGCTCGACCACAGCACTAGGGAGCTGCTTCTGCACCCACCAAAGTCAATGGGAGACTTGCCGTTGCTATCAACAGGAGCAGAACTGGGCTTTTAATGCTATGTCCATTTACTTCTTACAGCCTGACTGCCACAGAGCTGTGATGAGTGGTAACCGCATAGGGTCCCTCACCTCTAAGCAAAGCCTGGGTATAAAAAGGCTTTCTTTGCCTGCAAGCAAAATAGTGAAAAAAGAGCAGGGCTGATCCTGACCTGGTGAAGTCAATGAAGTCGTGCTGATTTACATGCACTGAGGATCTGACCCAGGAGGTCTGCCAAGTGGTGTTCTCATTCCCCTCTACGTGCTTGAGGGCACTGGCGTGGCTGATCTACTGTAGATAAGTAGAAGTGGCAGATGTCTCTGCTGCTCCCTCGCCATCGGGGGTCCTGGCGTGGATTTCCACACTGTGACCGATGGTTCCCACACATCCCAGTTTGCTGTTCACCCCATGACTTCTACAGGGGAGTAATGTGTACTTGGAGCCTCGATGTCTTGGTCCAACCCCCAGGGCTCTCCCTACACAGTAGATACACATCATTTCATTGCATTAAGTTTTTATGGGCCTGCTTAAGCATTTTCAGTACTGGGATCTAAATCATTATTTTGCAGTCAGAATGTTCTATTTTCTCTTCCTCCTTCATTCTTTTGTGAGTGGTGACTGCATAGTTAATCAGCAATTAACTTCCAAAAATCCAACCCTGAGCTCCTCTTTCTATATTTAGTCAGTGTCCTTGTCTTACGTACAGTAGTGTGTGGTCTTTTTTTAGGTGAAATAATGTTATTGGTTTTTACAGGCTATACATATAAAATGCTGTAATTGCAGGACCTTGGAGACACCTGTATGAATACAAAGGGATGGGATGAGCAGCAGAAAGAACACAAGCCATGGTGAATGAACAGGGAAGCTAAGTAAACTGAGCTCTTGCCACTTAATGTCCTTCAGCTCCTGCCGCGCTACCATCTGATGGATGTTCTGTGCATTTTGTGAAAGGTTTGTCAGTTTCAATCCAGTTATGCTGTGGAAAAAGGTGAGAGAAGCAGGAGACACCTCATGGAGGAACGAGAATAAAGAAACTGATGCCCCTGAGCAAGTCTCCGCTTCCCTTTAAAAAGAAGTAAGTCTGGCACTGAAGCTATAATGATAGAGTATCCCAAAACCATCTCTTTACACACATAGTATTAAGGGACCTGAGCCTGGCAAATGGTGTACAGATAGATCACAACTCCATCTTTCACCTTTAGATAATTTTGTCCTAGGATTATTTTGGTTGGGTGGAGCCTCTAGGGTGGACCTAATCTAGTTGCATTCTTAAGAATAAATTGCATTAGGTTGCTTAATTCAGAAAGATATATAAACCTGGACTGTTCATGAGTCACGACAGCAATCTTCCTTCTCATTCCAGTTCAGAAAAGTGTATTACTGAGTTAAAGGCGGTGTAAATCAGTCTGCACCCTAATGCAAAATGTCAGCACACCAAATCAATATACCCCTTCTTGGCTACTCTGTGTTTGTCCAGCACCTAGCACTATGAGGTCCTGGTCCATGACTGGGGCTCCTAGGCATTACTGCAATACAAATAATGAGTCATAGTCTTCCCGTACAGGACCCAATTCTGCCACCATTACTCATGTTGAGAGTATCTTGCCCTTAAAATCAATGGAACTACTCATGGAATGATACACGGCTCCGTCTGAGGAAAGGAAGCAGAATCAGACAAAGGATCTTTCCCAGATGAGAAGTAATGGATCAGAGGAGCAATGGTCTCAATTCAATCATTTGTGTTGGGTGACTAAAACCTGCTGATCCCAGATTAGAAGCATACACAAGCAATTTCAATATAATTTGACGTGGGATGGTAAACTACAGCAAGCCAAGTAAGAGCAGCTTTATACAAAAGAGCTTTTGCCCTCTCTCTGTCCCAGTGAGAGCAGTGTCTGATATGAATCATGGAAGGCAGTGGGCTGCTATTAAAACAGGTTAAATTGTTTGATAGTAAAGCTTCTGACGGATGAGAACTTTCAAAGCCAGAAGCCTCATTTATGCTACCACTAAAACTTTAAAATGACCAAAAGACTGTCTAAATTACTATTATAATGCAACAAAATGTATATTTATCTCTTTTTGGAAAGATTTGTTTCTTTTCAGCTGGTAAAAGCTCATCAGCCTATAAATCACTTCTGTACCTGTAGTAACCTCTAATGATAGCACATTATATTTTAATCTGTCTTCTTGGGAATGTAGTACAGAAACTCTTTGTGAGATAATAGAAAATCCATGCACGTCCTGAAATGCAGGTGTCTGTCTTGGGACGCAGAGGCAGATAGTATAGCAGTGCTTACCACGTTATCTAACTAAAACATGACATCAGTTGTTTCTGGATTAGACACTCTAGTCTCCATATGGTTAGTGCAGAAGCTATCTGTCCATTGCAAGCCTGACTTTGATAAACACATGCTCACTCCTGCCTTTTCCAAAACTAAAATAATCCACCTGAGATTTCACCTGTGTGACCCAGTGACAGATTTGAACTCTTTGCCAAAGTTTAAGACAGAGAATTAAAGACCCTGGGGAGAGAGAGAAGGGTTCCAAAATGGATGTCATTTTGAATTTGGAAATTTTCCTAATGTCCTTCTGGCTTCCAATATCTCCCTTCCCTCATCCTCCTCCCCAAAACCCAGCTTGGTCTAGAAACTCCGTCTGTTGGTTATGATGTGGATTCGTGCCTTTAGCTCGGTACGGGGAGTCAACTGGAGGAGTAGTGTGGCTGTTAAATACACTGGATATGAAGAATGGAAACTCAGTGTATTTAATGCAAGACTTAAGAAGCTTGCAGCCACTGACTGCAGGCCTCCTAGTGCACAGTTCTGTGCTATAGTGTGTGAACCTCAATAACTCCGCCATTAGTGGATGTCAGCTTTCTCCAGCAGCAACCAACATGGATGTAGCGTTCACTCATTGGCAGCATGGTCTAGAGGCATGCGCGTAGAACTACAGCTGTCCTGAGATCTAGTCTCACTTCTGCAATCTGGTCTTCATAATATTTACACATACTCCTGTCACTGCTCCGAAGTAGCATGCCTGTGAGGCAATGACCATCGCTGGTGCAGTTTTACATGGATTAATGGCTATACTTTTTCCCAAAGCTCCATCTGCTTTTCGGTGCTTCACTCCTTCGGTGTGTCAACTTCACAGGCTTGTGCGGCGTTAAATTGGACACCCAATAGCAGCTGTCACTTTGGAAAACATGACGCACATTGTCTCCAATAGGATTCTAACTTTTTTGCTTTTACTCAGTGGTTATGTCTATTATTTCCCTCCATAGTGTCTTTTGACTGGCAAGTCATGTACCGTAAAAGCTGCTCTTACTCCTTCTGCTCATCATGTCAACTCCTCAGTCCTCCCAGCCTCTCTGACTGGTGTGAGAATCAACCCCAGGTCTACTGAATGACACTCTAGTGTAATCACTAGACGACTGGGCTGCCATTCTATCAGCCTGAGATCAAAGTATTCATACAACAAATCTCATTACGGCACTAAGAAGGCCCCCATAACGATAGCATCTGAGCGCTACAGTCTTGAACGTAGTTATCCTCACAACACCCCCTGAGAGTAAGAAAGTGCTGCTATCCCCCCTTTATGGATAAGAGCCTGAGGCAGGCAGAGACCAAGGGAATTAGGCATCTAAAGCTGCAGATGGGGGCTTTGAAAAATCCACAAGGCATCTGGCTGCAGCTTTGGGGCCTAAAAACCTTGGAAAATCTGGCCCCAAGTGACTTGCTACACAGGATCATAAAGGAAGTCTGTAGCAAAATGGGGCTCCACACCCAGGAATACTCAGTCCCAGGCTAGCCAGTGCACCAGCCTTCCACTGTCTACCAAGCTGGCAGCGACAGGCCTCTTATATTTTTATTAGGGAGGTAATGGGCTGTTCTGGCCGTTGCAATCTATTAACACTCTCACCGACTTGCCTCTGTTGTGGGTGACTGCATTGAGGCAGCCAGATAGCAGCTGGTGCAGTGTGGCAAGGAGACAAGCCCCACTGGGTATGTCTCCACAGCAGTAAAACCCCTGCACCCAGCCCCATCTCACCTGACTTGAGCTCTCAGGGCTGGAACTACAGGGCTATACAATTGCAATGTAAACTGCTGGGCGGGGGCTGGAGCCTAGACAGACCTTTTATTGCACTGTAGACATACCTTATATTACTCCTGGATGTAGGCGGTAGATACAGTTTAACAAAGCACGCCTGTAGCCATTCGAATGTTTCCTGAAGAACAAAGAGTGCCTGTAAAGTTTTGGATTCTCTTTTTAATACATCTGATACCTGCTGAACATGGTAATCCGTTCATTATTATTCTTTTGGAGTGGTTGCAGCTCACCCAGTTTGCTGACCGACTCCTTTCCTCACCCAGTTTTGACACTGGTTTGGTTTGTTTGCAGCGCAGGGTTTGGTTTTGGGGGAGAGGGTGGAGAGGGAGGAGGAACTCCCTTCTCACATACTCACAGTGAGCCTGGTTCTTTAAGGTGCTGAGCACCTCCTGCCAGGTGTCAAACTCCCCAAGTGCCCATTGCACTCAGCTGGAACAGAGGGCAGTCTGTACCTTGCAGGATTAGGTCTGCAAACTGGAGGAATAATTCAGCAAGAAAAGATGATCCACTAGCAGCCAGCAAGGCCGTGCACTTGAGGATTAATCTTAATTACAAGGAAGCAAAAGTAGTTAACCTTAGCAGGAAAGGAAACAGACCATTCAGCAGCATGGAGTCCAGCTGAAGTCTCTGATTTGAGTGCAGAGCCCCACTTAGCCACTGCCAAACTCCCTGCTCTTTCTCTCAAGCAAGGCTTCGTTGATTAACCATTCTCTATGAATCAGGCATTCACGTCTGTAGAGCATTTTTACAGTGCTGGAGTTTCCCCATGAAGCTGTGCAATTGGTGAGTATGGCAGATGGCCCTCTATGCTCGTGTGCACTCTCTGAAAAACAATGTACACAGCAAATTAAAGGCTCATCCAAGCAGATCTCCCTTCCTCTGCGCAATAGGCTGATGTGCAAGGTGAATACTTAGGCAGCGTAGAGTATAATATTTCTATATTAAACAGAAATATGGCGCTTGACCTGTTCCTTCTCTTGATAATAGTGCCATCTGCAGCTTCCACTGTGCACTCTAACTACAGACACGGGCCCTGATTCTGATATTACTTGCGCCATGTTTCCTCAGAGTCAATCTCTTGACTTTGGTGGAGTTCCTCTTGACTTTCGCTAGGGCACAGCCAGAATCGGGCCCTCCAACCTAGCTGCAGGAGGGCAAGATATAAACTAGCTGTCCATAGCTGCTTTTTTGTTTCTCGCTGTATTAATTCATCACTTCCCTGTGCACCTCCACAATCCCTCACAGGCCTGATGTTAATCAAAGTAGGTAGACTGTCTTAAAGATACAGCTCTGCACATTATAGCTACCAAATACCTTCCATTGCCATCATTCCCACTGTGACTGCTTCTGCAGTAGCATTTAAAGAACTATCACAAATTAGAATCAGAAAACTGATTGTCTCTGCATTACCTAAGCAGTGGGTTTGCTGTCACCCCTGCTTATTATACTTGTCATCTACTGTTACCTTGTAAATACAATACAGAGGACGGCATCTGTTATCTCTCATAACTAGCTTTTAAGATCTTTGGGGCAGGGATAGCCTTTTTATTATCAACTGGAAAGCACTAAGGACCCTGGGTCCCAGTCCCTTGCTTGGGTCCTCTCAGCTCTACCACAAAAACAAATAAGCAGTGATAACTGAAATACGAGGGATACTGGCTTGCTGAAGAACAGAGGGGAGGAAAATGAGACTGCAGTTTGTATTATGAGGAAGGAATCCCAACCTAAGTGAATGTGGAATCATATATGTGAGTTTAGTGGTGGTGGTCTTTGCATTGATAAAAGAGTGATCGGCTTTATAGTGCTGCTTCCTTCCTAACTGGATATACCCCCTAGACATGAAATCGTGACGTTGTTTTGAACAAAAGCTACTTAACTCAAGTAATGCTGTCATCTAGACCTCTGTAAGTAACTAATGTTCTCAGCTCAGAAATCTTTATCTCATGGTCTTCTGACTTGGTTAAATGTAAATGGCTTGAAGAACATTTTTTCAGAAAGGGATTGTTTGTTTTGATGCACCTTAAAGACTAACAAATTCATTTGGGCATAAGCTTTTGTGGGCAGAAGCCCACTTTGTCAGATGCATGAAGTGGAAACTACAGTTAGGTAGGTATAATATACACAGGCAAAGATGGGTGAGCTACATCACAGTAAGGAGGGCAAGTGTTAACTCACCCATCCTTGCAAGTATATATATACCTACCTAACTGTAGTTTCCACTTCATGCATCTGATGAAGTGGGTTTCTGCACACAAAAGCTTATGCCTAAATAAATTTGTTAGTCTTTAAGGTGCCACAGGACTCTTGTTTTGCAGAGAACAGACTAACACGGCTGCCCCTCTGGAACTTTGTTTTGATGATATGCTTTGTACATATTACTTGAACAGTTCTTATCAAAAAGCTGTGTTGTTACGATATCATTTTACTTCCAACAGCAGTGGTGAAGCTCTGATAGATTGCCCATGCAATGCATGAGTAAAAGTGGCTAGGTAAACATCAGGGTCTGGATGAATGATTATTTAATCTGTTTACCAATGGCAATATATTACCAGCAATTTTTGATAAATTCATTTTATCCACATCTGCCTCTCCATAAGAATGAGGATATTTAGCTTGATTAAAACGTCATGGTCTGAAGGAGCCTTTAATACCAATCAGGCCAATAATCTAGGACTATAAATAGTTGAAAGTACTAGAGAGATGTGCAAAAAATTTAATTCACCATGTGAAACTGGGTGAGGGAGAGTAGAGAGAGACAAAGGTCTTTCTGCCTCCTTTGTAGTTGCAAAAGGGCAGAATCTTAATGAGTTTTAAGCTAATACCAACCCATCTCTCTCTCCATTTGGGGTTCTTTGGCTACAGTCAATCTCTAAATAGACAGGAACTATATGTCTCTATTCTTCTGTAAAGTGCAGTGTGCACATAGGATGCTATATAAATAATATAATAGCAGCAACTGCTAATATCCTCTCTAGAATGACATAAGGATTCTGGATGTGAACCCATGGTTGTTACAAAATCTCTGTGTTCTAAGCTTTTTAGCTTGGTCTCCCTTGGTTCACAGCCAGCATAAGGGCTAGAGTGTTCAGCTGATGCAAAGGCATGCACAGGGTGTTTTGCAGAATCACAGCACCCCAGGAAGAGCATAAAGTACTGCTTGGGGGCACATGGGAAGTATGAATTCTTTGCCATCTCTAGGCATCTCATGTAGCTTGCTTCCTCTGGTGCACTGGCATTCTTTTGTGGGCCAAGGTAGGGATAGAGTAGAGGCATGGCCCTAATTTCTCTCTGCCCCTTTCTGGTTGATTTACTCTCTAGAGGGAGTAAGGACCATACAGTCTCTGTGCAGATGAACTGCCAATGGTCTCTATTCTTACATTGGCCACATGTGCAAGAGCTATCACATCTCCCATTTGGAGACTCCCACCTCTCTGAACTAATAGCATTTTCTGTATGAGTGTTCCAGCTGCTCAAGATGGGGTTGTAATATATGCAGCCACCATTTCTGTCTTCACCCTTATCCATTTCTTTCTATCAAGATTGAATAATGTATTGGTTTTGGTTCCATTCGGTCTCAGACAGACATTTGTCCATTTGGGAACTGGAGCCATCCAAGACTGAACCCATGAGCTGGTAGAATGCCACGCCGGGGCAGCAGGTCATAAAAACAACTGCTTTCAATCCAGTTCTATGGCCCTCCTCTAACTTCGCTATTGGCTCAGGGAGAGAGTTATTTAGTCCACAAAGTTGCGTTTCAGCCTAGCAAATTGTTTAGCATGAATGCAAGATGTACTAATACACATGGGTTTTGTAAGTAATAAGGTCATGACTTCTTGTATCAGACGTGTGAATTTCTCTCTTACCCTGCCCTGTAGTCTATTTATAATCACTGTTCTTCCAGGAGAGAGAGACTGCACTGGTCTCAGAAGTCGGAACACTTGTTCAACCAGTCGAAGGCCAGCTGGGCTGGAGGAATAGCATTAAGGACAAGAGTGATATCCTTGTACCCTCCATTCAATCTGTTTATAGAGGTTGGATACCAGCACATTATTCAAATCCAAATATGCACGTGAAAGATGGCATTCAGCTAGATCCTGTAAACTCAAGGCCCAGTTTTCTTTTCTTAATACAGTTAACCAAACACATTTCACCTTCCTCCATACAGAGCAAACTCTCTAAATAACCACTGAGGAAATGTAACTTAATAGGAAAGATAGAACTTTGTTTAAACATTTTCTATTGGTGGTGTTGTTAACCTACAAATAGTGAGAGATTGGAGCATGTGTATCACAACTCCTGTAATGCAATAATAAAACAAAGGAAATTGTTTTTCACCACTTATTATACAGAAAAGGGCAGTTCCTAGATTTAATTTTAAGTTGCTATGTACTTGTCAGTAATTTAGCTGTTGGTTGGTGGCTGAAAATTACCAGTTTATAAACTGAGAAGTGTTAGAAAGTTGTAGAAATCTTGGCTAGATACCATGGTGTAGAATAGCTTATTACTTCCAGTGGCCATGATCCTACAATTGCACCTCTCCCTCCTCCCTTCCCCACATCACTCCTCTGGCTTTGGTGGGACATTTAATGGGTGCAGGGCCCCTCCACATGGATCCAGTTCCAGGCTCAAATGCATGCTTATAAAATCAAACTCATGCTAGACGTAGCAGGAATCTGAGTGGAGACACTCATGTATCCATTTCAGAGCATTAAAAAAACTATTTAGTTGTAAAAGTTCATAAGTGAGTCTAGGAAACATCTGAGTCTATGCCGACTGATGAGAATTTGAGACTGAATTGACCATCTAGAATGGCTGCTTACAAGAATTGATTAACTGTAGTATTCTCTGATCTCTGCTCATCTCAACCAGCAATTCCCCTTGGCTCTGCTGTAATTCCTGTGTAGCAAGTAACTCAATCACAATTTTACAACCACATATGGTTTTTACAACTATTACATCAGAACTTCCCTGTCTCTCCCGGATTTTTGCTGCTGCCAAAATAAGGCTATTTTGCACTAAACTTGAAAACTTTGATTTAAATCAGTCTTGCTATGACAGTCTGACTTGATTAAAAAGCATTGGGTCAGTCAACAACTAGCATAGTAATTCACTTGAAATAATGCAAAAGGAAAAATAAGCTGAATGTTTCAGTCACCACTAGTAAAAAGGTGAAAATAAAATAAACAAAAGTTTGTATCATAAATGCACCTGCTGGCACAGAGCAAGTTATTTAATTAGAATAGAAGCCAAGCAACCATGACAGTGGCTTTAGAATAATATAACCTCCTCATCCTGGCCTTTGAGGTTCTCTGTTAGTCTCTTCTGGATAGTCTTTTTGCTTCATCTTTCCACTTTGCACCTTCTGTTTGTTCCAGGTAGAGAGAACAGACTCCAACTTCATTTGTGCCATCCCCCCCTTCAAATCTCTTCGTTAAACCAACTTTCTCAAAGCCATTCTGCACTGCACTACATTAAATGGAGAAACTGTCATTCGGATAGATTCTGAGAAACCAGTTTGAAAATCTAAGAGTAAATCTGAAATTGTAAGCTCTTCGAGGCAGACCACTTTTTGTTGTTTTTGTACAGTGCCTAGCACAATGGGGTTCTCGTCCATGAGGGGTTCCGAAGTGCTTCTACAATACAAGTAATACATGTTATCTCTTCAAGCTGCTAGCTTGGACAATTGTAGCAACTTAACCCAAACTGATTTAAAGTGTCTTCTAATTTCTGACAGCAGAGAAGCATGTAAAATCTTTGGCAAAATCAGCAAAGACATCATAAGCAGGAAGGCAATGTGCTTTGTGTCTGTCATATAACCCTCCACTCTCACTGGAAGTACTCCTTAAGTAAGAAGTATGGTTATATCACATCATACCCTTTAAATGTCATGTGATTAAATGTGGCTTAATATCAGCAAATGGGATCATCTTAACAAAATGGATACAGAAGTCAGCATGACATATGGAAATTCTTCATTGCACATTCTGTGTCCATGAAGCCATGGACCAAAACTTTCGAAAGTAACTAGTGATTCTGGGTTCCCAACAGGAGAAACCACACAAGGATTTGATTTTCAGAGTGTAATTTCTGAGCATCAAATCCCTTTAGGGTGTCTGGACTTAGCCACCTAAAATCACTAATCATTTAAAAAATTCTTGGACATGTTACTTGGAAATAATGGGGGAATTTTCAAGGCACAAATGGTAGTTAGCCTCCCATTTCTCAATCCAACTCAATGGAAGTTGGATACCTACCTCCCCTTTATGCCTCTGGAAATATTTCCTCAGATCTAAAAAACTATATAACGGAAATGATAAACCAGTTCCCAATAGTCTGCCTGTGCTTGGTGATGCTGTTTCATTGCCCAGCTAAAGGCAGTTAGATGATTGAACATAGCCACACAAAAAAAGCAGTCAATTTAATAGAGACAAAAATGAATTGCATTAGAATAAACATATTTCCTTGCCCTTGAAGGGTGATTAAACTTCTTTTACTAGTTTAAAAAAAAGGGAGCCTAATAAAGTTACGGGTGTTCTAAAACTCAAAAGAAATTTTTATATTCCCCCTTCATGGGTGAGTTACCATCAGTCACGTTTGCAAGCTTATTATCTTTCACCATTCAGAGACTGGCAGGACAGTTAGAATGCTTTGTGTTTACTTTCTTTCCTTTCCATGCTTCTCAGCATGAGTTCACGAGTGCTTTTGCTTCCTTTCAGGGAATTCTAGCCATTTGCAATCCTGTGTTAAAAGAGGACAAGTAATGTATTCAGGAGCTCGAGCTTTCATTTATTCCTCCAGCTCTATATTTGCCAAATATCTGGCCCTCTAAACTCTGGTGGGTTTTCTTCTGTCCATTGATGAAATAGGTATAGATGAATGTGTTACTCAGACTGTAAGCTGTTTTATGCTTGTACAGTCCCTAACACAGTGGGATCCTGGTCCATGACTGGGGATTAACTAAGGATTCCACAGTACAAATACTATGTTTTCATGGATTGACCAGCTATGTCAGATTCCTTTGTTTTCTAACACTTGGAACAGGAAGTAAATGGAGTACCTAAGACAGGAGCATGTAGATAGTTTTAGTGGTGACTATTGTAGCTATAAAACTCAGAATTTACAAGAAATATTAAACAAAACTATAAGGACTGGAGCGTCAGTGCTGTGGCTACATTTTCATTTCTGAAGTGACTCACTTCAGTTGGAAGACGGAGTCTATCAGCTGAAACATCAGAGAACGCCAGCACGAAATAGCACAGCACAGCTGGAACTTTTGGAAGGGGTTAGCGTGCACACATCCAGAACACGGTTGTGGAGATCTCAGCTCCTATTGAACCATCTTGGTAAGTAGCCAGCTCTTCAATGTTTGCTCAATGTGCTGAGAGCTTTTCAACGTAAACTTTTTTTTGGAAATGTGCCCATCCCCATCCACAAGTGAAGTGCTGAAGCCTTTAAGAACGATTTATCAACACCATAGCAGAGTGGGAGAAACACATGGCCTAGAAAACACCCTCACAATAGTCTGACAGTTTCTTCCAACAAGTTCTGGAGACATTTATTTTAAAAACACTTTACTCAACAGGAAACATAGGCTTCTCCAGAAATATTGGGACAGTTGTGCCCAGGATTTTCTAGTAGATGAGTCTGCATCATTCATCACAGGTGTATACATCATTAATTTTCTCCCTTTCTATACTTTAATCAACACTGCCTACACATCACATCTTGACATGCTCAAATACGTACTTTAGGGTGCATTCATCTTCAAAGTGTTCAGATACCACTGTATGGAATGCAATATATATACACACCTGCATACATCTATCATCCATTATGTTTTGCTACATATACCAGAGTTCATTTCAATAAACCTGCTAAGGAAATAAACCAGGTTGTTTTTTTAAAAATATTGATACTGAAAACTATTTCTGAAGCAATAGAAATAATCTTATGTCAATGTTCTTTTACAGGCTTAGCTCTGCCACAAGAATAAAATATTGTGCAAATATTTTCTATCCTGACATAAATCCTCAGAAATCTTCAACAGACTTGAATGGGGTACAGATCCCAGAACATGGCCCTATCATAAGATCAACATAATGCCTTGATAAATTTCACTTTCTAGACAAGTCAACAACCCAGATTGCTATGATAAAGCCTTGCACACGTGGCTAAAATAAACTTCTGGGAAGAATTTATTATTTTAGTTCACAGGCTGTGTATTTAACAAATATCTCCATCAGCCACAAATTCAATAAGCTCTCAGAATTCTGTATGGAGCCTAAGAAAAGCAGTTACTTGATGCCCACCAATTTACTGCTCTCTACTGTAACAAATCTCTAGTGTGAAATATTGTTAATTGATCAGTATGAAATACTAATCATTTTAATGCCACTGTAAATAAAAAATTATTTTGTATTTGAGTTGCAGTGAAGGTATTATTAACTCTTACAACGTGGGCAGGATTTGGGGGACCCAGTTGATTGGTCGATACTAGCTTCCAGCCTTATATGTAAATCTCTGACTTAATAGGTCATTCATTCATTAGTTGCATACCAAGTTGCCAATAAACAGGCAAGGAAAAAAGAACTGGAGAAAAATGTTTAACTCTATTCCTCTTTGTTGTATTGTGTTGTGGTCTTTTTGACCCGGTCTACACTTACCTTTGGGATTTGGCGGCAATCGACGGGAGATACGCAAGTGACATAAATCACTTGCATATCTCCCATCAACTTTGCTGCGTCTCCTCCGTGGACCATCCACACTGCGCTGCGTCGAAGGGAACAGTGTTTCCTTCAATGCAGCGCTACGCCACTTACCGGGGTGGTTTTCCTACGTTGATTGCTGGATTGATTGAGCAGGTCTACACAGACTGCTCAGTCGATCCAGAGCAATCGATCTGACAGCGACAAATTTGCCCCCATCAGTGTAAACCCAGCCTTTGTTTCAGGGGAGTATAAATACGCTATGGGCTTTAGGTGTGGTTATATCTTGATGCTGTAGCATCTTCAAATGATCTGTCTATTACAGCCACGGATTAGCTGACTCATCGGTGGACTGGATCTTTGAAGTTGCTGCAGCCTAGAAGAGATGTGAATGTGTTCACAAGAGACTGATCCATAAAAAGACAACTGTGTTGCTCAGCTCCAAGATCTGAACACTTTGCACTTTGTGGAAATGCAGTTCTTCTTCCAGACACCCATGCAGTGTTAGTCACAGCAACTGCAAATCACCCACTGTGATGGGTTAGCCTGGGGTGCAACCTGGACTGTGGGACCACCAAGCCCTCTGTCTCACCAATCTGAGCTCCCTCTCACACTGTGAGGCTAGGTCAAGCCACAAACCTCTGGCAGGTACTATACTTACACAGAAATACACAGGCAGGGAGACACCCAGCTGAGTTACATGAATGCTGTCCCCAGCCGCTCATGAGCCCACAATAGAGAGGCGTCAGCCAATTTCCCGCAGCTCTCCTGCCTTGCGGCCCAGAAATATATTGTCTTGCACTGGTCAGAAGCCTGACCAGGTAAGTTCATTACCCAGTCTGTTACTCAGGGTTCCTCAGCCCAGTAATTTTTAGTCTCTGCAAGTCAGCATCAGGAAATAAACCAAGGAAATGCAGTACCTCTGCCTGCTCTATGGCTCGCACAGACAACTCAAGACCAAGAGCTCTTAAAGCTTTACTTTATTGGTCTTCAGCAATTCCCATTGGTATTATCTTTACCAGAAGTCTCCACTTATTAGTCTTCAGCACCTACAAATACAATAGGTGGTTAAATGGCTAAAAACAGCAAGTAGAATTTTTGATAGTTCAGCCCAATAATTGGCAGTGGCTTGGACAACTGGCTGGTTGTTAATATGTCTCTGTATGAGTCCACCCTTTCCTCAGTGTGCAGAGGACATGCACTAGCCTTTGTACATTGCATTGAGATTTCCCAAGCACTTCAGTCAGAACACTGTTTTAGGTAAAATAGAAAACAGATTTATTTACTACAGAACGATAGATTTTTAAGTGATTATATGTAGCAGACAGAGAGTTCAGAGTTGGTTACTTAAGAAACAAAAGTAAATTCACTGTCTAAGTTCTATTAACTAAACAGGATTTGAATCAAGCAAGGTTTCCCCTGACAAGCAGGTTACTGATCCTCAATACAAGACTGGAACTCATTTCCAGCCTGGGACCCCTCTTCCTCAAGTGAAAGTTTTTGTCCTTCAGACATTTCTTCTAGGTGGTGAATTGGGGATGGAGGAGAGGCCAAATGATGATGTCACTTTCCCTCTTATAGTTTCTCCCAGCTTGCTGGAAAGATCTTTTGCTTGTGATGTGGGGGTATGCTCCCATTGGTCAAGGAGCCTTCATTGTATACGTGCTCTCTATGAGACCATTGTATACAGTTCCTGAAAGAGTGGATTATTTCCTTGATGGATGTTAGTGAGCCATTAACACTGTCTGGCTACTCCATTGTTATACCTAAAAGACTGGTTGTGGGTATTCCCAACTGCACAACATGTTTCAGTGACACACACAGTGCAAAAATTCATAACTTCATATACAATGATAGCACATACAATCCAAGAGGATATTAATTTCAACAGATCAAGACATTTAAAAGGATACCTCACAAGGCGTACTTTGTACAGAGCATATCACAATTGTATCACAGTGGTGAATATGGGGGTTACAGGATAGTGCTTTGCGGAAGAGAGTGCCACACCTACTGCCTACGTAGAGGTTGGCTGAGAAGAACCATAGCGTGATCTAGTGCTTTGTCCACCAGTGAGGCAACAAAGAACTTCTTGGCTCTAAATCTTGGCTCTTGCATATAATTTACTTTGTGGCCTGAGGAAAGTCACGTGAGCCAGCATTTTCAAATCCAGTAGCTTAAATTTAAGTATATGGCCTTCTCCTCCACTCCCACCAGTGCTGAATATGCATAGCTGCCATGAAAGTATCAATGTTCAACATGATGACAATCACTCTTATAACTGTTCTGTCTCACACTACATCTCTAGACAGATAGATTTGAAATGTCCCCTATTTAGCTGCAGCATTCTCTACTGGAGCCTCTTACATAAATTTCCTATTAAACAATACACTAAGAAACCAAATATCCAAGGGGTTTGTTGCCTTGTGTTCCTAAAAGGTTTCCTGAAGTTTACATTTAAAGCATCCATTCAGAATTTGGGATGGGTTTGGAGAACCTCTATTAGTGATGAGTCCTACATTTTTGTCTGCTCCAGGATACGATTGGCCTTAATCGGATTCCCTCAACCACTGAAATAGCTGGCACATAGCTCCAGTGTTGTTGAACTGAGCAAAGACGATTTGAAGAGCATTGTTTGTGGCTGAGACACAATGATCTGATCACTCTGACCCCTCACTCATCTAGGATAGGTATTGCTGTTGAATCGCACAGTCTGCCGTGACTGGTTCCAAAAACTAGGGGCTGCATCACTCACTCACACAGAAAAACCCTTGGGAAGGTACCAAGGAGAAAGAAAACTCCCTAAGCTTCTCCATACAGCTTTCTGCTAGGGGTCTCGAAGGCTGTGTTTGGCCTGAAGGCCTGACTCTTATTCTCAACTGTGCAGAGCCTCTGAGGTCACTAGAAGGGCTCTGCACAGGGGCGCCACGTCCTCTGGGCTGCTCCACTGCACATAGGTGTTGGAACTAGGGGTGCGGGGGGTGCTGCCGCATCCCGTGGCTTGAAGTGGTTTCCATCATAGCCAAGGTTTACAGTGTGTTTCAATGGCTCTCAGCACCCTCACTATACAAATTGTTCCAGGATCCCTGCCACTGCTTGGTAATGCAGCTCCAGTGAACACTCTCCAAGGTTGGGGGGGAGGGCAGTGTTGGTACTGATGAGCATATGCCTTGTGTTCCCCTACTTACATGAAAAGATGAGCAGGTGAGCCAGATACTGGAGTCTGGCAGTTTGATTCCCCACCTGCCCATTAGGGAATATTAATAGTTTGGTTTTTGGCAGCTGAGGCACCCAGCATGCAAACCTCTTGCTAAAACAAATCCAAACGCAAATTAAAATGGAAAGAACACTGACACAGCAGTGATTTCCCCCTTAGCTGGGCACAAACATGCAGTGGGCGATGTGTTAGAGAGAGAATTGGAGCTGGCCTGCTGCCACTGTTTTCCCAACATTTCTGGCTTCTTATTGTATTTCATCCAAGCAAAGCCCCATAAGCATTTGTTCCAGACTAGTCCAGACCCCCCTGATCCATGTGTTCAGTATCCCCTCACCTACATTAGCTTCAAAGGAAAGTGCCCACACCTATCTATTGTGGCTGAATACCTCTCAACATTATGAGGAAGGGAAATGCTATTCTCTCCAGTTTATGCAAGGGGAATGGAGGCAAAGACAGACAAGGTGCCAGATTTCTAAATATATCAGGCACCTCTCTATGTTTGAAAATCTGGCCTTAAGTGAGTTGGCCAAGGTCACACAGAAAGTCTGTGCCAGCAGGGAATCAGGTCTCCCAAATCCCTGGATAGCACCTTAACTGTTAGATTATCCTTTCGCTCCATGGATAAAGATGTAACAGCTTCTGCATAGGGAAAGCGTATCCCTACACGCAGGCACATAGTGGTTGGCTTTTGCCTTCTATGATGGGGTTCCCTCACCACTTATGGCACCTCCTGCTGGTTGCCTGCAGGACTAGCTCTGCCAAGTGATGCACTCTCCTCAGTGGTGTCTCTACTCAGCTTCTCCTCTCACTCTGCAATCTCTTTTACCAGAGCTGGCCTGAAGACCCAGTGGCACCCCAGGCAAGGAGTGTCTTTGGTGCCCTCCCACCCCTTCCATTTGTTAATAACTTGTTAATTGTAAGACTAACTGAAATGTGCTACCACCAAAAAATTGAACTGTGCACCAATATTTGTTCTGATATCCCATAGACTGACTGGCTGCCCCCACCCCTTATATACCTGCGAGGGGGTGGCTGACAACATTCTAGGAGGTGGGCGGAACATTTGAGGAGCGTGTAGTTCTCAGAAAATCTGGAAGGTTCCACAAGATTCTACAGAGGTCCAGAACACTCCAGCAGGTTAGCACATATGGGATACCTGAAACATTTGCCCTTTTGTCACTAGCCACAAAAATAGAACTCTGAGCCCTGCACCGCCCCGGGCCCAGCACCCCAGCGGTCACCTGCCCCTAAATCCAGCCCTGTTTCACTTTTGGAATGGCAGCTTCCAGTCCCTGGCTTAGCCCTCCAGCCAGGTCACTCAGATCAATCCTCCTCTTGCAGGGAAATCGTAACCCTTCCAGACCATCTGGTATCTCCAATGCCCTGTGTTGCTGCCCAGAGGCTGGTTGGGGAACTTAAGTCTGCTCTCTACACTGGGTTCTAGCCCCAGGTCCCCATTACATTCAGCCAAGGCCTGTACTATCTTCGCACTTGCTCCTGATTATCTGGATTGCTTCTGGCCTGGCATGGCTTGGCAATCTATACTTCCCCCTCTCGGTGGGGGGGGGGTTGCAGATTCCATCCTTGCCTGGGCCTCTCTTTCTGCCCAGCTGAGCCTGCTTCTAATTAGTGGCCTCTTTAGCCTGCACCTCTCCCCTACTTGCTGCTTAACTGTTTAATTAGGTTTGCCAGGCCTAATTTACCATCTCAGTGCCAGTGTGGGGAATACACCCCATCTTACATGAGAGTTTATGTTGTTTATAAATGTATCACTCCAATAATGTCTAATCCTTCTTTAATCCTACTAAACTGTTGCTATGTGTTCCACAGGCTAATATTTTTCATAATATGATCCAAAGAATAATAACAAAAATGGTCCTCTGCTTTTATATGTGAATCAGGTGTTTTATTACGGAAGCTGTTTTGAAACATTAATTAGATAAGTTGTTACCTGCGCCCCTTGAAATTAAACATAAAAAAGTGCATATCTGTACATCTTGTAAGTACAGTTTTTAAATATGCACTTTAAAAAAAATAAAGCTAAGGAGACAGCAGTTTTAGAAAAAGTAATAAAAATAATTATGCTTTTGTTTTTCTTGGAGCAATCGGGCAAGACTAGTTCAGAGGTGGGATTAGAGTAACAGAAGACCCTGTGTTAAATGGAAAATAGCTCTATTTGCTCAGAGTAAACTTAAAGAAATTGTCTGGTCCTCTTAATTCATTGTTAGAAAATTAGGCCAAAAGCTGAAGTGATGATGTCAATGCAAGAATTATTAAATACATCGGAATCATTTCTCATGTTGGTGCTCAGGGGATCCCATTAATGTCTATAGATTAAGCACTCTTTGCAGCAGGTTTCTGCACCCTGCTGATCCAGTAGCCATGAAACACAGCTGAGCAGTGGAAATTTGCTTTAGTTCATTATTTCCCAAAGACTTGCTGCTTCTTGACTATAGAAGAAGTGAATTAATAGCGATATTAATCAGCGAGAGTGGGATCCAAGTCATTCAGTCCTCTGGCCTTCTGCATGTATGCCTACACTATACTGACACAGCTACAGAACTTCAGCTATGTCACTGTAGGCCTGTTGGGTAGACACATCCTATATTAATGGAAGGGGTCTTTCTGCCAATGTAGGTAATCCATCTCTGAGAGGTGGTAGGTAGGTCAGTGAAAGAATTCTACAGCACGGGTTAGATCAATCAAATTATGTTACACAGGGCATGAAATTTTTACAGCACTGTGTCCTGTAGCTGGGGATCAACCTAAGTTTTACATGTAGACAGAGCCTCAGTAAATCTTCTTGTGTATGTTGTAAACTCTTCAGGGGATGGCTCTTTATTTTGTATGGTGCCGAGCACCCTATCAGCAGTTACACAACTTCATGGTGGCTTCCAGCTGGAAATCAAATCTCATTATGCATTTTATTTCAACAGACTTTTTTTTAAAGGCCCTAGGCAGAAGTAAAAATTATTCCTTTATAACCTGCTCTTTAGGCTGAGGACTGTCTTTTCTTTGTGCTGTAGAGAAGTTAGTGCAGTGGGGCCTTGGTCCTTAATTGGGGCCTCTCACAGCTACCATAATACATAATAACGTGACTATCAATAATGTTACCTCTACAGAGCAGCTCTCTCCTCCTTTAACACAGATGGGTGAGCTCAGGATGGACAGGCATTTAAATGTTCTTGAGTAACTTGTGCCCTCGACACTCACATCTGGTGCATCTGCATAGCCTCGTGACTGGTCCCACAACCATCTGTTCAGATGGCCCACTGCCCACTCAGAAATTGGTCGTGCCCTTGCCCTTGGATACATGGTTGTAGCCAATACAGACCATAGAAAAGGACATATTGGATAATACTGCCAGAGACCTATCCAGCAGGGATTCCCTTCCCTGTGGCTTATGGATGAGTGTGTCATAGAATCATAGAATTTTAGAGTTGGAAGAGCCTACAGGAGGTCATCTAGTCCAACCCCCTGCTCAAGGCAGGACTAACCTCAGCTAAATCATCCCAGCCAGGGATTTATCAAGCCGCAGCTTAAAAACCTCGAAAGATGGAGATTCCATCAGCTCCCTAGGTAACCCATTCCAGTGCTTCACTACCCTCTTAGTGAAAAACGTTTTCCTAATTTCCAACCTAGACCTCCCCCACTGCAACTTGAGACCATTGCTCCTTGTTCTGTAATCTACTACCATGAGAACAGCCTAGCTCCATCCTCCCTGGAACCCCCTTTCAGGTAGTTAAAGGCTGCTATCAAATCCCCCCTCATTCTTCTCTTCTGCAGACTAAACAAGCCTAGTTCCCTCAGCCTCTCCTCATAAATCTTGTGCTCCAGTCCCCTATTCTTTTTTGTTGCCTTCCATTGGACTCTTTCCAACTTGTCCACATCCTTTTTGTAGTGGAGGGCCCCAAACTGGACAGAATACTCCAAATGTGGCCTCACCAATGCCGAATAGAGGGGAATAATCACTTCCCTCAATCTGCTGGCAATGCTTCTACTAATGCAGCCCAATATGCTATTAGCCTTCTTAGCAACCAGGGCACACTGCTGACTCATATCCAGCTTCTTGTCCACTGTAACCCCCAGGTCCTTTTCAGCAGAACTGCTGCTTAGCTTGTCGGTCCCCAGTCTGTAGCTGTGCATGAGATTCTTCTGTCCTAAGTGCAGGACTCTGCACTTGTCCTTGCTGAACTTCATCAGATTTCTTTTTGCTCAATCCTCCATTTTGTTTAGGTCCTTCTGTATCCTTTCCCTACCTTTCAGGGTATCTACCACTCCCCCTAGCTTAGTGTCATCTGCAAACTTGCTGAGGGTGCAATCTACCCCATCCGCCAAATCATTAATGTATGTAGGATCTCTTCCTCTTTCCCCTCCTAGCTTTTTCTGAATCACTGTTGGTGATATGAGAAGGCACAGAAAGTGCCTTTTCATTTCCTCCTGAGAACACTGAGGTCCCTGACCAGTTTTTCGTCATGGGCATGATCTCAAGATTAACCTCTGCTACTAGGAAAAGCCTGTTTCTGCCCTCCTTGAATCCAACAGCAAAGATTACATAGATTTCCATGACAGCAAGACAGGGACCATAGTGAGGGGAACACAGGGGTGATGTGCTCACAATGGCTGGTGTTGCTTAGCAAGCCAACTGCTGCGTTTGGGGCTCACTGGTACCTTTTTTTTCTTTACGGCTGGTGCCACTATTTGAGTGCTCTGGTATGAATCTTAGAGGTGCAAATTGTATCTATGCGAAGGAGGCTGCCCTTCTACAGATCTACTCCTAAATTAAACAAGAAATGACACACAATATCATGATTATTTTCTTTCATGTATTCATGCAGGTCATTTTCCACTATTTTGTACATGACCAGAAGTAGTGAGCACCATTCCTTCTTTTTTAAGAAGGGTTAGTACATAGAGACTTATTTGAAGGCGTAGACATCCTCAGGGGAAAGCAGGTGACAGGTGCAATTCAACACAACATTAATTAAAGAAGAGATTTTGGTAGCCAACTTGTCATTCCTATATATATGTATGTGTATATATATATATATATATATATATATATATATATATTAAAAATGAATTGTGATTTCTGTTCCTTGGGTAGCTTGTTGTAACTTTTTGTATAGATTTATTTCAGAGAACAGTAATTGCAACTTTTCATTACAGCTAACAAAAGCTGGTCAAATGCCTCGATAAATCTTTACTTCTGACGATGGTCATAAACTCTCCATGAACAGAAGTGATTTACTAGCATGGAATCCTGACTTCTCTAAATAGTTCTCGGTCAGTAGTTTTCCAGAAGTCACTCGTTGCAAGTATCCTGGCTGGGATATTCAAAAGTGCTGAGTGTGTCCTCCCTCTGCTCCCATTCAAGTCAGTGGCATTTTTACCAGTGACATCTGGGAGAGCAAAATTATGCCAGAGTGACTGCTGCCATCTTGGCTGACACACCAAAGATTGAATTAGAACTTCCAGAGCCAAAAGCATACGTCTCTACAGCTTGAATGTAAAGAGTTTGTCAATGCTGTATCTACTCCTTTTAACATGGATGTTATAGATTCTCCCCTAGATTCAGTGAATTGTGTCCCACTGGTATTTACGGCGACCATAGTTTTATACTGATCATTTTGGGCTCTTATGATCCAGAAGCAGCTGGCACTTTTACTGACATTCTGTATCCAATCTAACTAGAGCAGCACTCTGATTATTTAATTAATTAAGGATAATTGGCTGAGCATTAGGGTACTTGCCATTATAAGTACTATGCAGTGAACTGTCACTCACTGCAGCCTTGCTCACCTGACCTACGTGAGCAAAGGTAACAGAATTACTTGTATGTAGGATTTGGCCATTAGGGCATACTGGTTTGATGAGATATTTAGGTTCTAGCTTTTACTGAAGGTCATATTAATTGGGTTGTTTCTCTGTTTCATATTAATATTCAGTTAGTGTCCTGTCAGTTTCAGGGTCACACAGCATCACTATAAACCTTGATTGTGTGCTCCATACTCAGGCAAAGCTCTCGTCAAAATGAATCCATAAGGAGTGTAGCATCAGCTTCCTGATATAACTTGTGTGTCTTGAGGATCTAGCTGAGCCCTGCTTAGTTGTATGATATCTCAGCTCCACTTCACTGTTACTGTTCCTGAATCTTTCCAGGAATAATTTTAAGACTGAAGCCACACAAAATAACAGATTCAAGGCTTATCTGGGTTTCTCCTCACACTGGCTGAAATGCAGTTTATGGTCTTCAAGAAAGCTAAAATAGCTTTCATAGCAGTCACAAGTGTAGGGCCTGGGTGCAGTTTATCCCTCCTTGCACCAGTCTTGCCTCTTGTACTTGTGTGGGGATATACCCCAGGGACGACAGGGAGTTTCTATTAATTAGGAGTAGCTTTAAATCTACCCTGGAGCTTGAGGAAAGGATAATCTGCACAACCCCTACTTACTCTGCCCATACCCCTTCACTAACCAGTGTTGCCTGCTTCTGGGTTGCAGCCATTTTGCATTGCCACAACTGCTTCTTGACCTCCTCACAGGTCAAGGGCTGCCTCTGTAAGCTTTGCTTAAATGCATAGCCTGATAGATTCACAGATTTCTTTTTAAAGGCTAAGTGCAACCACTCTAATCATGTAGTCCAGTGGTTCTCAACATCTTTCATAGTCTGACCCCATAGTTCAACAGAAAAAAGTTAGGGGCTGGTCCCCGGCCCCATCCCATCTAGCTACAATGTCAGGAGGGGAGGTTCCAACATCTAGTTTGAAAACTCCCAATACCTAGCCTGAGCTCCTGGCTAATGCAGGATGCCTGATCACCAGGCCTAGTTGCTCTAAAAGCCACAATCCCACAATAGATGAAGAAAACCATACTGATTAAAAAATCCATCTGCTTTAGAGGGGAAGTGAAGGCAGCTATAAAAAATAATATATCATAAATGGAAGAAAGGGGAAGTTGATAGTAATGACTAAAAGTCAGAAGTTGGGAATTATTGATAAGGGAAGCAAAGGGACACAAGGAGAAATTTATGGCCAGCAAAGTTAACAATTAAAAAGAGTTTTTAAAAAATATATTAGGAATGACAAGAATCCAGAAAATAGTACAGGTCCGTTACATTGACCATTGGTCAATTATTTGTCCACCTCTACTCCTAGCTCCCAGGCTTGTACATTGAAGAGTGTAGGATGGTTCTGCCCAAATGAGGGTGTCAGAATTGCTCAGACCTATCATGTTTGGCAGGCTATTAAAGATGGAAGGGACTGAGATCCCTTAGCCCATCCACTAAGCACTGTGCAGGCTAAATTTCATACTGTGCATTTGTCCAGTCTAGTTTTATAGGAAGTGATCTTATCCTCAGGGTTTCCAGAAGTTGGCAGCATAACTTCCCTTGGACAGCTATGGCTAATGATCTCAGTCCTCAGAAAATGAACCAATCTCATGAGCAAAAAGAAGCTGGAGAGATGTAGACACTTTAGTGTTCAGATCATGGGAGGGGAAATACCTTTGATGGTATAGAGAAAAAATAAACTGTACTGCAACAGAACAATAACGAAAGTGTGAAAAGATGGAGGTGGAAACAGGTTTTTGGTTTTTTTAAAGAAAACTATGGTGAAAAAGTAATAGGTATCCAATTAACTGCAATCAAATCCAATCTCTGAAAACAAGAGAAACAAATGGGAGTGGTGCAGTCATGCAAAAATTAGAGCAAACTATAAAGAATATTAATTATTCCCAAAATACATCCTGTAAGCTTTGGGAATGCTAACTATGGCCTCAGTCTGAGAGGTGCTGAGTGCTCATCACTCTTCTTGCTTTCATCAGGCAGGAGAGTACTTTGCACCTGTCAAGGGGAACTCAGCACCTCTCAGGATCCAGGCCAAAGCTAATGAGCAGTTAAGTTGTTAGTAAAACAGAGGAACCAAACTGACAAGGGAACGTTTATCTGAAATCATTCCTTATGTATGTCTTGTCTGGGTAAAGTGTCCAGTTATACATGGATGATCAAACATAACATAGCCCAAGTTAACTGCTGTACTTATCTAGCATATGAAACAAAACACCTCAGAACTGGGGCTGGAAAAGCAATACTGTTACATCCAGCCAAAAGAATACTAACTACATAAGGCAAGATTTTTGGAAGTGTTGCGCATCTAAAACCTCCACAGGAAGCCATTGGGGCTGCAGGTTCTAAATGCCTCTGAAAATCAGCCCCATGGTGTTTCCAAGTATTAAGTGACTTACAAATGTTTTATTAAGGCTCCTGAATCCTTGTTAGGCAAGTAAATATTATCCCATTTTTACAGATAGCGAAAAAAAAAGAGCTGAAAGCTTCAGGTGCCTAAAAAGGATTTTAAAAGCCTAATTTAGACTCGATTTAAAAATAAAATCTCCACCCTAATTGTTCAAAAATGATCAAAGTCCTAGGACTGAATCATGTAATTGCTGTATACCCAAACTTCCTTTCAGATCCATGGGATGGCAATTCTATGCCACCTACCAACAGAGGAGCTTCCCCCCTCCCACCCCCAAATATCAATGAATTACAGTTTCACAACACTTCACAAGGAAACTGAGCCATGGAGAGGTTTATGCCAAGGTCATAAAGAAAGTCTTGAGATGGATCTGAAAATAGAAGCGAGTTCTACCAGATCTCCTAGCTCTCGATCCTATGCCTTAGCCAAAAAACTGTTCTTTCTACCCTCTTATAAAAACCAGTGGCAGGATGTAGCCTATAGAAATATATTTCAACCCCTTTGTATGATAAATCACCCTTCACTTAACAGGGTAGAGAATTGATACCTGTGCTCCTATATTTCAGTTATTTCCTTAGAAAGAAAATTATTTTCATCTGTTTCGAGTTGTTTGGTTTCAGGTATGGAAAAAGATAAATCTCTTTACATGGGAGTAAATTTCCTTTTTGTTCCTAGTTGCTTCCATAATCCTGTCGTCTATTACGGTTGAAGCAAAGTTCACATGACATGCTGCCAGAGACAGGTTTATGATTATTTCCTTAGAATGACCTATTTATTTATGGGCTAGATTATCCCATCTTAAATAATGTACTTGATAGTCCCCGTTGTTTGTCAGGAATATATGATGCCATCACAGTTGGAAAGATTCATTCTGAATTAATACTCAAACCTTTAGAAATAATTTTCAGTGTAGTACTTATTAGTGTTCCTCTCAAACTTCATTCATAGTCCTGACTGGAATAGCTTTCTAAGGGAAGTTATGGGATGAGAACATTTCCTGTAAAATTAGACTGGAGAAATACACAGTATGGAATTAGCCTGCCCCGGTGCCTGGGGGATAGACTAAATGATCTAGGTCCCTTCGGTCTAATTGTCTGTCTAACATCAGAGGGCTGCCCCTCTCACTCAGGGAGAGTCCTCCCACTTTCTTCAGGGAATAGAAGGGGGAGCAAGGAGTAAACCTGGACAAATAATTGACCATTTGTTTCAGTTAGCTAATGGAGAAATCAGGAAAATATTTTCTTCAGTTCTGAAGAATTTGTCAGCAAATCAGAAAAATCCACTTCAGGCCAGCAGCACCTGTGGGTGCACACCTGCCTTTGTAACATTTAGCCCAGTGCTGAGGGCACGTGCCTGGGGTGTGGGAGACCCAACCTTGAATCCCCTCTATGGAACAAGGACTTGAAGATAGATTTCTTCCCTGCTAGGTGAGCATTCTCCAGCCTGCAGCCACTGGGGTGGGTGGCTTTCACTTACTCCTGTTGGTGAAGCTCTTCCACTTCGTATAAGCATGTAAATATTCACTGAGCCAAAAAGAGAATGACTTTATAGCCTGATGATTAAGGCACTCCATTTACTCCCTCTCAGGTGAGGTTCAAATCTTCCCTCGACCTGATCCAGAGAAGGGATTTGAATCCATAGCTCTGTCCTCCTGGAGGGAATGCTTTAATTGCCAGAGCCATGCTCTCTCTTTGGCCCAGTGAATATTTAAGTATATACAGCTTCAACAGGAGCGAGTGAGAGCAGCCCACTCTAGAACAGCTAATAACCTGGGGCTAGGATGCTCAGCTGGTAGGGAGATGATCTGAGTTCAGTTGTTGCTCTAGGGTGGGGATCATTTAGGACAGAAGAATCCCATGCACAGCTACAGTTCTGCAGAAAAGGACCTGGGGGTTACAGTGGACAAGAAGCTGGATATGAGTCATCAGTGTGCCCTTATTACCAAGAAGGCTAATAGCATATTGGGCTGCATTAGTAGGAGCATTGCCAGCAGATTGAGAGAAGTGATTATTCCCCTGTATTCGGCACTGGTGAGGCCACATTTGGAGTATTCTGTCCAGTTTGGGGCCTCCAAATATAGAAAGGATGTGGACAAATTGGAGAGCAACAAAAAAGATTAGAGGGCTGGAGCACATAATTTATGAGGAGAGGCTGAGGAAACTAGGCTTATTTTGTCTTCAAAAGAGAAGAATGAGGGGGGATTTGATAGCAGCCTTTAACTACCTGAAAGAGGGTTCCAGGGAGGATGGAGCTAGGCTTTTCTCAGTGGTAGTAGATGACAGAACTAGGAGCAATGGTCTCAAGTTGCAGTGAGGGAGGTCTAGGTTGGATATTAGGAAAAAGTTTTTCACTAGGAGGGTGATGAAGCACTGGAATGGGTTACCTAGGCAGGTGATGGAATCTCCATCCATAGAGGTTTTTAAGGTGAGGCTTGACAAATCCCTGGCTGGGATGGTTTAGTTGGGGTTGATTCTGCATTGAGCAGGGAGTTAGACTAGGTGAGCTCCTCAGGTCTCTTCCAACCCTAATCTTCTATGATTCTATGATTGCAGGCAAGTGCTTTAACCTCTGGGCTAAAGGTTATAGAGGAGCTCACACAAAGAGTCTGCTGGCCGTGAAAAACTTTTCCCCAGCTAAAGCTATTTGGTCAATTCATATATAGTTTGGGTCAACCAAAACTGTATTTTTCAGCAAATAAACTATTTTATCTGAAGAATTTTGCCCAACTCTAGCTAGGAGCTCTGCCTCAGACTCCATGTATGACCTGGAAAAGAGTCCGGTAGAATCTCTATGCCTACAAAATAGACCATTGTAAGGTTTAATTCTTCAATGGTATTCCTCACAAAGCAAGGGGCTACTAAACGTGAGCAGGGAAGTGGGAGAACCTAACACTACGGTGGCTTCTTGTCTTCAGATTTCCTGCTCCTGTCAAGGAAACCATCTCACACTATCAGGGTTTCACAAATAAGCTACTGTAGTTTCAACTTTATAGAGAATTGTAATGTTTTTCCATGGTGTCAATTTCTGTTCTGTTACTTCCAGCTTCTCCTCTACAGTGGTTAGCCTTGGGCATTAAGAATCAGCTCTCATCTTCAGAGACATTAAAGCAGGTAATAAGGTTGTCAAGGTCATCAGATGAAGCTGGCCAACTTTTGGGCATCTGGCCCTACAGCAATAGCTACCTCTTCCACTCTAAATAAATAAATACATAAATAAATTGATAAAAAGCTGAAAAATATTGTCCCAGGCCCCAAATCCCATTGTTCTTTTCAGCCACAAAGAATTGTGAGATATGATTGGTCACAGAGCAGTTTGTTGGCCATTTTATGGGTTGTAGTCCACAGGTTTAAACAACTGAAAATGAAACTCTGGGCATCTAGTTATCCTTCGGCTCAGAGTATAGCTATCCCTTGTATCTTTCTTAATAGGTAGGTATTTATAGCAACGCCTATCTTCATTGTGTTTAGGCCCAGTCCTGCCACCCCTCCATGGATGGAGCTCCCACTCATCACCACAGGAGTTTTGGCTGTCTAGGGAATGGAGGGTTGGGCCCTCTGTTTAGAACAAAAATTGGCAGTAACTAAGGAGCATGCGCAGTCTTCCCATTATCGGTGGGAGAATTAAGGGTGGCAGAACCTCTGTGCTTCCTCTGCACAAAGGAGGCAGTATTTGGAGTGGCTATTATAGGAGGGTTCAGCACAGAGGTTTGCTCTGCAGACTTAGTGCACAGGAGCTGGCTAGGAGTGGGGCACAGATGGGATGGGGATGTGGCTCAAACTACTATGTGGATCTTTCAATCCGCCCCAATCAACAGACTTTTGTAGCCTCCATGAAGTAGTTCTGTGGCCTCGGGGAACAATTCTTCCCCCTTGTACGTTTCCTGAACACCCAGGATGGACTAGAACTTTATCTTGAACTTGAAATTGCAGGACATGCCCATTACGCACATACCCAAATTATTTTAAAAGAACCTTATTAGGGCTGCAAAGGCACACATTCAAAAGTCAGGATATGGCAGAATTAAGGTTGCCTGTGAAAATTAGCCCTCAGTGTCTTAGGTGATGCACCCAGAAAATGAGGAACACCCAAGTAGTGACCACTTGTGAAAAGTTTGGCTCAAGGGATGTGCCCAGCATCACGTAGGATCTTCATGACAGATGAAGGGATAGAAACCAGTTCTCCAGGAATTCCATTGCTTTAACCATGAGACCGTCCTTTTTCTTGCTGCAATCCCCTACGTCAACTATGTGTCTTCCAACTTGCTCAATCAATGAGGCTGGGGTCCTAGAGAAAACAGATTCCTTTACTACATAATCCTTGTTCTTTCCCAAAGCAGGGCCATCCTGTACACTGAATGAGACAGGGATCTTGTGGAAAAAATAGTATGTGATCATCATGGATCCTAGAAATCCATTTGTCATGGAACAACGCAGATTTTGCATTTTTCCAGAAAATCTTTAGTTTTTACATTTTGTGAAAACATAAAAACATATATTAACTAAATTTTACTGAAAGTACCAGTATAACTTAATCAATGCGCACAACTTCCCCCTCTTGTGGTTGATTTTTGAATGCACTTTAAATTTACGTAGGTAAACATACTCCAATAAACTGCTTCCGGTGTATAGAGGTTGCTCAATGGCATATAGGGCTCTGTGTGTTAATGCAGCTCAGATTTTACTTCAGCCTCCAGATGTGAGTAATTAAAGTTATGAAAAGATGCCCAAAACTTTAAAAATCACTCCTAAACACCATGTCACTGAATTTGCCACAGACACATTTCACATTGAGGGCAGGCTTTGAATTTGTTTAAAAATTGTAAATATATCAATAAAACATTTAGTTCAACTGAAACCCATATATACTGTGGCTAGGGAAACTAAAATTCAGCATTTTATTTTAATTGTGGAAAAATATGGGGGTTTTATGGTTTTTTTATCGGAGAATTTTGGTATTTTAATCACAGAAAACAAAGATCACTAGTGATCACATAATTAAAGACTCTATCGTAACATGTGTGCACAAGGGAGCCAAATTAAGGCTGCATGAGCAATCTTCATTTTGGTGTTTTCCTAGCTTTTGAGTACTTGATGTTGCAACCCCAATGCTCTTTAGAAAGAGAGAGAGAGTGCATGCGCGCGCGTGATTTGCGTGGTTTAAAACAAACCAAACAAAACTAAAATAGTAGAGTCAATCATGTAGCTTTGTTGACACTCATATGGTTCATCAGCAGTGCTGGAATCCTTCACAGACCTCTGCCCCTTCAACTAAAGGAGTAATTGATAGCTATACTAGGCTGCCAGCTGCTATGGGGACCAGCATTACAAGGGGATGGGACACTTTGCCAGTGGGTTTCACAGCTATTTGCTGACAGTAGAGGAATGGTGAGACTCAGGAATCTTGGGTTCCATTCCAGGTTCTGGAGGGGAGTGTGTTCTAGTAAGCACAGCCTCTTCTGCCCATTTACCCCCAAGTTCAACCCATTTTAATGTGTTCCCTCCAAAATATCTTGGTCCTACCCCTGGCTCCATGTCCCCAGTCTCTTTGCTCAGCTAGTCCCAGATCCCCCTCCATGATTCTCATCCAGTCTCTCTCTTCTCCACCTCCCTGGACTCCTCATCTAATCTCAGTCTCCGACAGTCCTCTGCCAGATAGAACAACGCAGTCTCTGGCTACTCCCAGCTTCTTGTGAAAACTCGGGGTTCCCACCCAGCTTCCAGCCATCCGTTCATCCCCCCACACGCCCTCTCTTTCTCTTGCTGTCTCTCAGTTCCAGCCCAGCCTTCCACCCCACTGCTCTGCCAGTCTGGATCTTGCCCTTCTGCATTTAAATCATATGGCTTCCTCCGTCATGCTCCCTCGCTGCCAGCAGGGGGGGGGGTCATTGAGAGTATAGTCGAGACAGACTCCCTACCCTCAGTTCCAGTGCCTGGCCCAGAGCCATTATAGGGAAAGTAAGGCCTAGCCCCTATAGTCTTGGGCTGAAGGGTTCTGTGGAGATGGCACATGCACAATCTGGTCAACACTCAGAGCTGGGAGAGGCTTGAGCATGTTCAGTATGGACAATATTTGGAGATTTGAGCTAAGCCCGAGCACGAGCAAGCTGTGATTCTCTCTCCTCCGCTCCTCCACCCATTATGACATGGCCAAATTTTGGTGGATTTTCATGGGGATGGTTGACATAAGGGTCAGCCCAACTCAAAATTCAAATCCCTGTTCCACTGCATGTGCAAGGGTAATGTTGCCAGAATTTTTTAATATGGGCAAAACTGTATTTCCCCCCTGGCTTTGTTCTTAGCACGACTGAACTATTTTGGCTGAAATTTTCCCAAAAATTTCTGATTGGAGCAGACATCTGGCATGTCAGCCCGCATGGTTAGAAGCAACTGAAAATGGATCTTATAATCATACAATAATAGAAGGTTAGGGTTGGAAGGGATGCAGGAGATCAGCTCTTCCAACCCCCTTTCAAGTAGTTAAAGGCTGCTGTCAAATCCCCCCTCATTCTTCTCTTCTGCAGACTAAAGAAGCACTATTATAAAGGGAAGGGTCAGGTAGCTTTAATAACAGGCAGCTCTATCAGCCCCACCCATAGTGTTTGTGTAATAACACATCAGGGAGGGAGGTGTTTCCCATCAGGTAATCATTTAAAATAGCCAGGGTGAACCCCTCCGTACAGAATCAAAAGGCAAGGCATACAACCCCACCTGCGCCGACTTGCCTCCGGCCCTGTTTAAACAAACTAGCTGCAGTGGTTAATGAAACAGGTCAGACTACTCAAACCAGGGAAGGCATCTGCACACACGTACTCGGACAGGTTACTGGGCAAATTCAGAAAATGGCGTTTCCTTACAGATGAGAGCAGTGACAACAGGTCCTCACTCTGCAAACTCTTGTTTACATGAGGCGTTCCACTGAGCTGCAGGCTCCGATTAATAGAAAGAAAAAAATAGTGATCCCAGAGGAAATGTGTGGGGGTGTGGCATGCGGGGTCACATGCCCCTCGCCCTTCCAGATTTGCAGCTTGGCATGTACTGAGCATGTTCGCATGGACTGAGCATGCTCAGTAACACCGCTGAAGCTGGCTCCCCTGTTTCTGCCCCTTACCCCCCACTAACAGCAGGCATGGGTCGTCTCTGCCCCACACTAATTCCTCTAGTATGGGCCATAATACACATTTCATCTTGGGACTCTTCCAATGTCACATCACTTGGTGCAAGTGTAGAAATGCATGGCATGGCATCTTTTTCAAATGAAAGCGGTAGGTATTTATCCAAATCATTATTCAGATTTTAAAGCGCAGAGAATGTGCAGTATGGAGTCCATTTAGGGAAATCCATGTGACTTCATGAAAACGAGGTTATGTTTCACTAGCTTGTTAAAATTCTTTGAGTTTTATTGTCAGTGTAAAGGTTGCTGTGATGAAATTGAACAGTACAAAGTGCTAAGATATTCATAAAGCTTTTAACACAATTCCTTAGTTTCCAATTAAAATAACATCTAAGGGGCAGAGCCATGGAGCCGTGAGATGTTAGTGAAGTGCTTTAAATTAGATTAATGCTAGAAACAATAGATTTTTTTCTTTAAGAAAAAACACTACAGAAAGCAGTGTTGGGACGTTAGCTTTGTTACTGTTTCTATTAACAATGTGCATAATAACACAGAAATCAAGGTTTTCAGATTTGTAAATTATGCTAAAGACCAAGAAATGATAATGAGCTTTGAAATTGGACTCCAAAGTAACATCTAAAAGGCAAAGGTGATTAAATATAGATAAACAGAGAACAATTGGTCATGGAACAAAGAAACAAAAGAGGAATAGCAAAATGGAAATGTATTGCTGCATACTGCCAAGACAGACGCTTTGGGAGTGCTTGTGAGAGGGGGAGAAAATAAAATCCAGGATGTCCTGAGCTCAGGCTGTGGTTTCTCTGAAGAAGCCAAACAGGGTTGTGGGTTGTATTGCTAGAGCGATATAATTATACAGTAAATCAAAGGAAGTGGTAATACAGTGTTGCTATATAAGGTACTGGTTACAGGTCACCTAAAGTGTCTGTCAGTATACCTTTGCAAGAATATAACTCCTTTTAATGGGACACAGCGTGGAAGAAGTGAAAAATTACACATCTCAAAGCTTTGAGTTACGAGGAAAGAGAATGAAAATTAAGCTTATTCCTCACTACCTGAGATTAAAGACCACAAGGCGAACAGGGATGTTAAAATTCTCAAATGGAACTGATGAAACTGCTCAGAACAAACACTTCCTTTCCGCTCCATGCCACGGGTGTGATAACTAAGAGGGAAATGCAGAAAGCTATCATCCAGAGGGAGCCCAACATCACACGGAGTGTGCAGCAGTACAAATTAGGGAAAATGGACATACAATGATCAGCAGTAAGCTACAGTTGTGACTTGCTTCCCTGGAGGAAGGGTGTTCTTTGGATTATTATTGCTATTAACTATTTGTATTTCAATAGTATCTTGAGGCCCCAACATGGAGGAAACTGTCTCTACCCCCAAGGATTTACAAACTGACTGAACAAGAGGGCAGGAGGGGAAATAGAAGCCCATTAAGGTGGACTTGCCCATGGTCAATGGTGGAGCCAGAAATAAATTGCACCTCTCCTGAATTCTAATTTGGTGGTCTGAAGCTAGGGTCCTATCCAAAGGATAACAGTGCCTTTCTAAGGCATAGACTTGGCTGAACAGTGGCCATGGGTTCTAGCCCCACCTTTTCCACAGCTTCCTGAGTAACAATGGTCAAGTCACTTAACTTCTGTATGTCCATTTCTCCCTCTGTCAAATGGTGGTGATGGTATTTCTCTGCCTCCCAATGGTACAGTGAAGCTTAATTCAGAGTATGTAGAGTCGTTAGAGATCCTCAGAGGGCAGGTGCTCTATAAATGCAGAGTATTATGTGTGGATTTCTTGGCCTTCACTAGATTCCTCTCTCTTTCCCATGTCACTGCTGAGAAAGAGTCTTGCACACAGCTTGGATAAGGAGCCTAAGACAAAGGACGGGGAATTAGAAATGAATAGAACTAAAATTCCAGGTATGGTACTATGTAATGAATGGTGACTTTCTGCTTTGTGAAACATCTTTCTGCTTTAGGTTCATATCAAACCAATTCATTTATTGCCCTGTTTCAAAGAGAAATCCCTATTCTGCCCTCTGGACCCTAATTGCTTTTCAGATTGTGTATATCATTAGCACTGAATATCTTCATTTTCTAGCCTATGTAGTAATTGAAAGTTCAATCATTGTTATAGTTGCCACTCTGCCAACATTTATTAAAATGGAGCAATTAACTATTGTCTTAAATGGAGTTTAGAGGTAAGGCTCATTAGGTTTAGACTCATTACAATTAACTGGGATGATAAATGTAAAAGTATTTTATTGCAACTTTATACAGGAAAGTTGTTTGAACTGATTATCTAGTGTAAATGCTCATTCTGCACAGTGATAATGTTTCTTCTGGATCTGTTTAATAGTAAAACTCCATATCTATAAAATGGACACTGTGAAAAGCAATAAATCACACAGTGGCTCATGTACATTTTAGCATTTGAAATATCATGCACCTAGCTGCCTGCAAACCATTGTCAGGCAATGAGGATTAGCTCTTCTACTTTTCAAAAGCACTCAGACTTTTCAATCCCAGCATCCATCCTTAACCCTGGCTCCTTTTGCGTTTGATTTTTCCATCATATTAGTTTTGAACACGATAGTTCAAAATGGTGAGTGCAATAGCATGGAAAGGCTATTATTCTTCTATTCCCTTGGCAAGTGCTCTCTGTGTTACTGTAAATGCTGTTTGTCAGGGTTAATTGATTCCAACATACAATGTTCTATCAGGAGGCCAATGAATTTTCAAATTCCACAGCTCTACAACGCATTGTGCAGAAGATTCTCCCTCAACCCCATACTTAACAGTCAGGAATCTGTTATTTTTCTTTCTGTGGACAGTAAACAACAGCCAAACAAACTTATGGCTAGGATTTTCAAACCTGGATGCCTGACGGTACACACTTAAACGTACCCAGGCCATGCAGAGTGGCCTGACGTTGAGGCTGAATGCCCACCGTTTTCATTTAATTCTGTTGGGTTGTGGATGCTCTGAAACCTGAAATGAAAGCCACTTTTAATTAGTCTCTACCATGGGTGTAGGCCATGATTCAGCAACATGCTTAAAACCACACCCAAACTCAAAGATCTGAGCAGTCCCACTGAAGTCCAATAGGACTATACATGTGCTGAAAATGCAGGCATAGGATTAAGTACCTTGCTCCATCAAGGCCTTAGGTGCTAACTTTTAAAAGGTTGGCCACAGCTCTTACAGTGCATTACGTCTCTGGTAACGAGGCTGTTGCCAGCTCTGTATCAATGTTCCCGTGATTCATTCAGTCAGCACTAAAGACCTTGATTTGCTTCGCTCTTTGAAAGTTTCTTGTCTTTCACATAACTTCGAGAACTTTACTTAATTACATTCCTTCATTTTTGTAGCCCTTTCCCTATTAAAACAGGGTGGGGGGGAAGAGAAAAGTGGGGATATTACTAATAGATAAGAAGCCAGAGACTGGAGAAAAACAAAACGACGATCAAACTCAATAAATGCTGCTCTTATGGTCAGACGCAGTCTCTCTGTCTCTGTCCTTTCGCAGGCTTCATAAGTGCTCTGGAAGTCTGTGAGAGATCCAGACAGTATGCGTTCTTGGACTCATCTTGGGAGGAGCCTATTGCTGCAGCTCAGATGTCGTTGGACAGGTAAGGTCAGCAAACTTTCTAATGCTCCTTTAGGGCAGAGCTGAAAAGCAATGGGAATGGGGACAGTCTCTGGATCTGTTCCTCCTGCCCCCCCACATACACACCCACACACATCCCACCACCAGCACACAAACTGAAAACATACTGATGTGGCTGTAGGTGAAGGCTGGGTGGCCTCTTGAAAGCTTCCTGTCTTCCCCACCCCCTGCCGATAAGTCTTGAGGACCCCCAGAATGGCGTGCAAAAATTCAGCTAGTGCAATGCTCACTCTGGCCTGTCCAAGGTGCACTGATCCTGCACCAATGAAATCAATAGGAGTTCTATCACTGTCTTCGGTGAGATCAGGATCAAGCCCAAAAGTTCATAAGTAAGTTAGAAAATGACTTTGTTCATTATAGAAATATCATTGACAAGCAAGAAAAGTTGCCTCTTCTCTCACAAATCCTGTAGCATGTGTCTGATATGTAAAATATTTGTGTCTCTGCCAGGTACATTTCTGATGCTGAGCAAATGTTCAGTCTTGGGGAGACATGCTATGTGGCAGTGATAGTTTTGTTATGAAAGATTGTGGGGAGCTGGGTGGGAAGCAGGAGAGCTGACTTTCAGCTTTGGTCTCTGATAGGAGTTAATTCTTGATGCAGAGTTGCTCCTTAAGAACTGGTCATTGGTAGACAAAGGGATTGTCCTGCATGCTGTTTGACCATGTCTGCTCCAGGACTAGTGTAAATAAAACAAGTTATACTTGGCAGTATTCTCAGAGTCTGCATCACTAATTTCTCCTCCCATGGAAAATAGACCTGCAAGGTCCTGGACATTTGCTACCACTCAACAGAGGGGCAACAATAATAATATCCGATGCAATTTTTTAAATCAAATTGTCTGCTCCTTAAAAACCTTTGGTACAATTAGCATATAGACAGAATTTTAGGCTCTTTAGGAAGATTCTATGTGACCCAACCACCAATTCCATTTCAAGTTAATGAGTAACGATCAGACTAGCTAAGATACTTATATTGTCCCAACCACTGCAGTAGCTGAGCCCTTCATTTAATACATTTATTCTCACATCACATCTCATGAGATAAAGCAGTGATAACCCCATTTTACAGAGGGGAACTGAGGCACAGCGAGACTAAGTGACCTGCCCAAAGTCTCACAGGATGTCTGTGACAGAGCAGGAACTGAACCCAGATCTCTGGCTAGCACTCTGACCACTAGGCTGTCCATTCTTTAATGTTGCATTACTCTGTCATAACAGAACAACAGCATCATAAGGCTCAAGAATTCAGGATTCTCTCAGTAGCCTTCAGGTACCGTTTACAGGCTGTGGGACATGTCTATGAAAAGTCAGGACCACAGAGCCAATTTGGGGATGGGTGGCACTAATTAGTGAAGACTCTTCCAGTGGTAGTGACAGGGCCGGATTAACTCTCCTGTGGGCCCAGGGCTATTAGATTTTGTGGGGCCCCCGTATACAAGTCTTTTGCCTCATTTAAAACAAAATGATCACAATGATGGCATCGAGGCTATTTGCGCTATATTAAACTTGCCTTTTAATTAGCATAAAGCTGTTCTGTGGTTACATTTCAGTCTTAAAACATGTAGAACAGGGGTCGGCAACCTATGGCATGCATGCCAAACGTGGCATGCGAGATGAGTTTGAGTGGCACTCGCATTCACGCTAGACCCACGTCATGTGGGAGAAGGGCAGGGGGAAAGGAGGAGACTGGGGGGGGGGACTGGCTGCCACGTGGCACTGCTTGGGGCTGGGAGTGGCTCCTGGCCAGGGCGCTGGGCCCACCTCATGTGAGAGAGGGGCGGGGAGGGGAGGGATTTATTTTTGTGGGTCTCCCTTAGCCCGAGGCCCTGGGCTGCAGCCCCTAAAGCCCCTGCATTAATCTGGCCCTGGGCAGCGAGCATTGTGGGTGCCAAAGCTGGTGCTGTTGTGCATATTCATTGGGACTTGCTTAAGTTCACTGATCAGCTGAATGACTCTCTTACTGAACAATAATTAATAAAAAAACCTTAATTACTTCAAAATCATAGGCTAAGCTTTATGTCTTGGAGCAGCATCAAGAGAAAAGATATTTTCATCTGTTTAATGGACAGGAACTTGAGTTAAAGATTTCATTCTCCTCAAGCCAACTATGGGCAATACCACTCTTCCATTATTTTAGAAACAAAAGGGAGTATGTACAGAACAGAGAGATGATGATAGTGTGGAGAAGACAAAGATGTGTTTGTGAGAAGTGGGCGAAAAGAGGAAGAAAAAAGGCTGAGTAAAATCTTGGCTTCCTTGAAGTCAATAGGAACTGTGCTATTGACTTCAGTGGGCTCAGGATTTCACCCAGTATGTGCGTACACATGTGCACCCTGTATGTGTGCACATATATTGTAAGGCGCTGACTTTTCAAAAGAAAAAACAGGAGTTAGGTCCCCAACTCCTATTGAAATCCAATGAGAGTGAAGTACCAAACTTCTATTTGTTCTTTCAAAATTTTTCCCCAAATTACAAACCCTGCAAAACAGAGAGCTGGAACTGACTTTTAAAGTGTTTGTACAGCACGGAGCACAATCCAACCTTAACTGGAGCCTCTGGTCTTTAATAATAAATACTGTGTAGTACAGCTGAGAATGAACTATACTTGAACTCTCACTGCAGAGGTTATTTGATGTTACGTGTAGAGCTGGTCAAAATTTTTCCTGTGGAACAGTTTTCCATTGAAAAATGCTAATTCAACTAAATTGGAATGTTTTGGAAGACCATACCAACTTCATTGAAAATTTCAATGGGAAATTATCAAACTATTTCTGTAAGCTCAAAATTTTTCATTTCAGCTTGCACATTGTAACGTATAACAAAAGTTGAAATGATAAAATCAAAACAAACCTTACCAACCTTATCAAAACAAAACATAAACAAGATTAAAGCAAAATATTGCAGTATATTTTGGTTTGTGAAAAATTTTGATTTTAGCTTTTCATCTGATTCTGGATTAAACCAAGTTTTGGAATCTTGGCATTTCCCATGGGATGGAAATTCCCATTTTTGGACCAGCTCTAGTGACTGGTGTGCTGAAAAGGCTAGGTGAATTAAGGAGTTATCAAAGCAGACCTTAGAATGTTTACAGAATATTTCCCGCTCAGAAAACAGATTTTCAGAAACCCTGTAACCTTTAGGTGAAAAATATTTTCTGTTCCGTTTTTAATGTTTTTGGCCATATGCCACTGCATTGCAAGAGAAGAATTTAGCCTTTTCCAGGGATCATTCTCAGCACCAGTTGCCTCTGTCCTTCAGTACTAAAATCACTGGAGCCAGCAGATTCATATTTTTAGCAGAGCTACTGGCTTCAACACTAAACTTCCATCCAGCATGTCTCATTCCTCTTGTTTGGAAGGGGAATTTAAATAAAACACAAAGAATCAAACTTGCCCTGTCAGACTATGAATGCCTTATAATTCCTGTAAATTATTCCCTTTCTCCAGCCTTCACAAAGGCGTATCATAGACTGTCTGTGCTTGACACAACCTTGTGTTAAAGAAATGTTAGATGCAGGTGTGGGCAGCCTCAATTGTCTGTTATAACCCATGCATTCTGTATTTATAATACAGAGCTGGAGGATTCACCGATTTACTAGATTAAATATTTCATATCCAGCTCAGAATAGAGTGACCGAAAATCATTATTAGTTGTTATCTGTGAAATGTCCAAAGTGAACTGAGACTTTGTGGTCTCATCTAAATCCCTAATGGACTATAATCCCTCAACATAGGGGTTGAGATGCATTGATATGACGTAATATCATTTGTAATTAGGTAGCTTGGAATAGCAAAGCGATTTCAGCCTGCAGTGTAAATCCTGCATTCATCAGGCAATATTTTTACACAGAGTGAAGAGAGAGCAACAATGAAACCACAAGATTTAAAAAAAGAAATCGAACCAATTACTTCTGTAACTCCATATCCCCCCCAGCTGTTTGTTTCCTGCTTGAAGTTGAATGATAATGTATAACATTGGCTTTTATTTCAAGAAATAGTGCCTCTTTCTCATTATAGGTGATTTGAATATCTCAATTAAAAGTGTAAAGAAAAGGCAAGTAGTACCACATTAATTTAGATCCCCATTTCACACACATTTAGATCATTGCTGACTTTGGTATCCCTGGGATGAATACATTCCTATTGGTAGCAGCTTACATGGTTGGGCATTTTTCCATTTTAAGCCACAGACTTTAGTATCACTTCCAATGTCTTTAACCAGGAGTCTAGTATTCTTTGTGAATTGATTACGCAAGGCTTTTTTTTTTCAGTCTTTCGTGCTATTTTTTTACTACCAGCTTGATCTTGTTCTCTTGACTTTCATGGGAATATTGGCTGAGTAAAAGGGGAAATTTGCATGAGCTAAGATTGCAGACTCCAGCCCGGGATGCTATTTCAAATGCCTGTTGACATTTCAGTCACTCTGCTGCATTTTCACTGGTGAGTATCCAATCCAAGATTATCTGTGCCCATCTGTTATCCTGTTGCTTATGTGACCTGTGCATCACCCTGCATTTCTTTCCAAATCTAGTTCAGTTTTGTATCCATTAATTAATTGAGGTCTGTTACCTCTCTGTCCAAAAACAAACAGCACATACTTTCCTCTAACATGTATTTTAAACAAGAGTAACCCGCAGAACACTATTATAATGGAGGTATGTGTGTATATGTATTTAAACCATGTTGTATGTTTTACACTGGGTTTACATCACCTCCCTCTGGGTTTGTATTACCTTTGTGCCAAAGGGGCAGTGGAGTCATAAGAGCCAAATGATTGTGGGTTGCAAGGCCTGAGGAAAGCCAGATGGCTATCGTATTAGGCTCATGATATTGTAATACAGCCCGTTGGTGCATATGCATTGTGATACAGTCCTTAATTACATCATCACATACTATTTTTTCCACAGGACCCAGGCCTCATTCAGTGTACAGAAGGGGCCTGCTTTGTGGATGGAGCAGGGCAGAGCGGTGAAGGAGGCATTTGTAGGCTTGTCTCCTCTGCATTCAGTTTGGGAAGCTTCCTCTTCCATGCTTCATGGGTACAAACATAGGTTCCCTGCTCACTTTTTTGGTGCCCAGCCCGGCCTGCAGTAACCCAAACCTGCAATGGCAAGAAAAGTACTTCTCAGCCCCTGTGCAAAATTTTCCGGGCATTTAGCTGTGAAATTCTAGCAAGTACCTACTGAAAAAGTGCAAACTGTGACGTTTCAAAGGTATGAAGTTGGCCAAATATGGATGGATTTTCCTGGGGACAACAAAAGGCACATCCCTGACATAAAGATAAGCCCATTTCTAACTTTCTTGTCCCTGCTCCGAAGCATGTGTGCTTAAGAACGTCTCAAGAAAGAGATTGCCAGAATTTTTCGAACATGGGCAAAACAATGTATTTTTCCCTAGCCTTTTTCTCAGATGTGGCTGAACCAAAAAATTCAGCCTGGGACAGACATCCAGCAGGGTAAAACTTCCACCCAAACACTTTACAGTTTGGCAAACTTACACGCAACTGAAAAGGTGGGTCTTATAATAAGAAGTGTCAAGCATCCTTAATAACAGGCAAGCAGTACCTGCCCTGCAGATGTTAATGGTTGCTACTGTTAATCCATTTAAAGGGTGCATTGTATTTTCTTCCCCACACCAACGTCTACTCACTAGTGATACAGAATAAGGTACATGGCTACACCCTGATAGTACCACACCCCCATCTGGCCGCAGTGCCTGTGTTCATGCTTCCCTGAACATTATGCTCAGGGTGCAAGCCCCAGAATTCTGACTGCTACTTATAGACGCCTCTGCCTGCTACTTATAGACTCCTTTCCTTTCCCATCCCACCCCAGTTTGTGCACCAGTGCATGAGCAACTGGAGCCTTGCCCAGCATGCAAAAATTTCTCTGCATTTCTGGAAGAAAAATCGCATCTCCACAATACCACACTAAACGCAACGTTTGGTTGTTTCCCAAGCAGAATTTACAAACCATTACCCATCAGAGCTAGAGTTTTACTGGAGCTGTCAAGAGAAAGGAATCCATGTAGAAACATCGCTCTTCTGGGAAATGTAAAATGGCAACAAGTCGGTCCCTCTTCAGCATGTCCAACGCTTAATATAAAATAATGTTCAACTAACCTTCAACGAATCCAGTGAAGCAAATCTCTCTTCTAGGATGCCCAGTTGTGGGTTTCTTGCTTGTTCTGAGAAATAGTTGTTTGGTTTTTTTTAATGGTGAATGAAAAAGCAACCTGGCATTTCAGTTGTGAATGTGATCATGGTAGGGAAATGTTTTTTCATTCCTAATTATTTCATCATAGCTATAACTCTCTCCCTACCTTAACACGTGACTTCAAACTAGGGATGTAAAAATTCCTTTAATTAATAATCCCTTTAAATATTCTAAAATAGAATGTTTAAATGATTAATTGCACTGACGGGGGGTGGAGCCGCACTGGGCTCAGCGCCTCCCCGGCGAGCAAGAGCTGCCCAGCTGCGGCTCTGCATGCGTGGAGGGTGGGGAGCTGCGCTGGCAGCTCTCACTCACAGGGAGGCACCAAGCCCAGCGCGGCACCCCGCCCTGCCCCCCACCCACGTGTGCAGAGCTGCAGCTCTCACCTGTGGGGAACCACGCTGGACTTGGCATCTCCCAATTCCCCTTTCCCCTAGGGCAATGATTAAACTAATTAGTAAATGGTAAGATAGTTGCTTACCATTTAAATGGTTAGCGACTTACATCCCCTTCTTCAAACCAATCGGCTCTCTTGACAATTAAATCTGTCAAGTCAGTGGTCGACTCCCTTCTGCTTCATTCTCTCCTCTTCCCTCGAAACGTTTGCCCCTCTCTCTTCCAGCCCCATTTTACATCCAATACCCAATTCACCCGCTCTTGCTCTTGAGCCGCCTCTAGTGAAAGTTCCCAGTGATGTCACAGACATCTTCCACAATGAGTTTGTCTTGTGCTCTTTCATCTCTCCTGGTTTTTTTGATCAAACAAACTATCTTTCCACCCATATTAATTTCCACATCAACAAACCACATTGTCACTTGCAAACCTTACTTAATTCCTTTTTATAACCAAAAAGAAACCCAGGTTTTGTCAACGCCTTCAAAAGAAGATTGACAAGATCCACCAAGATGTTCCCTTTCATCCCCTCTTCTTTTTTCTCTCTGCCTCTAAGGCCTCTCACTTGCTATCTTCCTCTACCCCATAGACTTCACCCTGTTCTGGCTACTGAACTCCATTCCCCTCCTCCTTACCCTCATTCTCTCTCTCTGTCTCACCCTCTCTCTTCTGGTCCCCCCTTCAGAGTTCAAGCATGGTCTGGTATTTCATCCCCACCTGCTTCTCCCACTACCGCCACAGGTCCCTTGTTTCCTTTATCCCTAAACTCATTGAACATGCCAGTTCGAACAATCACTTTGAGTTCTTTGTCTCCACTTTGAGTTCTTTGTCAGCCCTGCATCGCAACCCCCTTCACCGAGAATGCTTTCAGCAGGGCTTTGAACAATCTCTTCCTGGCCAAATCACAGGGCCTCTGAGCCCCATACTCTTTAACACCTGCTGCTTCAGACACTGCTTGATGCTCTTTCTCAGCAACTTGTGCCCTGTGGACTTCCACAATATTGGCTTCTCCTGGTTCTCCACATATCTCTGTGGCCATTTCATCAGTGCTCTTTCAGTGGGTCCTCCTGCCCTCTTCTAATTTCTGTGGGGATCCCCTGGACCACTTCCACTTATCCCTTCACATTTTTATCTCTGTGTGATCTCATCAGCTAACATGGCTTCAGTGACTCTTTATCCTGATGACTCACAAATGGACCTCTGTACTCCTGGCTTGTCTCCCTCCATTCAGTCTTGCATCACAGTCTCCTGGATGCATCATGGTCAACTTTAACATAAGATGACCCTAACTGGACTCTTGTTTTCCTCCAAAAGCTTCTCCTCTCTCCCTGTTCACTACCAGAGTTGAACACATCTCCAGTCTTCCTATTGCCCAGGTCCACAACCTTTTACTCCTCCCTTTCCCTCAACCCTCGCATCCAAGCCGTGTCTGAATTCTGCTGTTTTTTTCCTCCAAAGCAGTCATTCTCATCCTGGAAAAACCCAAAGGGAAATAGCTTCTTTGCAGATCAAATGCCATCCAGGTCCTTAAGATGCTCTAGCTGGATATTCAGTCTATGTCTATATAAATTCTTGAACGCTGTCCAGTTCTGGCTGCCCTACCTCAAAAAGGATATAGTGAAACTGGGAGAAGTTCAGAGAAGGGCAACAAGGATGATCAAGGGTATGAAATGGCTTCTGTGTGAGGAGAAACTAAAAAGGTCTGGGCTATTTGGCTTAGAAAAGGGATGACTAAGGGGGATCTGATAGACATCTATATAATCATGAATGGTGTGGAAAAATGAATAGAGAAGTGTTATTTATCCTTTCTTACAATTTAAAAATCTGGGATTACCTGATGCAACTAAATGGCAGCAGGTTTAATACTAACGAGAGGAAGTACTATTTCACACAATGAACAATTTTCTTATGGAACTCATAGCCATGCACTGTTATTATGGCCTAAAGCATAACTGGATTGAAAAAGGAACCAGATAAGTTCATGGATGATAAGTCTCATAGACTTCTAGTTTTTAAGGCCAGAAGGGACCAGCATGACCATATAATCTGACCTTCTGCACATTGCACACTACAGAATCTCACCCACCTACTCCTGTAATAGACCCCTAACCTCTGGCTGAGTTACTGACATCCTCATATCATGATTTAAAGACTTCAAGTTAGAGAATCCATCACGTACACTAGTTTAAACCTACAACTGACCCATGCCCCATTCTGCAAAGGAAGGCAAAAAACCTCCAGGGTCTCTGCCAGTCTGACCCAGAGGAAAATTCCTTCCTGACCCCAAATATGGCAATCAGTTAGACCCTGAGTATGTGGGCAAGATCCACTGCCCAGTCACCTGGGAGAGAATTCTCTGTAGTAACTCAGACCCCTCTCCATCTAGTGTCCCATCACCGGCCGTTGCGGAAATTTGCTGCTAGCAATCACAGATTGGACTCATGCCATTGCAGGCAGCCATCTTACATACCATCCCCTCCATAAATTTATCAAGCTTAGTCTTGAAGCTAGTTAGGTTTTTTTCCCACACTGCTCTCCTTGAGAGGCTGTTCCAGAACTTCACTGCTCTGATGGTTAGAAACCTTCTCTAATTTCAAGCCTAAACTTGTTGATTACCAGTTTATGTCCATTTGTTCTTGTGTCCAATCTGGCACTTAACTTAAATAACTCCTCTCCCTCCCTGGTATTTGTCCCTCTGATATATTTATAGAGAGCAATCATATCTCCCCTCAGCCTTCATTTGGTTAGGCTAAACAAGCCAAGCTCTTTGAATCTCATCTCAAAAGGTCAGTTTTCCATTCCTCAGATCATCCTAGTAGTCTTTCTCTGCCTCGTTCCAATTTGATTTCATCTTTCTTAAACATAGGAGACCAGAATTACACACAGTATTCCAGATGAGGTCTTACTAGTGCTTTGTATAATGGTATTAACACTTCCCTATCTCTAGTGGTAATACCTCACCTGATGCATCCTAGGACTGCATTAGCTTTTTCACAGCTGCATCACATTGGTGGCTCATAGTCATCCTGTGATCAAACAATACACCTACATCTTTCTCCTCCTCTGTCAATTCCAACTGATATGTCCCCAGTTTATAGCAAAAATTCTTGTAGTTAGTCCCTAACTGCATGACCTTGCACTTTCCACTATTAAATTTCATTCCATTTTTATTATTCCAGTTTTCAAGGTCATCCAGTTCTTGTATGATATTTTGGTCTTCCTCTGTATTGGCAATACCTCCCAACTTTGTGTCATCTGCAAATTTTATTAGCACACTCCCACTTTTTGTGTCAAGGTTATTAATAAAAATGTTAAATAATGTTGGTCCCAAGACCGATCCCTGAGGAACTCTGCTAGTAACTTCCTTCTAGCCTGCCAGTTCACCTTTCAGTATGACCTGTTGTAGTCTCCCCTTTAACTAGTTCCTTATCCACCTTTCACCTGTCACATTAATCCCTATCTTCTCCAATTTAACTAATAATTTCCCATGTGGAACTGTATCAAATGCCTTACTGAAATCCAGATAGATTAGTTCTCTGGCATTTACTTTGTCTAAACAAGTTAGTTATCCACTCAATGAAGGTGATCAGGTTGATCTGGTACGATCTACCTTTTGTAAAACCATGTTGTATTTTATCCCAATTATCATTTATCTCTATGTCTTTAACTACTGTCTCTTTCAAAATTTGTTCCAAGATCTTGCATACAATTGAGATCAAACTAACAGGGCTGTAGTTTCCCAGATCATCTTTTTTCCCTTTCTTAAAAATAGGAACTATATTAGCAGTCATAGGGTCCGACCCCTGAGTTTACAGATTTGTTAAAAATACTTGCTATTGGACTTGCAATTTCATGTGCCAATTTCTTTAATATTCTTGTATGGAGATCATTTGTCCCCTTGTAATTTAGTCCCATTATACTGTTTGAATTTGACTTCCTCCTCGGATGTGATAAGTTCTACTTCTATATCTTCATTCCAATTAGACAGCCTACCACTACCCCTAAACTCTTCATTAGCCTCATTAAAAACTGAGACAAAGTATTTGTTTAGGTGTTGGGCCATGCCTAGACTATCTTTAATTTCCACCCCATCCTCAGTCGTTAGTAGTCCCACTTCTTCTTTCCTTATTCTCTTTTTCTTTTTATAGCTATAGAACCTTTCATTATTGGTTTTAATTTCCTTTGCAAAGTTCAACTCAGCTTGGCTTTTCCCAGTTCTCACTTCACCTGTACACTTTCTGGCCTCCATTTTGTTACCCAGGCTCCTTGCATTGATGTACAAATATCTTTGTTGTTTCTGCTTGACTTTGCCTACATTCCTCACTCAATTGAGTAAAGTCATTCCACTACCAGTATCACCTACCTGACTGTTAGCTTCATTGGTATCAGCGCTATCTTTCCTCTTAATGTCCATTCTTCTACCATCTGCAGTTCCTTTTTTCCATTGCTGTATCCTTTCTTACTTGATTTTCCTCCCGCTTAATGTTAGAATGAAGTGTGGAGATTACATGACCATCTTCCAACCATCTCTCCCAAGTTCCCAGTTTAAAGCTCTTTTAATCAGTTGTGCCAACATCCATCCCAGAAGTCTATTTCCCTACTCAGATGGAATCCAACCCATGAGAACAGTCCTGTGTCCATGAATGCCTCTCAGTGGTCAAACATCCCAAAGCCCTCCTTATAGCACCACTGCCTGAGCCATCTGTTGATCATCATAGTCTTGTCTTGCCTTTATTCTTCTCCTCTAGGGACAGGCAGAATCCCACTGAAGACCACCTGAGTCTCCATTTCCATAAGCATCTTCCCCAGCCTGGCAAAGTCTTCCTTGATACATTCCAATGAGAATCTAGCTGTATCTTTTGTTCCTATGTGAAGGGCAGTCAGCAGATTCTTTCCTGGTCCCATTAGGATCCTCTTCAGCCTCAGTGCCACCCTTCTGTTCTTGGGTTATCTCTTCTGACAGGCCTGTCTGTTCTTCTTAGCAGTGAGTCACCAATCACATAGACCTGCCTTTTCCTGGTGATGGTGTGATTCTTTGGCCTTCCTTCTGTTCTTTCTGACTGCAAGTCCTCTTTGTCTTTTATCGTCCTTGCAATCTTCTGCGAGTCATCCTGTATCCTCCTGGTGCTCTGAACTCTGAGTATCTACATTGTCTCATCTATTCCTCATATAGGACTAGCCACTATTCTCATCTACCTTGCCCTCTTACCTTCAGTTATTGCCTGATGAGCCCCTTCTTCACTTTCCAACTCAGCAAACCTGTTCCTGAGCTCTATTTCTCCTTCACTAGCCCGTCTTTTCCTCTGCCTGGTTTTCGTAGTTACACGCTTCCATTGGCCACTTTCCTCACCCAGCAGTCTCCCCTCAGAGTTCTTCAGTCCAGCTTGCATATGAGACTTTTCCCTTCAGCCTCCTCTCCCCTTCCCTCCATCATCTGCTCAAATCTCCTTTGAAACTCAACCATAGTTTCCACCAGCATCTCCAAACCTTGGATCTTCTCTTCTACCAGCTCTATCAAGTGGCACTTTATGCAAACAAAGTTCTTTTCAGGTATTCACTAAAGGATCATGTACATCCCACAGCTTCCACATTTGGTCATCTTCATTGTCTCTTCCATGGGTCCTTGGGTCACTACCTCTGCTGCCTCTGTATCTGTCATAGCTTCCCTCTAAAGTCCTATCAAGGAAAAACAAACAAACAAAACCATAGTACCAAAAAATCCAAAACAAAACCAGACTACAATACACACATCCTTCCTCCAAATTCCCCTTCCAAACTCCCTTGTTTGCAGCTTTGTTTGTTGGCTCTTTTGCCGCTGCTCTTGTGCTGCTGGCTGACTGTTTCCGTCAATGTCCGTTAACCAAGATGGTCAGGAATGCACCACCATGTTCGGGAATGACCCTAAACTTCTGAGTGCCAGAAGCCAGGAGGGGAAGATAGGGATGGATCACTCCAACTGCCCTGTTCTATACATTTCCTTGGAAGCTCTGGTACTGGCCACTGTCAGAAGACAGGATATTGGGCTCCATGGACCATTGGCCTGACCCAGTATGGCAGTTCTTAGACCTGTCACTAGTGGTTTATCACGTCACTGTAGCTTTTGGCAACCATGTGATAGTCAGTCATGTAGTAGCGTCCCTTGGTAAATGTGCTTTATGATTTGTTGATTTTCCATTCTAATAATGTCTGTATGAAGAAAGCTGCCAAACCGAGGCAGTTGCTCCGTTCAGCTATGAATAGTCTCATGGCTGATCTTGTGTTGCCATGTAATATGGAGCAGCTGATGAGGATGACAGGAATCAAAACCATCAAACTGATGAGATAAAAAATGATGGTGATAGCAGTAAGGCAGGTTGTCTCTCTTGCAGTGGGCATCTTCTCCTCTTGAGTCTCCATAGAATTATTGCTGAGAAAGCACTTTTCCCAGGAAACCTGCAATTGACTCATAGACTCATAGACTCATAGACTCATAGGTCAGAAGGGACCAATATGATCATCTAGTCTGACCTCCCGCACAAGGCAGGCCACAAAACCCTACCCATACACATTTATAACAACCCCGAACCCATGACTGAGTTATTGAAATCCTCAAAAATGAGATTTGAAGACCTCAAGCAGCAGGGAATCCACCAGCAAGCGACTCATGCCCCATGCTGCAGGGGAAGGCGAAAAACCTCCGTGGCCCCTGCCAATCCGCCCCGGAGGAAAATTCCTTCCCGACCCCAAATATGGCGATCAGGTAAACCCTGAGCATGTGGGCAAGACTCACCAGCCAGCACCCAAAAAGGAATTCTCTGCAGTAACTCAGTTCCCATCCCATCCAGCATTCCCACAGACCATTGAGCAGACTTATCTGCCGATAATCCAAAATCAATTGCTCAAATTAAACTATCCCATCATAACATCCCCTCCATATACTTATCAAGCTTAGAAACTGACTTCTCTGTGTTTTGAAAATTCAGCACAGTTATCTGAACTTAACTGTTGCAGGAAATGCACGTTGTGGGGTCCAAACATTTGTAAAAGCTAGATCCGTGTCTAGTACTTCTTAATAGTGTGATAGAAGTCCTAAGGCAGGAATTTTCCACTTCCTAGCAGACATTATTGCCTATTAAGATGATCTCTTGTAACCGCTGTTCCTCTCTTAGAAAGCAGTAGAGAGCGACTCTTATAAATGACATGAGTTGAACTCTAGGCTGAGTAAATATATATGATAGTCCTGAAAGCTTCATTTTAAACCTCACTCCTCTTGTTTTAATCACGGTTGTAATGCACTTCTTTTGTAGAGGATTTCCATCATCTGATCTTTGGGGCTAGTAGCAGATCTCAAAATGTAGTGCATGCATTTGAGGGGGAGGATACAGAGAAAATTGAAATGGAACCAATTTAAAAAAAGAAATAAACAAAGGTTTTTGTCACCCAGATGAAGACCCAGCTGTATATTGTACAGCTACATCACTGCTTCTTAAACTGTCTGTGTTTCAAAGTCAGCTACAGAGGAAGGTGCAAAATCCCTCTGGGCTTCCTGCCATTACATTATTTTAATCATGCTGTAACTTCATGACCATTGACAATATAAAGGGATTTTCAGTTATACTAAGGCCCCTTTAACCACCCTGTAAAGGGTGTTATAGTAAGTAGGCCTGTCATAGGGCGGGACTGGCCCTTTAAGGGGAGTTGGGTTTAGCCCCATCTGTGCCTAGTCATCTTCCTTTTGGGTGATTGGGGTTGAGCTGGTCACCTGTTGGGACAGGTGACCAAGCATCACTGGGGGCGCAGCTTCTTATAAAAGGCAGTCAGATCATCTGGGAAAGACCGACAGCCCAGGCAAGGTGGCCAGAGAAGCTCAGGAAAGGGTTCTCCACCCCAGCCACAGAGAAAAGCCTGGATACACTTACCTGTAATGAGGGGCATGAGCAAAAATTCTTTGTAGGGGATTGAAGGCCCTGAGGAAGTGTCTGGTCCTTCCAGAAGGAAGTAGCCTGGATTGGATAGAGCAGGTGGGTACTGACAGGCATAGACACGCTTGTTTAGGAATCCAGGCTGGGACATAGAGTGGGAGGAAGTCCCACCTTCTCGTGCATGGGGCTGCGGAGCCCTGTGAGGGCACATAGACCAAACCGGGCAGGACCCAGCAGGAGGGTGCTGGGTGTCTGTCCAGTTTGTGTTCAACTGTGTTGTGCTAATGATAAAGTAGAGCCTGGAATGGGTGGTCACTTGACTTGCATGGCATCTGGGTCAGATCTGAACACTCCAAGAATGGGGAAACTGAGGCAACAGCAGGGTCTGATGCTGGATGAAGTGAAACCCTCTTATACTACCAGAGTGGTGTAAAGAGGAAATAGTGTAGCCATCCCTCTGGACTAGATAGTAACCATACAATCTGTCCCCAGTGAGGGGCAGCCGGGCAGCTGCACTGCCCTAGGAGCAGAGACCAGACTGTGAATTAGTCACAAACCCTCCCCTGCTCACCCCCTTCCTGTAGGAGGGTAGCAAGTGTACTTCATCCCTTTTCAAATAATTGTTTGCCCACTCCATGCACCCTCCAGATTGTCTGTCTGGCTAGTCTGGGTATAGAGCATTGGTTCCCAACCTTTTTGGTTCGAGGGCCACAGATATCATTTTTATAACCCTGAAAGGCCACCATTCTCCACCAGCAGGTCCCCCTCCTGCCCCACTGCAGCCAGATGGAAGGAGTTCAGCGAGGAGGCTGCCTCCTATTCCCCTACCTGGCTGACTTGGAGAGGAAGGATAATCTGGTGGTTAGCACATGAGGGTGGGACTCTACAAAGGTGGGTTCAACTTCCCAGTCTGCCCCAGACATCCTGTGCACGAGCCGTTTAATCTTTTTGTGCATCAGTTCCTCGTCCGTAATATAGGGACAGTTGTCCCTAGTTAGCAAAGGTGTTGTTTGAGGACAAATACATTCAGCATTGGATGGTACCTAGAAGTACCATGGATAAGGTTGTGACAGTGTAGCCCTTTATTTTTAAATAAAATACAGAACCCTTTTGCTGCTGAAAAAAGTCCATGCATATGTGCACACACTGTGCACTGTGATTTGATTAGGGAGACCAAGACCGTAACAGTTAAATTGGCAAAGCCACACATTTACTCTGTCAGTCTGGCTTGCTCACACTTCAGCTGACTCTGTTTGAAGGTTCCAACATTTGAAAGAAAATTCTGTAGCTGGAACGCATGAGATGGGGTGAGGAATACCTATACGAGATTTTGGTTTGTAGGGACAGAAACTCCATTCTTGGAACTTTTGGTTGGGATAATGAGATCCAAGGTCCTTATCTTAATGTGCCATAATTGATTGATTGCTTAGTTTATAGGATGGTGCTGTTAGGTTGATTCATTAAACCATTCAGAACAAACCTAATTCTGCATGAATTTGAGCTTTCTTATTTGAACAGGAAAAAAGTGTGCTTAGGCTTGGATCATCTTTATCTGAACACAGGTATTAATTTGAGGGATCATGTCCAAGGGTACTGTGGCAGGTATTTCTGTATTTTATACTTTTAACTTTTCACATCTGGAGAGCTAGTTTCACATGTGTCTCTTAGTTCATGTGCAATGTGTTGGGTTATAGGATTCTGTCTTTAAAGGATATCTATTCATCCCACATTACCATCATACAGTTAAACTCAATTTGGCTGTCTGCTCTCAAGAGGTCCATGCCAGGGATATCAAGGAGGTTGCATGTCAGAAATGAGATGTACTTGCACAGCAGTAGGGAGGAGGGAAGAATCATATAATATCAAACCAATGTAACTCTTCTTTGACTTATTTGACAATTCCTTCTCTGAACCATAGAATCCAGAATCCATTTGGCAGAAAATAAGATCTTGGAGATGGACAGGTAATGTAATGTTGAAATACAAACCTACTGAGGCTTAAACATAACAGATATGCCCCACTAACATAATGCACTTAAGCATAGGCATAACAAATAAATAAAAGCATTCTCAGAAATGTACGGTATTTGTTTAGTAATTCCTCAAAAGCTGTAGAAAATCTATAAGTAATCTTTCACTTAAATGAATAAATAAGTGATGGCAAAACTTGTATGATCTGATTGTATATACACACGCTGCTTGTCAAGTGACACTGCAAAACACTGAGTACCTAACTCCTTCAAAGTTAGCCATGGGCGTGTTAGTTGAGAAAAGACAGTATTCCCTAGTGGGTAGAGCGTTGAACTATGACTCATAATACCTCTGTTCTAGTCCCATCTTTGCTGCTAGCTTGCTGCGTGACTTTGAGCAAGTCACTTCACTGCTGTGTGCTTCAGTTTCCCCAGCTATAAAATGGGGATAATTATATCTTTGTAAAGCGCTTGGAAATCTCCTGTTAATAGGTGCTTTTTAAGAGCTGGGTATTATCCTATTGCACCTTGCAGAATTGAGCCATGTGTTGTTCATTATTTAACCTTTACATTGTGGCAGTTCCTAGAAGTCTCCATCAGGTCCGGGTCCCATTGTGCTTGGGTCAGCAAACATATAGTTTCACCAGTAGAAAACAATTTACATGGATGCATTTCTTTACTTTTCATAGAAGTAAAGTAAACATGACTACAACAGACACTTGGGTTGAAATTCACCTCCTTTCCAGGTCTATAGAGAGATTAATTGATTTTAAGGCCAGAAGGAACCATTAGATCATCTAGTCTGACCTCCTACATAACATAGAATCAAAGGACTGGAAGGGACCTTAAGAGATCATCTAATCCAGTCCCCTGCACTCAAGGCACGACCAAGCATTATCTAGACCACCCCTGACAGGTGTCTGTCCAACCTACCCTGAAAAATCTCCGATGACGGAGATTCCACAACCTCCCTAGGCTATTTATTCCAGTGCTTAACTACCCTGACATGTAGAAAGCTTTCCTAATGTCCAACATAAATCGCCCTTGCTGCAATTTAAATCCATTGCTTCTTATCCTATCCTCAGAGTTGAGAACAGTTTTTCTCCCTCTTCCTTGTAGCAACCTTTTATTTACTTGAAAACTGCTGTCATGCGTCCCTCCTCGCCCCAGTCTTCTCTTCTCCATTCTAAACAAACCCAATTTTTTTCAGTCTTCCTTCATAGGTCATGTTTTCTAGACCTTTAATCATTTTTATTGCTTTTCTCTGGGCTTTCTCCAATTTGACCACATCTTTCCTGAAATCTAATGCTCAGAACTGGATAGAATATTTCATTTGAGGCCTAATCAGTGCAGAGAAAAGTAAAATAATTACTTCTCGTGTCTTGCTTACAACATTCCTGCTAGTACATCCCAAAATTATTTTTGCTTTTTTTGCTTTTTTTACACTGTTGACTTATATTTAGCTTGCAATCCACTATGACCCCCAGATCTCTTTCTTCAGTACTCTTTCCTCGGAGTCATTTCCCATTTTGTATTTGTCCTTACTGAATTTCATCCTATTTATTTCAGATCATTTCTCCAGCTTGTCCAGATCATTTTGAATTTTAATTCTATTCTCCAAAGCATTTGCAACCCCTCTCAGGTTGGTATCATCTGCAAACTTTATAAGTATATTCTCTATGCCATTATCTAAATCGCTGATGAAGATATTGAACAAAATATCAGAACTGATCTCTGTGGGACCCCATTCGATATGCCCTTCCAGCTTGACTGTGAACCATGGATAACTACTATCTAGGAAAAGTTTTACAACCAGTTATATACCCACCTTATAGTAATTCCATTTAGGTTATATTTCCCTCGTTCATTTATGTGAAGGTCATATGAGACACTATCAAAAGCCAAGTCAAAGCCAAAGTCGAGATATACCACATCTACTGCTTCCCCGCATCCACATGGCTTATTACTCTGTCAAAAAAAGCTATTAGGTTGGTTTGACATGATTTGTTCTTGACAAATCCATGCTGACTGTTACTTATCATCTTATTATCTTCTAGGTGTTTGCAGACTGAATGCTTAATTATTTGCTCCATTATCTTTCCAGGTACTAAAGTTAAGACCGGCTATAGAGTTTAATTCATCACTCCTATACTGAGTCCATTTTGAGTGCTTATGTGGTTCACAGGCCTCTTTTGAGTACACTTTCAAGAGGAGTGAATTTCACCTTTTCTGATGATGCTAACAATTTTAAGAGTGTAATTCTCTCTGGGCCACATATTTACAAGTATCAAATTCCCATCGCTTCCTTTCCCCTTTTAGCACATGAATGCCTTGCCTCCCCAAAGTGAAGATCCTATGGCACTATCTTTTGAATTTTCAACCTTCTGAGACTGAAGGATGTGGGTAGAGTTTTCTTCCAATAGTGTATAAACTTGGTGATATGAAAGGATGGAAGATGGATCATCTAAACTGCAATGGGACAAGTGGCATTTTGTAGCACTTGTCACTGAGCTGTATCTCCATAGCACCATGCCACAAGCAGTGATATGCACGACTTGGTGGACTAACTATGACTTGACAGAGAGCACGTGAGTTACATGATATTTTCCTGGGGCAATGCAACATTTTTATACCTATTGTTTGAGAGAACTCATTTAGAGCACTTCTTTGGATCATCCTGTGGGGATTTTCTCTTTCAGCCCTAATATGTATGTTTCAGACTACAACCGTGCAGCTGAATTCTGGGACTTCCTGTGAGTGCAGGGACACATCTGCATGGACCAGGTTGTAGGATCAGGGCCTGTGTATTCACAGATAGGAAAGTGATCATTATAATTTCAGATGATAAATGTTAGGCAACCAGTTCTAGACTTGGCACATCAAATGTTACCTTGAACAGATACACATAGTCAAGTGTAGCCACATATATTTCGCTAGCTATTGGTTGAACAATAACCATGCGTTTCTGGAGTATGGCACGTCATACACTTTCCCCATCTCACAGGAGAGATAGTAGATCAAAGCTGTGCAGCCCCTGATAGGCACAGAAACTAGAATAAAGTTGGAAACGAAGTGAAAATCCTCTCTGGAAGAATTTCATGCTGAGCTTGGATCAATATTAACTGAAACCATTTCTGACAGGTCTGTCCTCTCTTAAAATACATATAGTTAAAGATGGGCTGAAACACAATATCAAGGCTAAAGTGTGGAACTTTTAACTCACGTTTAATAGTACTTTGCTCCGCAAACAGTTCCATTGACTTCAATTGGACCTCATCTTGGAGTAAGATGCAGATACAGTTCACGTAAGGATATTGAAACCAACCCCTCAAAATCATTTGTATTTTAGAAAGCATTTCCCTAATTCTTAAATATCAAAGACTCTTATATCTATTGGGAATCTAACAATTTCAGAAGAGATGAAAAGCATCTCTGTCCATATTTACATTTTTTGGGCTGTTAGACTATCAAAAGGTATGGACATAAAAAATTCTCAGATCTTTTAAAATGGTTATAAAACAAAAAAAGCTTCCTTGCTTTCTCTTCCTCTGTGGCATTATAGGAAACATGCTACATTATAGCATTAGCCTAACTTCAGTACTTGGAAAGATACTGGAACAAATTATTAAACAATTGATTTGTAACCACACGGAAGATAATAGGATTATAAAGAATAGCCAGCATGGATTTGTCAAGCACAAATCAAACTAAACCAACTGAATTTCCTTTTTTGACAAGGTTACTGGACTAGTGGGTAGGGGAAAGCGGTAGTTGTGATATATCTTGATTTTTAGAAAGGCTTGACAGAGTCCCACATGACATTTGTATAAGCTAACTAGGGAAAAGTGGTCTAGATGAAATTACTGGAAGGTGGGTGCACAATTGGTTGAAAAGCCATACTCAGAAAATAGTTATCAATGGTTTGCTGTCAAACTGGGGGATGTAGCTAGTAGGGTCCCACAGGGCTCAGTCCTGGGTCCGGTGCTGTTCAATGTTTTCATTAATGACTCGGATAATGGAGTAGAGCGTATGCAGGGAGAGCAGGACTAGAATTCAAAATGACCTTGACAAATTGATATAAAATCAACAAGATGAAATTCTGTAAAGCCAAGTGCAAAGTACTTTACTTAAAAAGGAAAAATCAAATTCACAGCTACTGTAATGCCAGGCACTGCTGCTCACAGCTGCCTGCAAGGTTCTGGATACCAGGTGAGGAACAAAACCATGCCCACACCAGTTAGGTGCATTTATCTTTAACCACGGCTTACGCTCCAAACAGCGACAGGAGACTCTAGGGTGCACTGCAAAGCAGGCTGCCGGGGGATTTTGCCACACAATCCAAGTGGATTCATGGCCAAGTCTCATTGCACGATTTGCATTTCAAGCCTTTATGTGCAGCATCTCTAAGGTACAGCCAGCATTGGCAAATTTACAGCACGTGATCTTGCTTCTTAACTTCCCTCCTCCTTTGGCACGACAAACACATTCACACGGCCTTGTACAGCCTGTTTACTGGGCCGAGAAACGCCGTTTATCAAATCAGTTCTGACCGGACCCGTCAAGCCCCTATACCTGTTCAGTGTGTTACAAATCTCTTCCGCGACCCTACAACTACAAAATGGGGAATAACTGGCTAGGTGGTAATACTGATAAAGAGGATCTGGGGATTGTAGTGGATACAAACTGAATATGAATCAACAGTGTGATGCAACTGCAAAATAGGCTAACATTCTGGGGTGCATTAACAGAAATGTTTATGTAAGACACAGGAGGTAATTTTCCCACTCTGCTTGGCACTGGTGAGGTCTCAGCTGGAGTAGTGTGTCTAATTCTGGGTGGACAAATTGGAGACAGTCCAGAGGAGAGCAACAAAAATGATAAAAGGTTCAGTAAAAATCATGATCTGTGAGGCAAGATTACAAAAATTGGGCATGTTTAGCATTGAGAAAACAAGACTGAGGGGGAACCTGATAACAGTCCAAATATGTTAAGTGCTGTTACAAAGAGGATGCTGATTAATTGTTCTCTATGTCCACTGAAGTTTGGACAAGAATTAATGGGCTTAATCTTCAGCAAGGGAGATTTGGGTTAGATATTAGGGAAAACTTTCTAACTATAAGAGTAGTTAAACTCTGAAATATGCTTACAAGGGAGGTTGTGGAAATCCCACACTTGAGGTTTTTAAAAACCAATTGGACAAACACCTGTCAGGGATGGTCTATGTTTGCTTGGTCCTTTCCAGCCCTACATTTCTATGTTCTTTGATTTCTGTGATTCAATGATCAGGAAGGAATTTTAGGGAAATTATGGCTCCTATTCAGCAAAGCATTTAAACACATGTTTAAATCATATTGACTGCAAAGTTAAGTGTGTGCTTTGAGCTCTGCTGAACTGCAGCCTAGTACACCTCTTACTACACCAAATTAGACAGTATTAAATACATAGGTCTGGATGATAACCAAGACTGTGTACTCAGGCAGGGACATAAGGGCATGTAAGATAATACCCCTGGAGCAAGGGGAAATAAGGGGAAAATCATGGCTCTCAGAGCCATAGTTCCTTCCCTGTTATAGTGCAGTAATGCACTGCTCCTTCCTATGAGCTGTGTCCTAGGAACACAATCTAGCCCAGAGTTATCAGTTATGATTTGTGTTTGTAAAGTGTTTGGTATCTTGATGGTTTTTTAATGTGGAAGTCGTGCGATTATAAAGGTAAGGTTTCCATTAATGTATCTCTCTGTCTGTCTTTGCCAGTGGAACTAAGGTATATAAGCTTAGCGCCGGGAGATGAAAATGATTGAAATGAACAGCAGTTGAACTTTCTCCAGCTGATCTGATCTATTTTTTCTACTATTTCTTTCTGTGTTCTTTTTCCGTGCTTACTCTTAAAAGTGAAGCTATATCAACTATCAGGCATCAACACTATCAGAGAGAAATTGTTGAGGTATGTCTGCCTGCAGTCTTTCTCACGTTGTTTGTTCTCTCCTGTCCCTGTGCCATCCAGTGGAATGTTTTGTTCTTGTCTGTCACTGTCTCATTTTCTTTCACCCCCATGGTAATGAATGTGCTTTACAGGAGTTTGAAAGCTACTCTGGATTTTCTGGGAGCCACAAAGAAAACAGTGGGCTCTCTCTCTAAAGAGGGGTTAACGAAAGGCTCTATAGCAGGAAAAGATAACAAGATCTGCCTCCTTCAACTGGAAGCTTTGTTCACGCTGTGGGACAAATACATTATTTTTCATCACTTTAGAAAGAATGTTGCATGCTAAAAATATTCCTACTGCTCTTTCTTACTCTGTACAAAATATAGATTGTGACTATTTCACTTATGTTGCATACACCGCACCTCTCAGTAGTGTCACTTCATTTCTCTTGTTTTATTTCTGTCTGCATAAATTGGGGTCCTAATTCTGACACTCTTACTCACTGTAGCAAGGCGCTGTGGCCTTCCTCAGAGCCTGGGCCCAAGAAAGGGCTGCGATGCCCCTGCTGGACGGATCAGGACACTGCAGGCCACAGACCCCGGGAGCTGAGGGGCGGGGCCAGGACAAGAAGGGGAAGTACAAAAGGCCGGCCTAGCAGTCAGGAGGAAGTTGCTGATGGAGAAGGACGTGCCTTCCCCGTGTCTGCAGGCTGGGTCTGACCCAGGCCCCGCGGCTATGCCACGCAAGCCCTCCACTGACAGGAGCCTCAAGGGCCTGCCAGGGTGGCCGGGCCCTAGTGACTGGAAAGAGCTACCAGTGGCTTCTGATTGGGAGGGACCCCCCCAGGCCAGCCATGACCTAGAGGAGCTGCCCGTTGCCTGGGACCCCCCCAGAGCTGCCTGAGCCTGTGTGCCAGAGGACCCACCGGGACCCTGTGACCTGGAGGAGCTGCCATCCACTGACGGCCCTGAGGGGTTCCCGGACCTGCCGCCGGCCAACGATGAGGGACTAGTGGGACTCCCGCTGGCCATCTATCCCGGGGAATCTGAGGAAGACCCCTGGCTCCAGATACCGGGTTCAGGGTGGGAGGAAGTAGCCCAGGGCCAGCCGACTACAGTCTGACTGAGCTTGTGCTCGCACCGGTGTCAGCGCGTTGCGGCTGGATCTCCGTTGACTCAGTGGCAAAGCACTGCGTCCCCCTCTCCCCTTCCCTAGCCACCCTGGGAGTGCTTGTATCCTCAGGGCCTGCTGCCACCGAGGATTCCGAGCCTTGTGCCTATAGCCTCTCTGCCAGCACTGCCGCACCTGGGGGCCGGGGGCTACAGACTCGTGAAACCTGCTAACTTTCTCCTTGGAGTCAGGCGCTGCAGCCTCGGAGCTGGGCCCAAGGAAGGGCCGTGATGCCCTGCTGGGCTGAGTCGCCAGCCTCCATTCACACTGAGCTCTGTCTTCTTCTACAAGCGAGCCCAATAAAGGCCCCCGATCCCGCAACATGCACATGCAAGTTTGACTCATGTGAGTAGTAGCAGTGACTTCAGTGAGTAAAGTTGCACACATGCTCCTGGGGCTGCAGAATTGAGGCCCTAAATTAGCGGAGTTACTCATGGAGTAAGATACTACTCAGTGAGAGTAAGGGTGAAAGATCTGGGCCTTATCTATACTTTAAAAAAAAATCCCACCAGCCGGAAGATAAGGAAAGTGCACAGTGTTACACCAGGGCCAAATTGACAGAGTGGGATGGAATAACCTAAGAAAAGTACTTAGGAAAGATTTCTATGACCTGTATGCAGTGTAGTTGTAGCCGTAACGGTTTCAGGATATTAGAGAGACAGGGTGAGCAAGGTAATATCTTTTATTGAACCAACTTCTGCTGGTGAAAGAGATGAGCTATGACCTGTATAATATGAGTAGAAGGAGAATAAAGCATGACATAAACATAGCCACACTGCATACAGAAGCACAGAGCAAACCATCTTCCCTATAACAGAATTTCTACAGTGGATATAAAACCGAAAACCTGGCTAATATTGCTGCTGTAACATGGAAAAGCAGGCCATAAATCAGTTTCTTCATCATAGCCATAGCACAGCCTCATGGAAAAGCAAACACTCAAGCAGCTTCACCATAACAAAATTACATAAGTCCAATGATGGGAGCTGTAAATTCACATGAAAATTAGATGAACAATTGCATGCATATGTTTGCATGCTTAACTTTTTTTTTTTCCAAAATAAGGGAATTGCCTACTTCAATAATTGGCCTCCAATAAATCCATGATTTTTAACAAAAAAATAATGTTGACATCAATGGAGCTATGCCAGGTTACACTAGCCCTGTGCAATATCGCTACTCTGCACGTAAGGGCCAGATTCTACAGTCCTTTCACATGCAAAACTCACCTTAACTGAGTGATGCTTCTATTCATTTTGTTCTGCTGTGCACTTTAGTGCATTAAATGGCCTTGACAAAATCCAGGGAAGAATATAGTGAAGAATGAAATAAGTATAATGTACATGGCAAGTATATATGGAATCATGCATAATTCCCTAAAATCTCTTCATTTAGTTCAGAAGATTTCAAACATAAGATATACACACACTATTACAGGTTTTTTTAGCTTTAATTTTGTGTTGGAAAGCAAATTACTAAATTGCTGTCAGACTTACTTGTAGCCTTCCCTAATGGTTATCGAGCTAATGAACTGGTAGGTGTGGATATGAAGAAATGGTTATAGGCTGTAAGCAGGGTGTGACCGAGTTCTCCCCTGACATCTCATAATGAGCTGAGGGCGAAGACTTCAGGAACTGAGCGTTTTTGCATAAACACACCCACTCTGTCTAGGCTCTATCTATTGCATAGCCCAGCCTACCATTAATGCAGGGATTTGAGTGCTTGCAGTTAATAAGTCTCTTTAACTACTGTGTCACTAGAGAGCTATGCTGCCTTTGGAGTTTACAATATTGGGCATTAATTTTGCAGTACAAAAAGGGTGGAAATCAAGCTAAATCTTAGCACTATGGAAATGATTTGATTGAGATGTTTTAAAATGTATTGCTTTTAGTATTACTTTGATGTCAGTTAAATAACCTGTTAGTCTCTGGGAAAGCAAATGAAGTCCTTTTAAAAAATATGAGACCATCATGTCAACCCTTAAACTGTAATGCTTTCCCTAGTAATACAGACATGTAATAGGCACAGTTCTTCAGTCACCCACATGCATAACTCCAGTGGACTTCAGTAGGAGTTGTATTTGCATAAGGACAGCAGGATTGAACCTGTAGTGATCTAAGGCACAGTGTTAGAGGAGCAAAGGGCAAGGCAGAAATCAACTACTATATTTCAAAGTCCTCTATCTTTTTAAACTGTCGCAATGACACATTATAAGTAGTCTACATTTATGGCGCCGTATAGAGTACAGACACTGCACGTCCATCTAGCACAGAGCAGGCAATTGAACCTTGATCTCTTACATCCTAGAGTAGTGTCCTAACCACTGGATCTCAAATAATTGGCTGGATGGATGTTCTAAGAGAGGTGATCCCTGAAGTGCATGAAATCCAGTATATCTATAAATTGAATGTCATCCAGTGTAGATGTTAATTGAATGTCATTTAATAAGACAGCATTGACAGACTTACCATGTTGTGAAATCTGAGATACTGCAGTTATACCCTGTGATGGGGTGTACCCCACACTAGCAGCAAGGCTCACCCAACCCCGTCCTACCACACCTGAAGGAAATGCACCAACTGGAAGAGGAGTTACAAGGCAGGGAAGCAGCTCACTTGGTGGCAGACAAAGATGGTAGACGTGCAACCTGCAGAGAAGGGCTAAGAGAAAGGCAGACTCTCCCCCCCGACACCTGCCCGAAGGTCCCTCTCTGAGAGAAGAGAGGGCGTACTACAGAGACAGCCTGAGAAGGAAGCATTCCCCTCCCTCTCATAGAAACTCTGGACTTTGGAAATTCCCTTTGTTTGGTTCGGAATACCCTGCAGGGGAAAGCCCTAGGACTGAGCTGGCGCAAGAGGTGGGACACACCACTGAAGGAGGCAGTTGGCATCCAAAGAGAAGAAGAGAGCCACCATATTACACTCAGCTGCCAGAAGGTGCCTTGTGGTGAGCAAGCACCCTTCACACCACCTTTACCCAGGCAGCGAATTTGGGGCAACTGAGAGCGCTGACAGCCCTCAAAGAGCCCTGGTTCAGAGCCCAGTGGAGTGAGAAAGCCGGGTACCCCTACCAACAACCCCTCTGCACATCACAGGCCATGACCACTACGTGATGCTACCTACCAACTGACCTCCGACCATCACGTACCCCTCCCTATATTTTGAATAGGAAATAAAGCCCCAGTTCAGCAAGATATGTATGTATGTATGTGCCAAATCTGAAGTAGTGAGAAGTCTCATTAAAGTCAGTGGGACAACTCCCATACTTTGCTAGGCATGTGCTTAAGTATTTTGCTGAATTCAGGTCTAACTCCATTACACACATGTATTGCATATCACATCAGTAAGTGCTGACACCTCAGGGGTTTCCACGCTCAGCAGGTAAATATTTTTGCTTCACTGATGTAAGCAGATCTGAATGAGCTCTCCCTGTCATCCAGGGATGAGCTGGGGGCGAAGACTTCGGGAACCAACTTTGTTCTCATAGACACACCCACTCTGCCTCGGTGCACAGCATGATGGAGCTGTTTTGCCCAGATGATCACTTTGGCTGGTGTTGGATTGCAAGTCACTTTGCTATTGGGCGCAGGGGTAGTAAAGTGTTACCCTTGTGTGAATCAAGGGGAGCAGAACTGTGCTTGGCAAACCCTCAACTGAACAGTGTTTGCTCAGCAGGGGGTTGAGGGTGCCAAAGCTCAGTGGAGATAAGAGGGTGGGGACAGGTGTTTCTAGCTGGTGGTGTGAGCCTTCTGCCTAAGGGACCCAGACACCATTAGGCCCTCTCTCCACTGTGTAATGACAGCTAATTAAGGCTCAGCTGAGAGACTTTTGTGTTGTGGATCACTGGAGCTGAAGTCACTGATAACCAGGCCTAAGCATTAGACCTATCATGGAACACTCTCTAGTGAAAGAGACTGCCCATCCTGAGGGTCACCCACTAAACACCTGAAAGCGCTAAGAGATGGGTTAAGTGATGGGACCTCCAGACATCCCAGAGGCAGCAAGTGGCTGGCAGAGCAAGTGGCTGGCAGAGCTGGCATTTCTCGGTGCCTTTCCTCCCCTGCCCTGTGGGTGGAAGGTGAACTCATGCGTATGCACCTCTGAATCTGGGTCTTCGCTGACTGAGGACAACAACGCTGAGTGGGGTGCGGTGGAGGGAGAGGGGAGTGGCACGTTGAAGGAACTTTGGTTTGGTAAATTGTCTCACCACAAGATAAGAACTTGAGGCAAAGGATGCTGCCCAACATACCCTGGGGTAGGTGTTTTGCTCATCATGATCATATGCTTCTGAACCAAACTTGTGGCATTTTTCCAAATTAATGCTGAGACACTTTCCCCTTTTTATTAAAAGTTTCTTTTCTACACAGACTCAGTGCTTGCGAGAGGGGAAGTATTGCCTCTTAGAGGTGCCTGGGGGTGTGTGCAATTGTCCCAGGTTAGTGGGTGGGGGCTCGAGGTGGTTCTGTTTTATATTATTAAAAAGGAACCCCTAGATATTGAACCCAACTCCAACTCCACCTGGCAGAAGGGTCACACTTTGTCAAGCAGTTGAACTACTGTTAATGTGTTCATCTCCTGTTTTGGTAAGTAATAGTTGAGTATTTTGGCAATATAAATTGGTTTAATCTCCCCTTTTATCCCTGTAGATAGTGTGGCTTCAACAGCAAATTAAAGCTGACTACCTCTTTTTTAGCCATCAGCTCTGCTGGGAGAGTGGAGTGGTTTCTACACTTTAGAAAGAATACTGAAGTACTACGTCTAGAGCGCTTCCAGGGTCTTGTCATGGACCTTTCTGGTGATGGACATGAATGAAATCTCTTTACTGATTTACTCAACAGAGAGTGAGAGAGAGCGCTGCCTTGTTCTCTCAATATATGTGTAATCAGGATCTTTACCTACTTAAATTAAGCTGTAAATCTAGTGTCAGCTTCAAGGTTAGTATCATCCTGGGGGTTTCCATTAAAATCCAAGGTTTGCAGTAATGAAACATTTTGACTTACTGTTGTTGAGCTACTCTTGATATAGTTCATCGGCCTTATGAGCTGTTATCTCTGGGGTAGCTTCCCATCTCTTCATCCTGCCAAAGATTTGGGGGGAAGGTCATTACGCACAAAGGATGACTTTACAGAGAGAAAGCACGCAGGGGGAGCACAGAAGGTCTGAGACCAAGGTATAGGCTGCAGTGCCCCATGGTTATTTCTCCCACTCCTGGGCCAGGGCTTCACAGTTCTTTTAAGCAAAAGGCTGCAGTCCCTTTGGGCCATTTTCATGACTGCTTCATCAGTGTAAACTTTGATCCTGTAGCCTCCTCCTCGGGTCTGTCCCTGTCCTCCCCTCTGGCCAGTGGGACACCATATTGGGCACCCTCTCTTTAGCATGCACCAGGTGCAGAGGTCTCACTGCACAGATACAATCCATAGCTCCCTCCCTCCACACACTGCCAGAGTGGAGCACAAGCAGTAGACAGCTGTGGCCAGGTTCACAGGACCTGGCATGGCTGCATGGTCCTCCAGCCCATCTGTCTTTATTCTCCCCTGGAGAGTGTTCCTCTCCTTCCCAGACTGCTCCAGCTTCCCTGGGAATGAGGAGGGGACTGGGAGCACAGATGCTCCTTCCCTTCCCCCTGCTGGTGCTTGTACTCTGTATCTTCAAAGGGATTATTGTCCCCAGCTAACCCTTCTGTTGCCCATAATTCTGAGGCAGGTAAAAATGTTGGAGTCTCCTGAACCTCCCAAACACACACATCCAGGCTGGGACTGGCCTCTTGCTCACATTGACCCTCCTTCAGCTTTGTGAACGGTGAGCGTCAGGAAGAAGAATGAGTGTGCCCACTCTTTACACCAGGGCCTCCTCTAAGGTGGGAGGCAGGCGGAAGCCACCATACTTAAGTACCTAGATCATTCAGAGGTGCTTCAGCAAGCTCCGCTGAGCCACCATTGCTTTCCTGTATCTACACCTTCTCCAGCCTCCTTGTACTCAAGGCTGGGAAGTAGCTTTCTCAGCTCACTGCTTCACTGAAAGAGCCCTACACTTGCCTGCAGATGGCTCCTAAAGAGGCTTTCATGGTTCTCCTGCTGCAGGGCCGGAATCAGCAAAGCACTTGCACACACCCTTAACTGTAAGAAGTGGAATGGACTTGTCCCTTTTCGACCTGAGTGGCTAGTCAAGGTTTGGGCTGGGGAATGGTCCAATTTGCAGTAGAAATTGGTGATGGTCAGGTATTTCTTTGGTGCAGTTTTACCAAAGAATGTACATTTACAAGGAATGTACGAAGTCCTGTGTCTCTAAATGCAGACGGGATCAAATAGCAGGAAGCAGCTTCTTTTGCTCATAGCATCCAGAGCACTCTTTTCAGGCTGTACCCCAACCCAAAAACCTCTCCCCGAGGCTCTTTCAAAGTCACCCCCTGTGCTTTCAGCTATTCCTTTAGGCTCTCCCCTCCTCCCTCCTTCCCTCTGTCTTTTTCAGTTTTTGTGTTCTCTCCCATCTCTCCCTGCTCTCTTCACCTGATGGTCACAATATCTAGTCAAACCCTCCACCAACCAGGGTTAGTTTCTGGACAGACTCTAATAGGCTTTATTTTATGTGTGGCCTCTTAATTGTCTCTTACAGCAGCCCTAAATGGAGTATTCATTCACATATTTTAACTCAATTGATAACAAAGTTTCACTCAGCTCATAACAATATGCTGAAGTGTTTTGCTGAATTCAGGCTATGTAGCTGAAGGAGTTGGTTCTCTCTAATGCTGGCTTACCTCCAATTAGATTTGAAAGGTATCAGGGCAGAAAACCTCTCCAAAAGAAGCCAGAAAGGTTTCTCCAGCACTCTCACTTTGAAAGGCTGTCTTCACTCTCATCACTTGGCTTATAAGTGGCCTCAGGGCCTCCCGGATCATAGCTCTCCTACCAAGACACAAATCAAGTGAAACAGAGATTTCTGCCCCACAGAGATGATATGGGCAGGAGCCTCAAATTTATCATAATAAAGAGCTGGTGAGACTGTAACTACAAATTAGAAACTGAGCCATAGATTCTGAGTGGGTGTAATTATGGAAACCAAATTATACGTGGGCTGCCTTTCCAGAGCAGCAGGCTTTAAATGTGGAGGGTCAAAACACAATGCTCAACAAATAAATTAACATGAAGCCAGCAAGGGCATTTAACTAATGCAGTTGCAAGAGACAGTGAGAACAGTGAAAGATAATCTCAGCCATTTGGATTATTGAATATAGTTCTTCTATGCATACAGTGATCCAGCCCTCCTTACTGGAGCACAGCACAAAAGTTAAAGAATTTACCCCCACAGTACCCCTGTGAGATAGGGATTTGACGCACACAGAGGTTAAGTGACTTGCCCCAGGTCACGCAAGAAGTCTGGGACAAAGTCAAGGACTGAAGCTACATCTCCTACGTTCCACCCTTTCTCCCCAGCTGATATCAAAGAGCCACCAATGAGGTTATTAGAATAATCCTACCAGAAAAAGACTATTCTGGCATCTTGGTTGCAGTGTTGATGTAGCCATGTTGGCCCCAGGATGTTAGAGAGACAAAGACAAGCTTTCAAGTTATACAGAGCTCTTCAGCGTTTCCATCTTCACTACAATGCTTTATTCCCACCTAGCTCATTAAGATAGGCTTGTAAAAAATATTGAAAGTCCTGGTTTATGGCTTGCGGCTAGAGCCTGGGTTTTTTCTATTGCCATGTGCCAACCCAAAAATTAGTAAAGATAGTTTTGAATAGTTTTTCTTTTCTTTATTAAAGAAAGTATTTGCATAAATCCCATTATCTGTCATATAAATCTGTCCCTGTCCTATACTGCATGAATCTGTCCCTGACTAAGGCCATGTCTACACTACCATTTATGTTGGTAAAACTTATGTTGCTCAGGAAAACACACTCCTGAGAGACATAAGTTTCGCTAGCATAAGTGGCAGTGTTCACAACGCTATGTTGGTGGGAGAGCTTCTCCCATTGGCATACAGTAGATACACTAGCGATCTCACAGTGACGCAGCTGCATTGGTATAGCTGTGCGCTGTAAGCTCGCTAGTGCAGACATGGCCTTAGTGTTACATGGACCTTTTTCAAGCTTGACTAATTGCATTATGGCAAAATGCTCATGGAGGTAATTGAAAGGATCTCATGTTCTGAATTATGTAAAATGCTTAGAGTAAGCTAGTGCAGTTATTTCTTCTAATATGGTTGAAGTCACAGTAATTCCCAAACAAATTCTGTTCTCATATTACACCTGTGCAACCCCATAGCCAAAATTTTAGCCATGATATTTCAGTCACATTTGAATAACCAAAGTTTTTAATTTTGCACAGTTCAATAAAACAGTAAGGGTCATATTTTCATAACCCAGGCCTAATGCCCATGCATATTTTTTCACACGCACACCTACTTTTATGTGTGCAAGTATCAGAATTGCATGGGCAAATCTGGCTTTTGCTCATGCAAATGGGTGCTTAGATGCCTGATTTGTACATGTACGGCTGTAATGGCATTTGTAGAAAATAGACATGCAAATACACAAGCAGTAATGCACATGGACCTCAGGCTTCATTTTATTTCATTTCAGCCAGTGGTTTATTAGCAAACAAGGGTGAGAAGCAGAGTTAAGCAAAGATCTTTGCCTGGTTGTTCTTACAATAAATGCCTGAGGTCTTCCATTGATTTCAGTGGGAGTTGCTGGCTCTCTGCACCTCTCAAGATTTGGTCTATTAGCATTACTCTATCTAATCTAATGTTTCTACCTCCTGGGAAATGGGCTGAAGCCTGGGCATAATGGGTTGCACTTTACTTTCCTAAATAGAATTTATATATCATAATCCAAAATAACATGCCTGTCTGTGGTTGCTGTAAGAACTGGATACTATTTTCTCCCCAAGTTGTTCTCTGGCATGATAACTTTATTTGGTGATATCTCATAACATGACTGACAAGTTCATATCTCCTTGTAGAATCTGGATAATGAGGCTCTACAAACAACATTGCCATGTCTTAATTAGCGATAAAATACAGCGTGTGCTGTCTGGAAATGCATGGACCAAGTTGATATTTGCGATATAACACCTTTCCTTCTTTCTTCTTAATGTTGTTTTTAGTAGACATCCTAATAACCTGCAGCATACCATTGTAATTTCTTATAACTAATAGGCATGAATACTATCAAATCCAATCACAGCTGCACTGAAACATGAAGGACACAGAAAAATAATCAAGCTCTGATCCTAACTCATGATGAATCAGAGCTCTGCAAATGCTTTTTATGAATAAATGAATTCCTCATCATGCTTAGTGGCTCCTAAAGACAGTATTACAACTCAATATTTAGGAAATCAGATTAATTCCCAGTAAGGTGCTGTGTATTATTATTATTAGGGTTGGCAGAATTTGATTTTTATTTTTTTATAATTTTCATGGATAATTGTTAATTTTAAGGGTTTTTCCCCCCAGTCTTTATCCATGAAAATGTTCACAATTGTCCAAAATGATGAAATTGAAGTATTTATTTCTATTGTTATCTATTTAAATTATCACAGTTGCGAGAAAGTATGGGGATAGATGAATATTTAATGAGAGTAGACATGGAGATTCAAAAAATTAAATCTTTATAATCATTAAAACACAAATTGTCTACATCAGATGTCACAATATACAAAGTAAATATCCTTAAAACAAATAGTTTTCAAGCAGCATTTTTCTTACTTTGCCTACTGTACATTTTGATTATTATTGATGGAACTATTTTTTCACCCATTTGTGTTATGTGTGAGATTGACATGTACTGACAAAAATCTAAACCTTCTGAGCAACTTTATTAGTCACCATTTGTATGATACAATATGTAAAGGTATCCCTGTTCAGGAAAGTACTTAAATACATGCTGAACTTCCATTGACTTCAGTGGGACTGGTGAACATGCTTCATGCTTTGCTGAATCAGCGCCTTGCTGTGAAAGGAAGCCCAAGGGACTCCACAGAGATATGAGTACTACTCAGCATGAGTAAATGTAGGAGAATCAGAGTGGAAGGATGCACCAGTGGTTAGGGTGCTAGACTTGGATTTAGGAGAGCCAGCTTTCATTCCGTTTGCCCCCCCAGACTTCCAGTATGACCTTGGCCAAGTCACGTAGGGCTAGATTCACAAAGGGATTTAGGTGCGGTAAATCCAACACTGATGTACCACTGGCTTTCACAAAAACCCTGCTCACCTACCACCTAAGGCTATGTCTGCACTACTGCCCATGTCGGCAAAATTTATGTTGCTCGGGAGTGTGAATATTCCACCCCCCTGAGCCACATAAGTAACACCGACCTTCATGTGCACAGTGCTATGTTGGCAGATGGCCTTATGCCACTCGTGGAGGTGGGCTCTTTTATGTTGACGGGAGAGCTCTCTCCCATCGGTATAGAGTGTCTTCACCAGATTCACTGCAGTGCCTGTGTAGATGCTTACGTCTCCACTATTAATGTTCCCAAGGCACCTATGCTTTGGTAGCTGGACATGCATAGAGTTGCCTTGGTCTTGTCACTGCTCCATAGTTTGGCCACAACGCACAGCTAAGCCCCAAGGAGGGCTGGAAGTTGAGCGTTGCATCACTTAAGTCTCCCTTTGAATTTGTGCCTCAGTTCTCTGTCTGTAAAATGGGGACAATAGCACCATCCTACCTCACAGGGGTGTTGTGAGGGTAAATAAATTAAAGACCATGAGGTGCTCAGCTACTACAGTTGTGGGGTCATATAAGTACTTTAGCTAGATAGAATCAGACAGTAAGAAAATGCATTTGCCTGAGAAGATCCACCTGAAGGGAAAACCAGATCAAAGCCAAGAAGAGGATACAAATGGAGGGGGAGGAAGGGAAGACCACCACCACCCCTCAAAAAAAAAAGATTTCTAGATTAACACCCAACTGGCCTTGCAAAAAGAATAACCTAATAAACAAATCTCCATGAAAATGGCAGTGCTACTTTATCCCACAGTTTAGCTACACTCTGAAACAGAACCTAAAACCAGCATTTATATAAACATGCAAATTGTATTTATATTTATAGTTTTTGGAAAAGATTACAAATCCAGCAAGAAAAATCTGTCTAATTTCAGTGTTCTGCAGCTAGGAAAACAGGCTAAACAAGTTCCTTATCATCTCACGAGTCATGTTTTCTTGCTTCTATCCAGAGACCCCTCAAAGTCATGATTTATGACTACACGATTCAACCTAAAATCAGATTGTCCAGGGAAAGTTACCTCTCCTTTTCTGTCCAATAATAGGCATTTAAAGCACATAGACCTGTCAATTCAATTGCAAGCTTCAGCCCCATGCAGACAAGTTTACTGGGTTTGCAGCAATCCTGGACATCATGCTTTAGCCTTCACAGATAACCGCTACAAATTGCTTTGGAGAAATAAGTGAATGAATATTTTTTTCGTATAAAATAAAATTAGAGAAAGATGAACACTACTTTAAGTTTCCTGGCCTTGTCATAATTTTGAATGAAAGGCAGAATCAGAATAAAGGCTTTGATAGATGCCTAGAAGAAAAAGTCAATTGGAGTTGTCCTTCTTTATGCATCATGTTGATGAAGTTCAATAACTGCAAAAATGCAGCTAACTAGAGTGGAACTTACGCCCCAGTTCTGCAAGAAGTTCCACATGGGCAGACTGAAATCAATAGGGTGCTACGTGGATGCAAGGGATTACCTGTATGGGCTCACTGCAGCATGAGAACGTGGGTGTGTGGTGCCTTCATCCACCAGTTTGGTGATTCTCATAGACTCATAGACTCATAGGTCAGAAGGGACCAATAT
>ML675603.1:14006374-14168639 GCA_007922155.1 Mesoclemmys tuberculata
GTGGGCAAGACTCACCAGCCAGCACCCAAAAAAGATTTCTCTGCAGTAACTCAGTTCCCATCCCATCCAGCATTCCCACAGACCATTGAGCAGACTTATCTGCGGATAATCCAAAATCAATTGCTCAAATTAAACTATCCCATCATAACATCCCCTCCATATACTTATCAAGCTTAGTCTTAAAGCCAGATAAGTCATTTGCCCCCACTACTTCCCTCGGAAGGCTATTCCAGAACTTCACTCCCCTAATGGTTAGAAACCTTCGTCTAATTTCTAGTCTAAATTTCCTAATATCCAATTTGTACCCATTCGTCCTCGTGCCTATAATAGTACTGTTAAGAACCAACCCCAAAGACTATGACATAGATACTGGAAAGGCTGCAGAGGATTATTCAGATGGGCTTTTCTATGCTGTTGTTCCACTGGAAACATTTCTGTGTTCTTGGACATTGTTCCTGGCTTCTGAATTCAGAACACCTTCTACCGTCTGTATTAGCCCAGGTACCTTCAGAGCATGACACAAGGCCTATCCTTTCTCCTGGGCCCAATGGCAAGTGAGAGAGGGCTGTGATTGGAGGTGGGTTCTGCTGATGATTTTCTTAGAGACTTATTACATTTTTCCCAAACGTCTATGTCTTTACATAGTGCACCCTATGGATTATTGCAGGAGTGCCTTTATTTTAAGATACGCATTTTTAAGAGTTTGCTGAGGTGTGTTGAGGTGTGCACACTTTTCTTTACTGCAATATACCTATTTAAATAAATATTCCTCTGAGAAACTTTGGCACATTTACATACTGAGACCACATTTACTTGCTAGAATTGTTATTAACGTTGTATAATTGTAACTGGAATTCAAGCTCTTTGGGGTCGGTCTCCTATCTGCTTTTTGTGCTGGATGCTGTACAAATACAATGAGCCTCAAACAGTGAGGTCTGGCACCACCACAATATAAATAATTAACAGATGGCCCATCCAATAGTTTACCCAAAATTTCCAGTGAAATCAACAACTGCAGGTCCTGCTGTTCATAAAATAACTTTTTGTATGGAACGTGGATCTTTTTGCAGTGAAAGGCCTGATTCTGAATGTTGCATGTGCGTGTAACTTCTCTTTAAATAAATGGGAGTTTTATGTGTAATGTTTCTTCAGTCCTTCCTGCAGTTATTAATTCAAAATGTAGCATGTCAAAGAGGACACTCAAATGGCTTTATTTGTAGAATCAGGAGTGTGTGTTTTGATTGTTGATTGCCAGAATGTACTGCTGGAGTCTTGAAGCTGATTGTTTTTCATTTTGAATAATTCATCACTAGAGGATGAATTTAATTTCACCCCTCTCCCTTTTCAGATAGACTGTAATTAACAAAGACCACGTTTCTTATGAGAATTTACAACTTTAACTATATGAAAAATACGTTAAACTTTTGGGCTAAAAGACTGGAGTGTGCTCCTTTAATGTTAATTAGAATAAGATCACGTCTGCTTGTACTGAAAGCCCTTTTATACCATTATTATGATGAATTTCTTAGAATTCGTTATAACATCACAATGCAAATTAGTCTTTATTGATCTCTGATATGGTGGGGGGAAAAATCTAGATGAGTTTTTGTTTCAAAGTGGCAGCTATGGGCCTGATTCATTGATTTCAATGAGAGTCTTTTCATTGAGCTTTGGGAAAGGTCCTGTATGATCTCTGCCTTTTATTCAATAGAGGGTGTGTGACAGGGAGCTGGGAACAGCCAGACTGATTCAGTCCCCTGCCACTGGTGTCCTAATCTCCTCCTGAGGTTCTGGCTGCACTTTTCCCCACACCTCCTGATCTATGCACACCCCATCCGCAGCCCCACAAAGTCGTGGGACCTCCTCATCAACCTCCTCTTTGCCTTGGCCAGTATGGCCATCTACAACACCCAGGAGAGGAGATTGGATGAGGAGGTGCTCTGCGAATGTGGGGCCTACTTCCGTTCCTCCGTCCAATCACGTCTCCGGGCAGAGTTCCTCTGGGCCATGTCCGCTGATACCTTGGCTACCTTTGAGGAGCAGTAGGCGCTGTGTCCCCGTCAGGTTCCCTCCATTTCACTTTCACTCCTGTCCCTGTTTTTTCATTTGATGTCCCCTGTAACTAGTTGAGTCCAGATTCAGTGGATCTTCCCCTCAGGCTGGGAGAGGGGCTTTTAGCTGTGGCGGGCTTGCGCCCATCCCGTTCCAGTAGCCAAAAAGTCCTGGTGCCCTAATTAGAGGGAACGGGAAGAGCCTGAGTAAACCCTGCATGGGGATGGGTTAATGAGGAGCAGCTGCTCGGCTTGTTAGGCCAGGCTCCATGAAGGCTCCCAGGAAGGAAGTGCGGGAGGACAGACAAACAGCCAGCAAAGGGAGAACTGCAGCAGAGGGTGAGTTTCCCTTGACCCAGGGCTGGAGCAGAGAGGCCCCTGGGGCTGGTAGGCTGGACTGTATATTAGTAGCTGGTGCTGGGTCACAGCCTATAAATAAAGAGAACTGGTGGGAGCACAAAGCTGATGTCCGTGAGTGAAATGTGGGCACTGACGACTTGGCCAGCAGGGAGACCTGTGTGGACCTGCTATATGTGGGGGCTTGTCTGGGACCAAGAGCCAGCGACTGAGGTTGGCAGCCCAGGGATGGAGGAGACCATCAGCGGATTGTGAAGCAGCAGGGGCAGATGCAGTGGGCAATGCAGAGCTTCCAGCAAGCCCAGCAGGCGGAGAGACAGGCCCTGCTCGTCTGGCAGGCAGAACAGCAGAAAAGCTTCCAGGACTTCATCAGGGAGAAGCCAGCACAGAGCTGCAGATCCTGCAGCATATGGTGAGCCCTGTGGTGGGGGAGGGCAGTCGATCGCCAGGGCGAGGACTGTGCAAAATAGACCCTGCGGATGATCCAGATGCCTTCCTCTGCACGTTCGAGCAGGTAGCCATGGGTGCTGGCTGGGATAAGGCAACCTGGGCTCTACGGCTAGCGCCATACCTGGCTGGTGAAGCCCAGGCAGCCTATATGGCCCTAAGCGAGGAGCAGGCCAGGGACTACGAGGCAGCAAGGATGGCTCTCCTCAGCACGGTGGGTTTGTCAGCGGAGCAATACTGGCAGAAGTTCTGGGTGGCTCAGTGGACGTGATGCATGCGGCCTCCGGTGTTTGTCCAGAGACTAATGCACTGGGGTGCCTGCTAGCTGAGGTGGGAGCGCGCAGCTGATGTCTGCGAGGTGTTTGTGGGCAGAGAGGACCTGACCAGCAGGGGGAGCCTGTGTAAACCTGCTACCCAGTGTTTTCCTTTAATAAACAGTTTTGGAAAGAAAAGAAGCCACATATGTATGACTTGGTTTTTCCTTTGTAACTTTTCTAATACCTGCACTCCATCACATGCTTCTTTCCACAGAGAAATGATGCAACGACAATTCCTCTATTTGCTGGGCTCAATGCAATGAGAATTTGTCTCCCAAAAAGCCATGGTGGTCCCTTCTGACTGTGCAAATTCCAGAGAAGCTGAACACTTCTTTCATGCACTGTGGGTTTACTTCTCCTCTCACAATTCACTTCGAGGGCCACTAAAATATCTCTCTAATGACTCACTCAAATTAGTTAGGTATTGAGAGATAATATGCCCTGCTTTTTAAAAGGATTCAGCTAAATTATTATAGATTTTAGTGCTAAACTGGATGTGTTATTATGTGCATTTTAAGCATTCACTCTACAATACCACATTTACATATCAATTCCTTTATGCATCGCTGATCATCAGTAACTTTTAAAGTTAGCAGCAGATTCTATAAAGATAAATACTACACAAGACGCTGTCAGGGACACCCAAAGATGTGATTTGATTTTAGTGTAATGAGTGACTGTGTTTAATATAAAGGGCTAAAACAGGCTTATGAGGTAACACACCATGCTATGACCCAATCCTGTAACCTCAGTTCCATGCAGGGGTGTTTACACTCTGTGGTGGTGGAGTCCATCCGCCTGCACCCCATTGAATCAGAGCCATTTTGTGGCCTCTGCTGCACCATCAGAGCTGCAGGAAGCCCTGTGGGAGTTGCATCTTCTAGCTAGGGGAGGGTTTGGCCAGTGGATACAACCAGAACCTGCTTAATCCCCACCCATCTCTCAGGGTCCTTCTCAAAGGTCACATGCATCAGCCCCCTGGTCCAGTTGTTCTAGGGGGAAGAAGTCTGTTTATATCACAGTTAGCCTGAACTCTTATATATGAAGCTTATGTAAATAATTTCCTTCTGATTGCCCCATCCATTAGATTTTAGCAGCCTCCACTATTCTTCTGAAGATGGTCTCAGTTTGCACACCAAAACACTGGTCATGGGGCTATTTTTAGTCTTTTAGTTACAGTTGGTGATGTAAATGTCTTGTTTTTCATTATTTTTAAAGCCTCAGTGGTAGACCACACACTTTTGTAACTTATATGCTATGGGGAATAACTCAATAAAATCTCTTGCTATAATTATAAGGTAACTTATGTACAGCCCAAAACAATTTGTACTGAAAGTGCAAGGTAAAATCTTTAAGACATACTACATGGAAGGCATTGTATTTCTGAGCAATTATTGCATACATTATGTGGCATTTCTAAGACATAAGGGTGAACACCATAGGACTTCATGCGAGCAGTATCTAGAAATACAACATCTAGAATTTCTTATGCCTGACAAAGTATGATTGTGTGTGTCTATTTTAACATACTTATGCTATTGATTGCAGTATTTAACTTAGTAATACAACTTCTTTTCGAAACCTATTTGTTCAGTTGCTCATAATTTGTGCGAACAAATTTAGTAGCGTGAAGGTCACTGAAATTTGCCATGCTTGGGCTTTTCCCAGATGTAATTTTTCTTTTAATTTCAATTTCCATGAGATCAAAAACAAACAGAAAGGAACAACCCACAGGCATACATGCTCACTTGTGTCATAGATTCAGATCCTACATGAGTTTTGCTCCAAGGTGACTGGTTTTGTAAATCTCATTGAGACCAAGCAAGTTTTTAAGGAAATTGGCTGTGTGGTTTAGATTTTTGAAAGCCATGGTAGGAGATTCTATTGAGTTCCTTTGTTCAATCTACTGTTCCGAACATTAGGGGCACACACGCAACGGACAGGGTTGGATTTCCAATTAGGCATGTGCCTAGGGCCCCAGCATTCTTGGGGCACCTAAACAGTGGTGGATTACCGCAAGGGCCAATGGGGCCCATGCCCAGAGGCCCTGGCCAATTTGAGGTCCCTGCACGAGTGCCAGAGACCTGGTCCCGTCCCATACTCCTCCTCTCCCCTGAGGCCCCGCCCCCTGGCCAAGATGGAAGGAGGAGCCAGGCGTGAGCATATTCCCCTCACCCAGAGCTGGCCAGGCCAGTCGTCCCAGCCCCTCTCCCCCCATCTCCCTCATTCAGAGCTGACCCAGCCAGCCCCTCTCTCCCCGGTGCCCTCCGCATGCAGAATACACAAAGTTCAGATGTAGGCAGGGGATGAACTGAAGATGCTGCACCTAGGGGTGCATAAGGTGTAAATCCGGCCCTGGCAATGGAATCTTAGCCTGTCTGAAAGCTGTAACCTGATTTGGAAGAACTTTCAAAGGGTCTGGAAAATCTTACAAACATCTAAGGAGGTTCAGAAATGTAAATCTTGAAGAGGATGAAACTCTTTGGAGGGAGCCTGACCTACACGCTAAGTCTAGGCTGCGAGACCAGCACTTCTGAGTATGGTTTCCACTTCTAGCCCTTGCTAGTGTGGTACGTTAGCTATATACAGCACTTCACAGTAAGGCCTGACGGCACCACTCTGAAGGAGGTAAATACCTTGAGCTCAGCTTTGCAGATGGTAAAATTGAGGCTGAGACACAGTAAAATGTATTGTGCCTCCGTTTCCCCTTTTGAAAAACTGAGCTAAAAATACTTACCTTCTGGCAGAACCCTCTTTCCTAATGTAAATGGACCTCACTTTACTGGCATTTCTTTTGTTTGCTTAGGAGTTGTGTGGGGAAAACAATTCAGCACACAGCAAATAAGAGGACAGGCCAGTGGCAATAAACCATTGTTAACCTGCTAACACTATGAGTCTGATTTGCAAAAGGTGTTGAGCACCCACAATCCTCCTGATACTAATGGGTGCTCAGCATTCCTTACACTCAGGCCAGGTGTGTTAGCACATTTAGTTGGTCTGTTTCCAGGGACAAAATCTGAGCATAAAAAATAGGGGGACCATTACACACTGGGTACCTGGCTCCCACTAAATAAATAACATTCTACCCATAGGCTGCACAAGATGAGGCAGCTAATGAATGCGTGTACCGCCTTTCTCTGCCCCCTCCCCCTCCTTGGGTTGATAGCCTAGAGCTCTGGAGCCAATGCAAACTGTATGAGGTTTGTAGTAAAGAGATGAAGAATGTGGTTAAATGGGTTACTCAGCATAGTATGGATTGGAGCATGTTCGTCTTCTCCCTTACTTCTAGTTAGCTAGTAGGAGACCCCTTTGACCTTAGAGGAATAAAGCTGAAGGTTCACAGTCTGCAGTCCTGCGAGTAGGGTATGTTTCTGGTGCACTCAGGAGTCCCTTCACAGGAACGTTGTTGGGAACAACTAGATACTGATATATGACTTGGTTTGGGGGACTACTGTGTGAGGCATATGGTCTAGTGCAGTGTTTCTCAACTTCTTTGATACCCAGGATTGGCTTGTTGAGTTCCTAAACTGTGTCAGGGAGATCTCAGGGACCAGCATCGGTCCTCACACTGGTTATTGAAAACCACAGGTCAAGTGGGCATGGCCTGTGACGGGGACTTACAAAACTAGGGTTCTGTTCCCGGCTCTGCCACTGAATTGCTGTGCAACCATGAGCAAGTCACTTCACCTCTGTTTCTCTGGCCAGCCTTTGTCTCATTCATTTAAATTGCATGCTGTTCGGGGTAGGGACTGTCTCTTGCTATGTATCTGTACACTGCCTAGCACCATGGGGCACAGAGGTGCTACTGTTAGACAAACAATAAATAATCCTTACAATATCAATGGATGCACATGGGTCTGAGAATCCTGGTTCTGACTGTCAGGCTAAAGCTACATTTGTGTACAGTGTCCTTTGACCAATTTGCAAATTGTCATATCAATTATATAGCTGCAAAATGTCTCTAATTCCTTCAGTGCTGCTTCTTCCTCATAAAAGCTCACACACAATTTTTCATGCAAAATCACCAAACTGTGCACAGTGGGATCACAACCCAGGAGATAAGGAAGAGATATCTGACAAACAGGCCTCGTCATGACCTTATTTCACTTCTTGGGGAGAATTTTAGGGCAGAATGAGCTGTCTTCAAAGAGAGGAAGTTTTCACTGTTGTACTTATTCAAGACTGGTTTTAGCTGGGGAGGGGAAAAGACATCAGGACCATACTATATTTACATGAACACACCCACTCTGCGCAGGTATGCAGCAGACAGAGCTGTATTGCCAAACTTATCAGTTTGTTCCTCTCTTTGATATTGTATTGTTGGCAGAAATTACTCCAAATATGTCTTGACGGAGGGAAAGGGTATTTTTCAATTAAGTTAGCTTAAAATGGAGGCAAACACATTTGAAGTCTAGGCTTAATAGGACTTTTCACAGGTTTTGAGTGCAATAACTTGAACTGAAAAATACTCCTTTTTTGCCCGTCAGGGTAGAGACCAAGGTGATCTGGAATTATCGTCTAAGAATGAATTCATTGTGAAACATTTTCTGGTTTTGTCACACTCAGTGCAATAACGAAAAGTGAGGGCCAAAGCCCTTTTGAAGATTCCACAGCTTCAACCCATGCAACCCTATTGGGACAGATTCTGCTCTGTCATACTATGTAAACTTGGAGTAACTCTATTAACGCCATTGGATTTACACTAAGATAACTCAAAGCAGAACTTCCCCCATTCATTTCCTGTACATACTGTATGTCACAATGCTTATCTAATTGTACTGTGTTTCATGGAGGGGAAATTTGGCTTTAAAACACCTTGGATGAAATCCTGGACTCATTCAAGTCAAAATCAGTGGGACCAGGATTTCACTCCTTGTGCTTCTCTTAAAACCAAATGTACAATATGGGCTTGATCCTGCAAGATGCTGAACATTCTGGTACCGGTCCAGGAAAGCACTTAAACATGGTATTTACTGTAAATGCTGTAATGGGACTACTTACATGCTTAAAGTTAAGCAGGTACTTATGTACTTTGCAAGATCAGGCCAACAGAGAACTGGGCCCATAGAATGTTTGTAAAGAAATACGAGGTTGGTTCTCCGAGTTAGCTGGACTCTGCTGAAACACAAGCTACTATGTATATATTATATATTCTTGTTAGTGAATCTAGACAGACTGTCCCGTAGAAGTATAAATGACGAAGTGGAGAGATGCAATGGGTAAACTACTTGCTAGGTGAGAATAACCTAAAACTGAAGAAGGATGAAAGTCTTTAGATGGTATTTCTCCATCAGTGGATATAACATTATAATATTGAACTACTACAATATCTTTTGTCTGATTATTTCAAAGTGCTTTGTAATCACGTATTACTTAGGAGTAGTCCAACTGATTGAAATGGAATTGCTCACACTGGTAAAGTTAAATATGTGCATTAGTACATGCAGAAATCTGCAAGTGTTGAACATAGTGATAATCTTTAAGCCACTCCCATGCGTAAACAAGAAGAATTTTTCCAGTACCATGTATCTACTAGGTACCATTAGTCTATCAGAGTCCATTACTGGTCTTACTGAAGTCACTAGAAACACTTACATTGATTTAAATGGGAGCAGGACACCTGAAGAAGGTTAAATCAAAAGATTCAAAAACAGACCGAAGCATCATAATGATGAAATCGGTTGAAACTATAATAAAGAACAGAATTGTCAGATGCATAGATGAGCACCATTTGTTGAGGAAGAGTCAACATCGCTTTTGTAAAGGGAAATCATACCTCATCAATCTACTAGAATTCTTTGAGGGAATCAACAAGCATGTGGACAAGTTTGATCCAGTGGATATAGTGTATTTAGATTTTTAGAAAGCCTTTTTAAAAGGTAATTCACCAAAAAGCAAAGTAAGCTGTCATGGAATAAGAGGTAAGGCCCTCTCCTGGATCAGTAACTGTTTAAAGATAGGAAACAAAGGTTAGGAATAAATGGTCAGTTTTCAGAATGGAGCGTGGTAAATAGTGATGTCCCTTAGGCATCTATATTGGGACCTGTTCAACACATTCATAAATGATCCTGGAAAAGGGGTAAACAGGGAGTTGGCAAAATTTGCCGATGATACAAAATTATTCGAGATAGTTAAGTCCAAAGCAGACTGCGAAGAGTCACAAAAGGATCTCACAAAACTGTGTGACTGGGCAACAAAACGGCAGATGAAATTCAATGTTGATAAATGCAAAGTAATGCATGTTGGGAAACATAATCCCAGCTATACATATAAAATGATGCTACCACTCAAGAAAGAGATTTTGGAGTCATTATGGATAGTTATATGAAAACATCCACTCAGTGTGCAGTGGCAGTCTGTAGCAAGGCGCTGTGGCCTTCCTCAGAGTCTGGGCCTGAGCAAGGGCTGTGATGCCCCTGCTGGACAGAACCAGGCCCTGCAAGCTGAGCCACCCGGAAGCAGAGGGGTGGAGCCAGGGCCAGGGCAGGAAGTATAAAAGACAGGCCCAGCAGCTCAGTCAGGGAGAAGCTGTTGCTGGAGGCAGATGTGTGTCTTTGAGGATGTGGTTTGGGCTTGACCGAGGCCCTGTGACTGTCTGGTGCAGCTGCCCCACTGACCAGAGCCTCCAAAACTTGCCTGACTTGCCAGGCCTGAGTGACTGGAGGGGGCTGCTGAACATCAGTAGCTGGGAGCAGCTACCCATGCCCGCTGGGTGGGAGAAACTGCTAGAGGCTGGCCCTGACCTGGAGGAGCTGCCTGGTGGGGAGACCGCACCAGTGTGGACTGACCCTGGTGGACCAGAGGAACCCTTGGGGCCCTGTAACCTGGAGGTGCTACCTTTGGCAGATGACCCTCAGGAATTCCCTGGGCTATCGAGAGTGAGGGATTTGCTGGATGCCTGCTCACTGCCTCCCCCAGCAACCTGTAAGGCCTGACGTGGATGCAGGTACACTGGGACTGAATGGCAGGAAGTGGCCTGGGGACAGCCATAGCAAGTGGCTGAATCAGGGGCAGAACCCTGGTCTGCATGTTACGACTGGAGCCCAGCTGACTCCGTGGCAAACCACTCTGCCACTGACAGGGCCCTGGGCTGGGACGCAGTGGAGTCGGGTGGGCCTGCGTCCCCCTTCCCTGACCACCCAGAGAGTGCTTGCTGTCCTCTGCACTCCTGACTGGAAGACACTGAGCCTTGTCAGCCCTGCCGGACTGTAGGGCCAGGGGCTATAGACTGCTTCCCCTGCCCTACCCTGTTGGAAGGCCAGGGGCTAGAAACTGCTTTGTCTGCCCTGCCTGATTTGAGGGTAGGGGGCATCAGACTGTCTACCAGCCCCTCCTATTGGAAGGCCAGGGGCGACAGACTGCTTCGCCTATCTGCCCTGTTTGTTTGTTTTAACAATTGGCAACGTCACAGGGCGTAGACAAACTTTTTAAAGTGGTATATGAGTGAGAGTAGAGAGAGAGGGGTCAGGTTGTGTCGGCGAGGACTAGGTCAGCCAGAGCAATGCAATCTGAGATCCAGATGCAATGGAGTTGGGGGTGGGGTGTAGACTATGGCACGGTGTAGACCAGAAGCACTTGCTTGTGGTCTGTGGCAAACTGGTTGGTCACACAGTGCTGCCTCTCCACCTTCATTCCAGCTGCTAAGTTGCATTAAGAGACAGCTTAAAAACACATTCAGGCCAAGATTTTCAAAAGTGACTCTATTTTTTTGGGAGCCCACCTTGAGGCTTTATAAAGGGGCCTGGTTTTCAGCAAGTGGGTGATCACTGCTCAATACTTCCTGAGAGCCACGTCTATTTAAGTTGTTTCAGGTTGGTCACTCAGTAACTGAGTTATGCAAAATCACTGGTCCATTTGAAAATCTTGGCTTAAATCTTTTCCTGCTATTTTCTCATGTAAGCAATTGTAGTTCCCACTTTGTCCATGACGTACTCTCTTCATTATTAAAATACATTTCAGACCATGTATGAGAGCTAAAGTTGGTCACAGATTTTTCATCAGAACTGTTTTGGTTGCATCAAAAACCCAATCTTCTATCAATCTTTTTCTCAAGAAGTTTCTGCTTTCTGTGGAAACTTTTGGGGTGCTTTTTAATTGAAAAACTGAAATATTTTGGCTGGAAAACTGAGATGTTTTAATTTGGAAATACTGCCATGGTGCCTAATAAGAACTGTAGTTCAGCTGCCTCCTGTCTCCATCTCCTCTATGGCCCAGCCTCCCTGATCAGGCTACAGTTCCTGTGATGCACTATAGCCAAAGACTCCCAAGAGGGGAGACTGTAGTGCATCATGGGAGATGTAGTCTGACGAGGGAGCCTGGCTAATAGAGGGTAAGAGCACCTGAATTACAACTGCTATGGGGCACTATGGCAGCATTTCCAAATTGAAATTTTTCACTTTTCAACTGGAATCTTTATTTCTGCTGAAAAATTCCATGGAAAACTTAAGTGAAAATTGTTTGTTTGGTTTTTTCAGAAGGAAATTTTGACAAAAACATATGTTAAGCAGCTCTAATGAGAAGGTCTGGTTAAGAGAAACTTGTTTGACAGAGCAAGCTTTTTTTCCCCGTTTTATGATTTTTCCACCTGATTTGAAAGATGTGAACAATGGGAATTTGAAAATTCACTAAGAGATTAGGAGCACAGAGAGAGAGAGAGACAGAGAAAGAGAGTGTGTGTGACTTGTGCTGCTAAATCATTTTAAGCACTTTTGAAAGTCCCACCCAACTTGTGCAGTGCCAAAATGCTGTGCTATCCCATGGATGGCAGGATTAATAGCATCACAACATAAATCCTCCTCTCCTCCCATTATCATAATGAGCTGAGTGTATGCCACATACATACTCAGCTGGTGTAAACAGCTTCACTGACTTCTGTGCAGTTATGCACTGACTTGCACCAGCTGATGGTAAGAGTTATGCTCTTAAATAGCACACTCTTGCAAAAGTGGGGTCTAAGTAAAATTACTTCTTAGGTACTGTTAGAGTAAAAGGCAATGAGTGTATTCTTAATCTAGTCTCAAAATATTCAAAGGAAATGTACAGTGGGTGACTTTTCTGATGCTTATAATCAATAGAGATTATGCAACATTTCTGTAAAATTCTGTATATCATGATGTGGTTTAATACCCCTTAGGCAGACTTTCAGACACAAGTAATATGGAGAGTGAAGTGTATGACATGCCATTAAGTATCAATAAATTAAAGTGAGATCTGGACTTGTACTGCCTGAATAACTATCCTTGATAATCTTACGGTCTAGGTGTGCGTGGATTATCACTAAAAGCATGCTAAGTCTTTGTCTAACAAAGAGACAAGGTCCCTGCCCCAAGGGTTTTACAATCTAAGGCTCCAGGCCTTTGGGCTGCTCTGCACAAGCTGACTCTTGCATCTGCATGGAGCCCCACTGAACTTAATGGGGATTCAAATGGATGCAAGGATCTGTTTGTGTGCACTGTAGGTCAGACTGCAAAGACAACAAGCAGACAAGGGAGTGAGTGAGTGACCGAGCGAGCAGTGCTATCCACAAGTATGCTATGGTTCAGTGTTTGCTTTTCTTTTCTTTGTGGTTGTTTTGCATCTCTCCTCCTCCCATTCTCAGCAGTATCTCCTGGGGTTTGTAGGCCTTGTAGAAATAGTAAGTTTGAAGGGGGTGACAGGGAGGCTTGGCTAGGAATGTGGGCTGTAGGTGTAGGGGCACATGGAGGAAGGCAATACGGAGTCGTGTGTGTGCTTTATGCACTTCATGGTTTAGCAAAGCTTTTGGAAAGATCAGCTGGGATACTCTTCCAAGTATAAGTGCTTGTTCTAAGTCAAGGTTTCAGGTGAGTCTGAATAACTCACATTAGTTGTTTGTGTCTGTTAATAAAGATGGCCAGCCAAAGCAGAAGGACTCTTTCAGTGCTAACATCACAGAGGCTGCTGTTACACTGGCATTTTCCCATCATTGCATGAGCACTGATTCAGATCCACAGCTGGTAGCAACAACAGAAGTTCTAGTTTATACCACCATTAGCATTTTACCACTATCAACTAACTTTGTGCAGAGCAAGCCTAGAGGACACTGAGACTGTCAGCATTTTACCCAGTTTACACTTGTGCTCCCTACTGTTGCACTTATGGGGTGGAAATGCTGAGACAAAATGCTAGCATAGATGAAACAAGAGGGTGGGGAGCATCTACTCAGAGGGGACACCCTGATTAATTTTTTCAGATCTGCCATAACTGAGATCACAAATGATAATGTGACCCTCATCTATGCAATCTTCATGAGAAGGCTTGATCGTTACAACTCTTCTTGTGCCAGACTCTCTGCATTAGCAGTGTCCACTTCAGTGGACTCAAAGCTCAGCCTGGCTCCTGGCTATGACTAAATCATCTAATTATAGCATTTCCATGCTGTGCTTTTTGTGTTCATTCCAAATCCATCAACACATTGATTTTTGGAATAGCATTCTGTATCACTCTGTAGTCTTGTTTCTCAAGACCTTGTTTCCTCTGCTCCTTTCACTTGTCCAGGTTCTCCATCTACAGGCTTTCCCTTTTCGCCAAGCCTTGTCTTTGTTTTACTTGCCATCAGGTATTTGCCCACAATTCTCCTCCTAGATGGACCATCCTACCCAGTGTAAATAGATTCAATCCATGTGGATTCACAAGCTCCATTGCCTCTATTTTTTGCATAGTCACTTACACCTTTGCAAAATAGGTATATACCTTTACCATTCTGATGTGATTAACCCACTGGGCACCAGTGTGATTGACTACACATGGTACAGAACGAGGGAGAATCCATGCATTTTGTTCTCAAGTTGCTGTGAAGACAAATGGAAAATCTCAGGTCAAACTTACATCAAATCTGCAGTATTTCCTGTGGTGTTACATTGAAAACCTGCAAAACCATGAACTGCATATAACAGTGGAGCAAATCCCTAAGGCAGCCCAGATCTGTGTGACAATGAGTTTTGCCTTGGAAGGCTCATAAACATTACCAAATCTTTCAAGGGACCTGGTCTAAGTCTGGAGTTTATGATGAAACTAGCTTCAGGGTTGTCAATTCTTGCTGTTGTAGCTCAAGTCTAACAATATATGGGGTTTTTCTTAAAGCTCTGACTCCTGCCTTTGAGGCTGTCAGCTTTTTGTTTTAATGTTTCTAATCCCTCATGGTCATAAAGAAATGGTGGACATGTGTAATCTATAGGCTCAAACCAGAATGCAAATAAAAACCTAACATATCATTTTAAAACAAGAATCTCATTATTTTAAAGCCAATGTCATGAAATTTCCTTTTTACAATAATACATTTTTGATTCTTTTTATTTTGGGTGATCTAACTCATGACTCGAGTGCTTGCAGCTGGCAAAATTATTTTGTATAATTTTGAGTTTGATTGTCAATGTTTTGCACACTTATAGCTCTCTTCCCAAAGAAAATTACTAAAAAAGTTCTTAAAAGTAGGACTAAGACCTCTCCTTTTCAATACTGTTCTCAACTGAGTTTATATATAATCCTTTTCAAAATGTAAAATGTCCTAGGATGTTTTTACAGCAAGTTAAAAAAGAAATGGGTTGGATGAATGGACTATAAGGTGGATAGAGAGCTGGCTAGATCATTGGGCTCAATGGGTAGTGATCAACAGCTTGATGTTTAGTTGGCATCCAGTAACAAGCAGAGTACCCCAAGGGTTGGTCCTAGGGCCAGTTTTGTTCCAGATTTTAATTAATGATCTGGAGGATGGAGTGGATTGAATTCTCAGCAAGTTCGCAGGTGACACTAAACTGGGGGGAGTGGTAGATACCCTGGAAGGTAGGGATAGAATACAGAGTGACCTAGACAAATTGGTGGATTGGGCCAAAATAAATCTGATGAGGTTCAACAAGGACAAGTGCAGAGTCCTGCACTTAGGACTGAGGAGTCCTATGCATTGCTACAGACTGGGGTCTGACTGGCTAAGCAGCAGTTCTGCAGAAAAGGACTTGGAGGTTACATTAGAAAAGAAAAAGGACTTGGAGGTTACATTGGATTTGAGTCAACAGTGGCCCTTATTGTCAAGAAGGCTAATGACATTTTGGGCTGCATTAGTAGGAGCACTGCCAGAAGGTTGAGGCAAGTGATTATTCACTTCTATTCGGCATTGGTGAGGCCACACTTGGGGTACTGTGTCCAGTTTTGGGCCCCTCATTACAGAAAGGATGTGGACAAATTGGAGAGAATCCAGTGGAGGGCAATGAAAATGATTAGGGGGCTGGAGGACATAATTTATGAGGAGAGGTTGAAGGAACTAGGCTGAGGGGGAGATTTGATGAGAGCCTTTAACTACCTGAAAAGGGGTTCCAGGAAGGATAGAGCTAGCCTGTTCTCATAGTGGCAGATGACAGAACAAGGAGCAATGATCTCAGGTTGCAGTGGGTGAGGTCTAAATTGGATGTTAAGAAAAAAATGTTCACTAGGAGGGTAGTGAAGCACTGGAATGGGTTACCTAGGGAGGTGGTGGAACTGCCATCCCTAGAGGTTTTTAAGGCCCAGCTCAACAAAGCACTGGCTGGGATGATTTTAGCTGGAGTTGGTCCTGGTTTGAGCAGGGGGTTGGACTAGATGACCTCATGAGGTCCCTTTCAACCCTAATCTTCTATGATTCTATTAGTCTTAAATGATAGTGTATGGTTGTTCTTTTGGATACCACTGAACAGTCTGTGTATGTTAATCTATACACTACTTTTAGTCATATGCATTTTAAAATTAGTATTTGAATTTGTGCCACTGATGGCAATTGTCTATTCTGCTTGTATGGTTTGCAAAGTAAGATGTGATATAATTTAGCATAAAAAGCAATATACTGTTTTATTTGTATTATGATAGCGCCTTGAGACCCCCAACTGAGAAGGGCTGAATTATGCAAAGCACTCTATAGATACATAGCAAGAGCCAATCCCTGTCCCAAAGAGCTTACAGCGTAGATATGACAGACAGGCTGGGAGAAAAGGAGCCCCAAATCATCCCCACTTTGCAGATGAGGAGCTGAAGCACAAAAAGATAGTCACTTCCCTCAGGTCATACAGGAAGTCTGTGGCAAAGCTGGGAACATAAGAGTGGTCATATTGGGTCAGACCAATACTGGTCGTCTAGCCCAATATTCTGTCTTCTGGCAGTGGCTGATGCCAGGTGCTTCAGAGGAAATGAAGAGAATAGATAATCATCAAGTGATCCATCCCCTGTTGTCCACTCCCAGCATCTGGTAGTCAGAGGCTAGGGACACCCAGAGCATGAAGTTGCGTCCCTGACCATCTTGGCTAATAGCCGTTGATGGACCTAATCTCCATTCAGTTACCTAATACTTTTTTGAACCCCATTATAGTTTTGGCCTTCATAACATCCCCTGGCAATGAGTTCCATAGGCTGCGTTGTATGAAGAAGTACTTCCTTTTGTTTGTTTTTAAACCTGCTGCCTATTAATTTAATTGGGTGACCCCTGGTTCTTGCATTATGTGGAGGAGTAAATACTTCAATATTCACTTTCTCCACATCATTCATGATTTTATAGACCTTTATCATATCCCCACCTTAGTTGTCTCTTTTCAAAGCTGAACAGTCCGTCGTCTTAATCTCTCCTTATATGGAAGCTGTTCCCTACCCCTAACAATTTTATTGCCCTTCTCCGTACCGTTTCCAATTCTAATAGTTTTTTAAATGGACAACCAGAACTACATGTAATTTTCACACTGGGCATACCATGGATTACCACTGGAATTGACTCCAAATCCCGCACAGTACTTTAACAGGCTCCGCCCTCCTCTGTACTATTTTGATGTTAATTAGGCTTTTGAAACAATTAGACAAAACCAAAATAATCAAAGGTTCTTTAAAGATTCCTCCTCTTGTGAATGCTGCACTCTACGCTAATTGGGGGCTGCCATTTTTATGGCAGTTTGGTCCAAAGCTACATCGTATCTTCAGAATTTTTTTCCAAGGGAACAGATGAAATCCAAGATAAGTGACCACCAGTGGGCAGGACACCTAACACTGGGTAGTCCTTTGTTTGGGTGAAAGAGAGGATGCAAGAAGACGTCCCTTCCCTGCTCAGGGTCTGCTAGCCATCCCACTAGGGTGGCACAAAGAGAAGGCAGAGCCATAGCCCTGTGTCTGTCCTCCCTCCCCCAACTCCTCCATGCACTAGCTAGTGGAGCTGGTTGGCTGCAGCACTGAAGTGGTTCTCCATGCAGCCAATCTCTTAGGCCTGGCCTATGCTAGGAAATTAGGTTGGTATGACTGTCACTCAGGAGTGTGAAAAATCTTCACAGCAACACAGTTAAACCAACCTAACCCTGGTGTCGACAGTGCTAGGTTGATCTAGCTGCCACTTCTTGGGGAGGTGGATTACTCTGCAGCGTTTTAATTGTAGACAAACCCTTAAAGACACAATCTCATTCTCTTGTACCTGCTGTATCCTGCCGGTAGTCTTCAGGTGGGAACTCCTAAGAAACAAAGTTTAGATACAAAAGCTGTTCTGAATAGAGAGGACCTACCAAGTATTCAGTCTGTAAAAGGGTGTATGAGAGACTAGGGAGGAATATTGCTTTTAACACACTTTTTTTTTTGGTGGCACTTACCTTTTAGGCCTGCAAAAAGTAAGAGGAGAGCAAAATAATAGAACTTTCTCCTATCCTATATAGTGGGCAACAAGGTTTGAGGCATTTAAAATCTCTGTTGGCAGTTTTGCCTTCCCCTATTTTGTAACTGCAACTGCAAATTGTTCCATCAAGGGGGCATGCTGAATGTCCCAGAGCAGCAAACTCTGCTAAAAGAATAACAAGCAGCACTACCAATAAAGTATGCAACTCGCAAATTATATCATTTGATTTATTAGACAGCATCTTGCTCAGTAAAGTATGAAAACTGAGCCAGTAAACCATCCAGCCAGAGCTGTAATCTTTAAATCTTAATCAGTATGAAAAGGAAAAGCTACCAGAGATGTGGACCAAAAAAATTAAAAAGCATCCCTGGGGGCATGGTAGAGCTGGCCAGTGTATGATGCCTGATCAGTGACTGTAATGCTCAAAGTGAACAGGAGCTGAAAGACATCCCTGGAAATTAGGAATTGTTGGACTAATGCAAGGGAAAATCTACGGAAAAATTACAAGAACCGAATATGGGCAATAAAATGGGAAAGCATATTGGGGAGCAAGGGCAGACTCCTGAGAAGATGGTTTCTTGCCTAGAGAACCTATTTCCACTATTGCATGTCCCTGGTTTGGTGTATGACACTGACTCTCTTAAAGCCCAGACCACCACGCTAATAGGGAGGAAGAGAAACTATTACATTCTGGGTCAGGAATCAGGTCCCCATACTCTCTGCTGACTCAGAAGTTAGAGGCGTGGCTCTGACTGTGCGTTTACCTGCCAGCCAAGCTGTTTTACAAGTTAGCTGTTTTCATGACCCTATTCTTGCCCCAAACATTGAGTGGAAGAAAGACTTGGCCAGTCCCCCAAGCACGCCACAGGGTGGAGAGAAGAGCTCTTCTGGTTCCAGGGCTCCTCTGTAGAATAGTCGGTAGAGGGAAGGAATAGTTCTCTGGCACTTTACTACCCTATGGGAGTGTGTGGGAGGGGAGTGAGGGTCATACGAACAAAGGCTACAATGGGACCTGTGTGGGCCAAACTTTTCACAGGCCCAAGAATGTAATCCACTGATATCCCCTTTGTGTCACATCAGAATCTTCAGTGAGTCTCAATGTGCATTCTTTGTCACAGGAAAAATGGCAGCCCAACAGACATGGGATGGGGGAGTAATTTTGGTGACTAACATTTTCAGCTTGAGAAAGTAAGCACGCAGAAGTCAGGAAATTGAAATCAGGGGAGTGAGACATTAGGGGTAGTAAAGCAGCATTAACTCAGCTACGTGAGCTACACCCACACACAACTTTTTCAGGCCTCCCTCCTGATGTTTTATCTGATGGGCTAAACTAACACTCGGGCAACCCCTGTGAAGTCAGTGGAGTTACAGGTAGGATTAATTGTAAACTTTTACCGTACAATGTCTAGGCAGTGCAGCACTGCTACCCCCAACCATTCAAAAACCATCAGTGGCGTGTCCAAAATCAGGAGCCTGCCTTTAACAGGATGAGAGTAACAAGAGCAGGTGTTGAGTTCTTTCTTTGCCCTCAGCCTTCTGAGCTTGCAGGGGCCCTTGGTCACGTTTTCAAGCTTCTCTCCGCAAGCCTGAAGGCTAGCAATGGATTTTCATTAACCTGAAAGCTTACATTCCTGCTTAGTCAAGTGACTCCCAGAGAGGAGACTTCAAGAACAACACCAACTCGGGCCAGGCTTGCAATCCCAGCATGGGGGCTGGCACGGCTAAGGGTATGTCTACACCGCCGGTGACAGCCTGCTTTCCTGGGCAGCCTCGCCCCCACCTCCTCCAGCACTTCTGGGATCTTGGCCCTGTTTGGCCTCCAACCCCCAAATCGTACAGCCCCAACGGAAACCGAGCGTGGCGGCTCTGCCTCCGCTGCAGACAGCGGGCCCCTGCTGCGCCCAGCCCAAGCGCAGCGGGCACCCCCGTCTCGGTCCCTGCCATTTCCTACCCCCACCCCCCAGTTCTGCTCGCGGCCTGGGACTAGAACTAGGGCGGCTGCTGGCACCCGCTCGTGTGCCCAGGCAGCGCACGCTGCGGCTGCGAGGGGGCTGGATGCACGTGTCCCTGCACCTGCCAGCGAGACACGGGCCGCTGCCCTTCCCCGGGGGAGCGGGGCGCGCGGGGGGTCGGGCCCCGGGGGGAGGGGCCGCTCGGTGCATCTCCGCCCGCGCGCGCCGCCCGCCAGGGGGCCGGCGCCGGGCCCGGCAGAGCCTCGCGTGCCCCCTCCCGACGGTCCCGGGAAGGGCGGGAGCCGCGCGCCGCTCGGCGGGGGTCGGTGCGCTCGGAGCGGCGCCCGTCTGCGCGGGGCTCGCCCGGGGCCGCGGCTGCCCCAGCGCGCCTGACTCAGGGCGGCAGCACGTGGGGAGCCGGGCGGCGCGGCCCCGCCGAGCCTCCTCCCGCTCCCCGCCCTCTCCTCTCCCCTCCTGGCCTGGGCAGCCGGCGGCGGCGGCGGCGCGGCGGAGGCGGGTGGCCCCGGCGCGCGGGGGGCTCTGCAGGGCCGGGCCGCCCCGGGAAAGTGCCCCCGGCTGCAGCTCCGCGCAGCCCGCCCGGCCAAGATGAACCAGACCGCCGGCGTGTCCAACAGCGTCCGCTGCCCCGCCGCCAAGGGGCCGAAGGTGCGGGGCCGCCGCGGGGGCGGGGGCGGGGTCTCAGAGCAGCCCCGGGGCAGGTGGCGGGGCGGGGGGTGCAATGCAGCGGGGAGCGGGGTGCGGAGAGCGGCGTGTGGTCAGCGCCCGCGGCGGTGCGGTGACGGCGGCGCGAAGTGCGGGGCGCGCGGCGCTGGTGCAGCTGCGGGTAGCGGCGCTCCCCCGCCGGCTGGGGTGCTGTGGAGGGCTGGCTGCTTTCCCGCGGGGGGTTTGTTTCCACCCCGCAGAGATGCGGGTGTTTGCGGGGCAGGCGCGCTGCGCGGTCCTGTGCTCCGCCGCTCCTCTAAGATTGCTCCCAGCGGGTCGCTTCGGTGCGGTGTGCGTGCGGTGTGCGGCTGGCAAACGGCAGCGTCCCTGTTTCCGTGCCCGAGGGCCGGGATGGAGGGACGAAGCTGTGATTTAGCGGGGGGAGTGGACGGGCAAAACGGAACGCTACTGGGGAAGCTAGAGTGTGGCCTTTTGCGTTTGCCCCTTGTTTCTGTCCCGCACGCTTTTGTCGGGAGCATGTGTGCGGGCCACCGACACCGAAAGGGGAACCTTCTCCGTTGGGGAATTAGTGCAAGCCAGGCAAGGCGAGGTACAGCGAGAGGAGGAAATACACAAGCACATGGTGCAATGTGTAATGTGTGGGGATGAGGGAAAGGCCCAGGAAAAGATCCAGAGTTTACCTACTGTGTGATTTTTGTACTTTGCTCATGGATATTCACTGCCCAGCCATGAAAACCAAACTCCTCTGTTTTTAGTTTAGCCGTTTATGCAGGGAACTCTTGACATGAGCATCCCTGGCTGTAGCAGCTAGGCACTTCATGTAAGAAAGCACCATCTATCTTAAACTTTCCTTAGAAGAGAAAGACATTGCTAATTCACGTGCTGTACTCTGGTTTATCTGTATAACACGTCTTAAAAGTTTCCTTAACAAAGACAAACGCTGCTAACCATATGCTGTGCTATTTAACCAAGGACAGAGACTTCGATTGCAGCATTGTGTGCTCTCTCCAGGATAACCTTTCTGATGTTTCTACTGCAAGTTTTCCAGTTTTGTAAAGAATTTCAAATACCTGGCTGTAGCTGGAGTTTTGAATTGGATGTTCTGTGATAATGAAAGGGACATATTTTAAAGAAACCCGGAATCACAATTTTTTTTCCAGAAATGTTATACACAATTATTTTTCTTTTTATTCTTCAACACTGAAATCATGTTGTCTCTTCTGGGTTTTGTTTCATGGAGTTTGATTGTCTGTGCCAATTGCTTGCATGTTCTACAGTTTTGCTTTTTAACCAGCGAAGCTCTGATCCTGCAAACACTTGTGCATGTTAATCTGTCCTTTGTCTTAGTTTCCCAGCTGTAAAATGGAAATAATTATACTTCCCTTTTTCACAGGACTGTTGTGAGGTTAAACTCCTTTAATGATTGAGTTCATGTGAGTATTGCCAGATACTATAGTGGGGACAGACATATAAGTGTCTAGAAAGATTAGATGAGCTCACTGAAATCAATGGGCTTATCTTTTTTACTAGTCATGTGCTTACAGTTATATGTATGCAAGACAGGTGCCTAAATCTGCAGAAATGGATCTTGCAAATGTTTCAAGGGGAGGCCTCCATTTATACCCAATGTTTTTATTTTGGTGGAGGTTATTACTTATTAATTGATTGATTTTAATAGATCATATCAAATGCTGTTCTGTCATAGTGGAGGGAGAAGACGGGAGGTCCTCTTTTTGTTCTGTATTTATACAGTGCCTAGTATAGTGGAGTCCTAGTCAGTGACTGGAGCTCCAAAGTGTGATGATAATACAAATTAATAATACTGGGGTTTGACCTACTGGGTCAAACTGTTGTATACCTCTATCCGATAATTGATATAGTTTTAATTTAATTTGAAGACCCCTGCAGCATATTTTCAAACATTGTAAGCTGTAGCCATTACTTCCTTTAGAAATGTATTTCCTTTTCAAGACAGATGACTGATGATTTAAGCTTTTTAATTAAAACATACAAATCTCCATGCATGACTAATTCTGTTGCAAGGAAGCCTTCCAGAATTCAAACATAATATTACACAGCAAAGGGCTGAAAACAAATAACTAATTTGAGAGAGACAAGAAGCAGAACAGCTAACTTGTCTGGTGTGCTGGGTATTGGAATGCATAGAAACTTTCAAGAAGTTTATTTTACCCCCCGAAACATGTTGGCAGAAAATGTAGATTCAGTGTCTTAAGAGTCGTGATTGCCAACGTGTTGGGACAGGGTCAGTCTGATTCCTGGCTTAGTTGTGTTTTCCTCTCTCTCTAAGGAGTAAATCAGTCAGACAATAACTTTCTCGTGCAAGATTTACGGCTTTGCATGGTTGCAATGAATAGTGGAGCTAAAATTTTAAAGACCAAGATGCTATTTAAGTGAATTATAAAAGTGAATAGATAGATTGAAATTTTGAAGTGTAGCAATATGTAAGCATCCACTAAAACTATTTGCATCTTATTGGAGAAACCATTTAACTTTAGCGGCTTAACAAACATCTGACCCCATGTTGCTCATAGTTCCCACTGAAAGACTGTCACTGCTTAGCACTAACTATTTTTGAGAAAATATTTTGTATCTGCATAAAGGGTCTAACTCGACTTGCTTTATGCCATGTGAGTAACTCCATTACCTTCACCTGGACATGTAAGAATAAGATGAGAAGGATTTTTTCCACAGTCGTACTCATTGGGAAACAACCTCTATTTAAAGCTTCCTACATTTGCAAACATTGTGGGTATGGGGTCCACCTCTATTTACAGTGATGTCATTGGGGACATTTCCCATTGATTTCAATGGAAGCAGGATTGGACCCAAGCTAGTAAAGTCTATATTAAAGAAAGGATGGTCCAGTAGTTTAGGGGTTTAGCTTAGGACTTGGGAGACCTGAATTAAATTCCCTGCCCTACCAAACTTTCTGTGTGACCCTGAGCAAGTTATGTAGTCTCTGTGGGTATGTCTACACAGCGAGAGGCAGCTTGCGGCATTGAGTCTCAGAGCCCCGGTCGATGGACTTGTCCTGTGGTGCCAGAAATAGCTATGTAAACGTGGTGGCTTGGGCTCTCAAGTGCTCTTCCCTTCCTGAGTTTCAGAGCCTGAGCTGTAATGTCTGCACAGCTATTTTTAGGTCCATCATGCAAGCTTGAGTCTGTCACTCCACCTTCAGAGACTTACTGTCACATGCTGTGTAGATGTCCCATCTGTGCCTTAGTTCCCCATCTGTAAAATGGGATAACATCACTGCCTCACTGCCCCGCTTCACAGGGTGTTGGGAGGTTAAATACAATAAAAACTGAAGCACTCAGATACTGTGGTGATGGGACTGTAAGCAGAGCGAGGCAGGAAATGGTTTTCTTGTCCTGTGGATATTTTGTAGAATTTGAAATTTTTTCCTATCAAAATAGGATGAAAAGTTAAAATCTTGAAAATATTCATAAGCTGGTAACTTGAAATGTGCTTTTCATTTGGGCTCAGTCAAATGCTTAATTTAGATTTCAAACTTTTTATTTAATTTTTTGAGGGGGCCACTCTAGCTAGCTTAACATTTGAAACAAAATAATTTTGAACCAGAAAACTGGAATTTAGAAAATGTCCATTTTGGTCTCAATGAATTGGCTTTTTTTCCAATGAAAAACCAATTGATTGAAGAATTCCCAACCACCTCTACCTTAGCAAGCTAGAAAATTGAAAGAGATTCTGGAAACTTCCAACAGGAAAGATTTGTACCTGCCATAGGTACAAGTAACACCTCTGATCACTGTCACTGAAAGATGCTAGTGGAGACAATATATCTTTGTCTTGTTTTCATTGTGCCTTTGACAGGACCTTGTGCATAGTCAGCTTCACTGCTTTGTTAATGGGCAGTGTCACTTCCTGTCTCATGCACTCACATGATGACGGCATTCTCACTCTTGTGCTGCTTTGAGGGTTGCTCAGGTGCACACTCTTCCACAGATCTTGCAAGAGGGTGTATGGGGTCAGGAGGCTGACTCCTTTTTCCCATGCTCTCTGCATGGAGCTGGGGTGGGAAAGGGCCATGGGGGAACATCCTCTTTCACTCAGTCCCCTAGATAGAGCTTGGGAGGCAACAGGAGCTCAAAGGAATAAATGGAAACCAGCGGCGAACAAACTTCACTCCCCAGTTCCCTTCATATGATGGTGGGGTGGGGCCAGGATCCAGCTGGGGAGAGGGTCCTTCTTTCCGTGGCACTTTCCTGCAGATCCCAGAGAGAAGTTTAGAACTGGGAGTGGAGCTTATCTGAATGTGGCTGCAGAAAAGCCTGGTAGGCAGCAGGCATGGACACAGAGGTAGTGGTGGTGTGGAAAATGGGTATGAGGAGGAGAGTGCTGTTTGACTTGTCTTTTCTCACTTGGTGAAGTTCACAAGTACCTTCTAAACATCATCAAGGAGATGAGGGGGGAAAGTGTGTGTGTGTGTGTGTGGATAGATTTGGGACATATTAAGGATATTCTTTCAAAAACCTCAATTTTTACAGATGTTAGTCCATTCGAAAAGCTTAACTAAACAGTATCCCTTTAAGGCCCCATCCTATACCTTTGGAAATCACTGGGAGACTTTCCATGATCTTGCCAGCACATTGGGCCAGATCTTGTAAATGGTTGGAGTATAAATCAAAAGACTGAAAAGGTTTGAAGTCACTCAGAAATATAACAAGCATGAATGGTGATGCATTTTGGTCAAACCTAATAATACAGCATTAAAGTTGAGCAAATGGGAACTCAGTAGATGAAAATAGTCACTAAATGCTGCTAGCAGGACACTTTTGGGAGTATTTTGGATGTTAGCTAAGCATAAGCCATACTTCTATTTTTAATGTCAAGATAACAGAAAAAGTAGGTGCACTGAGAATTGTGTGTTTTTGGACAGCTGTCTAAATTATTGTAACCAAATCACTCTTTAGCAGCAAAAAAAGAGTGCCTATGGGTAGCAATGAACAATTTATGCATACTTTGTTTTAAGGAAAAACAACTACTAATTAGCAATACCAACTTATAAAAAAGGGGCTGGGGAATATAATTATAGGGTTTTTTAAATTGCTTGTTGCTCCTATGTGATGTCCTTGCTCCCTTAAGCTTAGATGGAATAAGAAGTTCAGGACTGATTACACCCTTGGTCACTTCCCTATTACTATGAAAAGAATAAATTTCATCTATGAGAATATATAAAATCGCAGTTTGTCAGAGTGGGAGCCGCAAAGATACTTGGGTGCCTAAGTCCCAGTTTTGGTTTTACTGAGATCCACAAAACTCGCATCAAACCCTTTAGACACCTAAACTCACTTGGTGCTTAACTTTTTCAAGCTCTGGGCAGACATACTCCTGCTCTGCTCCAGGCATCCGCACACCTATCTCCCTACTTAAGCTTCAGTGATTCATGAACCAGAGGAAGATAAGTGGCCAAATGCCTAAGTGATGTGTGGTGATCAATCCCATAGGCAGCCTCCGAGCACATATACCAAATGGGGTCCAGTTCAAAAATCCAAATGGGAAGAGGAGGCTCTCTTTTAACTTTTATCTCAGTAGTTAGAGCACTTGCCTGGAACGTGGGACTCGCAGGTTCAGTTCCCTTCTGTATGGTAGAGGGGGAAGAGAGTATTTGAACGGGGGCAGGGGTGGTCTCCCACCTTTCAGGAGAGAGCTCAAACCATTGAGCTGTGGGGTATTTTGATGTCAGGCTCTCTCCGTCTTTCCCATTTGAAGCTGCTCCAGGGAGTCTAAATAGTGAAAAAGTGATGGGAGCAGGGGGACTAGACCTGGGGTCTCCCACTTGTCTGATGGGCGCCTTAACCACTGGTACAGACTCAGTATCTCACTCTCCCTTCCACCTCCTCCATCCCCCGACGATTGTTGCCCTGTGGATAAATACTTAAATACATCTTGCAGTGTCTACATTTGGGTTTTGAAATACGTTAGCTGGGACATTTTAAATACATACCTCCCATTCTAGTCTAGCCAATCTCTTAGCAATCACAATTCTGTCTGAACGTTTTTACCTAGTAATGCTGTATTACCATAACACACTGAGATTAGGGCCCCATTGTGCTAGATTCTGTAGTGAATACACACATAGTAATAAACAGTCCCTGACCTAAACTGCTTACAATGTAAACAGACAGTAGGTAGGAGAAATAACAATTGATGTTCGTGTTTTACAGACTGTGAGCTGAGTTAAGTAACTTGTCCAAAGTCAAGAAGTGGTCTGTGACAGAACTAAGAATTGTTAGTTAAAAGTAAAATTTAAGGCTACTATAACAACACACTAGAAACAAAAGTTTTTAGTATGTGTTTCATTTGACTTATTTATGTAGAATCAATTTAACTCTTCTGTAAAGTCAACCAGTTTTCCCATTTATTTGTGTGGATCTTTCACACAGCAACAGAGGCAGAGAAAAACATGTCAAAAATAAGAAAAAATGTCTGTAAAACTGAAAAAAAAATTGGCAGGGGGACTCTGGAGGGTCTAATGAGTCCTTGACATTGCTTTTATCTCTTTCTCTCTCTCTTTTTTTTTTTAACTGACAAGATTTCGAGTTGATGTTGTCTCTTTAACGAGTAATAGTAGGAAATGCATTTTTGCAGCTGTTGATGTAAATTAAAAGAAGTTGTTTTTATAAGCCTCTTAGTCAGACTTTAATTAAAGCTACAATGAGAAATCTAGTACTAATGACTTCTTCTGAGGTTCTTGGCTGGAGCTTCTATCTCATTTTATTTCAGACTTGAGAGTTTCTGCCCTCTTCATATTTTTCCTTGTAAGCCTAGTGTTTATGTTCAGTGAACTTCATATATGTTCCAGTAGGGACTCATTTGGGTCAGTTCTACTGTCAGCCTCCCTAAAAGCTCCCATTACCATTAAGGGAGCACGCAGAACAATGGCAGATTCAGCCCCATAAATTGCAAAGAAAGTCTCACATCTTCCTTTAAAAAAAAAAATGACCCCCGATATATCTTCTCTTCAAGAGAAGAAGGTGACACTGGACATTTACTGGCAATATAAATATTGGTTAGACACGAAATAGCTTTGGAAAGTTAAATGCAATTAATAGCCCATCGATTTTGTCTTCCTTTAGGGTTCAGTCTTGCAAAGCTTCAAACTCTCCAGCAAGGAGAGGGAGCATCATGTCCAGTGGACGCAGTATTGGCCTGGGAGCCATGCATAGCCACACTCCTCTCCTTGGCATTTCCGATTGGTTAGTTTAGGCAGTTCCCTGCTCAGTCTGCTGGCTTCCGTGAATCCCAATATTGGGCTCCATACTCTCCCCATGCGTTGCCTAGGGAGACGGGATGCCTAATTTGCAGTTGTGAATTCCACTAGGAGGCACAGCAGTGCTCAGTGTTGCAGCATCTAAGGTGTTAGTTAGCACACTGAAAATATTGGCGTAGATGCGGTGGCATAGTTAGCCACCCAAGGAAGTAATCTCAGTCCCAGGCAGGATGGTATTTGGGCAGCTGGCTCATCCCACTGCTTGTGCCATTGCAGCTACATTGCTCCTTTCAGTGCTCTTGCTTGATAAAGCTAGCCTGTGTAAGTCTGGGAATGACCGTTCCAGCTCCAGTGTAGACGTACCCTACGTCCCCTCTATGAACCTAGCCCTATGTGTGTGTACAGGCTCTAGCATAAGGGGGCCCTGACCTCATTTGTGGCCACAGGTACTACTATGATACAAATAATAAAAGATGCTGATTGCTTAGTCCGCTCAACTCCAGCTGTAAGAACTGAGGGTGCTTATGACTTGAGCCCTCCAGATCTCCACTTCCCCAGGTAATCTCTCAGGAATACATTAGTGAGCCAATGTTACAATTAATGAGAAAGAAACATAGAATGAATCTGTCTCCAGCCTGATGCAAGGGTCCATGCACTGTAGGGCTTAGACCTGGGGAGGGGTTGAAAGGGCTGAACAAAAGCTTTCTTTGAGTTTCTTTCCCAGGAAGGTTTATAACTTCCTGTTTTTTCATCAGCGCAGTATTTTTTCGTAAATATTTTGTGTGGTGCAGTATAAATGGAGTGAGGTTCCTTGCACCCAGCCTGCCTCCCTCAGTGTGAAACCTACCCAGGGGTTGGGCTGCCATTATCTCCAGGCTCTGCCAGGTGCTTTGTAATGGGGAGGGAGATGGTGTTCCCTGGAGCTCCAGGAGTTAATGTTTTGTGCCTCCTTCAAGCACACACCAGCTCTTGGGTTAGTGTGTCATTGCACTGTCTTCCAACACTCAGGGGTGAGAGAGCCTTCAATGTATATATCATTGGGGTTATATCTCATGTCAGCATTGTGCAGATTGCTGTGCTATTCTGATCTGTAAATATTTGTGGGTGCTGATCTCTGCTGCTGGTTTTCATCGTTAATGAGAGCTAAACACATCATAACATTTTATTGGGTGTTTATGCTAACCGTTGGTGCTTAAAAAACTCAGGCAGAGCACTGAGCTCCATTGCTAGAATATCCAATGGCTTTTTAACTGTAGGGCAGAGATATCTGCAAATGTCTGAGAACCTAATATGATTTAACAGTTTTATATTAATATTTATCTTATTAGTTAAAACAGGTGAATGGAAATTCATGAAAAATCTTACTACATATGTACAAACTAAGCAGCTATTAGCAGATTAAAAACTCCTTAAAGGAGCTCAGTCATTAAATAACTATGAGTTGTATTAAAGTCGGGATGTTTATTTGTAATATTTGAAGACCGTGGTCTACTCAAGTCAATTAAACTAACCTTCCAACTTCAGTACTCAGACACTCAATTCAAATGACATGAAGAAGATGTATTTTAGCATTCAAATGATTATATGTACCCAGAAGCCTAAAATGCTATGCTGAAAGTATAGTATATATCATGTAGGGCCTTTGCTGTTGACATCATTAGGAGTCATACTGGTCCCTTAGGCTATGGAGGTGGGGGAAAGGTGACTTCATTTCAGACTCGATTCCTTGTTCACTGGAATCTGGTTGGGTCATTTTGATATTGATGATGTTATAACAAGAGCGGAAAGATTTATTGATTGATTTACTGAAACTTCACCAATGCTGTGCCCTTTTATTCTCAATGAATACACCGTCTGGATAGAGTGTGATTTTTCAATCTCTAAATTGTGACGAATCCTTAAAACGGCAGGTAAAGTTGACACACTTGTTTGGGGCTTTTTCCTGTAGGATCAAGTTAGACTGAGTATTGGTTAGATTTCACTGAGTGATGTCCAGTTGGGTGTGTCTGTCTCTCTGTGGGACTGGGTACTTGTATAGCTGTCATCTCAATAGTGTCAGACAGGGAGGATGGTCTTGTGGCTAAGGCATTGGGCTGGGTAAGTCACTTAGAGTCTAAAACTGCACCATTAAGTCAGTGGGAATTTTGCCATTCCAGGATTGAGGAACTTTCCCATTCTGGGATTGGGGCCATTATCTGTGCTTCATTTTCTCACCTGTTGTTTTTATTTAAAAAAAAAAAAGGAATGATAATCTTTACTTTCTTTTCATTGTAAGATATTGGGACAAGGGTTATCTCTTACAGTGCCTAAGTTAATGGAGCCCTTATCCCAGCTGTGGCTGGGTGGTGTTACTGTAATATAAAATAATAAAAATATGAGCCCTTCACACACACTAATATAGTTAATTAAGGGCATATAGTCTCTTTTTTCAGGGAAAAAAAACCTAAAAGGGACAGAAATGCATGAAGGTGTGCACAAAGTATGCATAGGAAGGTTCCATGTGTCATGCCATCCCATATACAGAAAGAAAGAAATTGTAGCAAAACAAAGGTTAAAACCCCAGAGAGCTGAAACCTACACATCATGAGCTGGGGACGATTTTAAGCACTGTGATCCTTAAAGTGTGCCTGCAAATTGAAAAGGAGGCAGGGGATCAATGTTTTTGAGCCCCTTACTGTGTGAGGTCAGGCCAACAAAATCTCACATGTTTGCAGATGGCCTTTCTGTGCCTGCATTCCAGAGACAGAGGGAATTACGCTGGACTGAAGGGCAGATGTAATTCAGTGCTACCCAAGGCAGCAGTAACCTGCAATGCATTTTTTCTTTTAGTGACTTAGGCTGTGCTTGCAGGTTGCCAAATCATGGATTTTGGCTTTTCTCTGACTTCTCCCTAGATATCACAGACACCCTCATGTTTTCAAATTTTGGTCAGGGTATCTTATTAAAGCAGGAACTCATTCAGTGGGGTGTCATAGCAAATCTGAGATTTTCAGAATCTTATCAGCTTTTGTGATGGAGTATCCACCCTGCTCATCTAATCCTATGGAAACATATGGCTTTATACCAAAAAACAGTATAGTAAGCCTTCAATAACTGCTGCTTCACTCTAACACTATGATTTGTATGGAACCAACACCTAGGAGCCTCAGTCATGTGCCTGGACCCCATTGTGTGGCTGTATAAACACAGAAGAAAAAGATGGTCCTTGCCCCCAAAGAGCTTAGACTCAAAGCTAGCTTTGATTTGTTTGCTGATTTGTTTTTTTATGTGCTTATACATTAGGGTCACCTACATTAAGCCGCATTAAGGTAAATACTAGCAAACTGTATGTGTTTGTATAGCACATCGGCATAGCATTGGAACCTTTCATTCCCTCACCTAGTGTTCATCACAGCTTCTTCACTCATCCTGCTCTACCTCTGCTGTATTTTTCATGGCAGGGGTGGATGCTGCATATACTATTTCTAATGAAGTATTTTAAAAGATAATTTAGTGAATATAGTGAAATTGACATCAGTGGAAACTGAAGTATTGCTTCTCCACAGACCAGGGTACTCTTCCCCAGCCATCCTGGTGATATCGCTCAATCCTGATCATGAGATGCTGTTGGGGCCCTGTGATGGAGCGTCTATCCCACACTGGCATGGAACAGGTTAAAAGAGGCCTAGGGAGGTTGCACGAGGAAGCAGCCAATAAGAGAGAGGCTGTGAGGAAATGCCAACCCAAGCCCATTAGGCTCATATAAGAGGAGCGGCAGGGCAGAGTAGGATCCGTAGCTGCCTAGAGCTCAAGGAGAGACTTTTGTGCTCCTAGCAAGAGGAATGAACTTCAGTACCTTGGACAGAGCAGTGTCTGAAGGCCTGAAATAAGGCCAGAACAGGTGCCGGGGCCAGGGGAAGTTGCCCAAGGAATCAAGCAGTCGTAAGGGAAGGTAAGGTGATGCAGCACGTGGTTGCCATCAACAGGTTCCTAGGCTAGGAACTGGAACAGTGTGTGAGCCTGAGACCCCACCCACTCAGGAAGTGGGTGAAGAGTTGGACTGCAGTTCTAATCCCTAGAAGAGGGAAGCACAAACGGTGACATGGCCCTCTGTGAAGAGAACACCTGGAGTGATGCCGGTCAGAGAGCAGATATGAGAGTGGGCAAAGCACCACTGGGAGAGGGTGTACCAACCTGTGCAGCCCAAGACCATCATCAGGAGGTGTCAGCATGGTGAGTGGAGCCTCATCACATTCTCCTGTAGGGCTAAGAGGTGTAGTTCAGTCTCCATTCCATTTTAGTCCTTGTGTCCTGTACTGAGGGGGTTTTATTTGTCCGTTCAATGTGTGTGTGATTTACTGTTCACAAAAGACCCTAGACTGACAGCCTCAGAGAGAATATTCTCTTTTCTTACATAGAAACAGCACAGCCAGCAAGTTATAGCTACTCCATGCTGCCCTGCCAATATATCTAACTCTTGGCCTGGAAGGACTATTAATATACCTGTCCACTAGGCACTGACTGAATCAACATCACCAAATTTCTTCTCACATTGGCTACTCATAGGCCTTGGTCACTGCTGACCTGGGCCCTCTAAGATGCCTCCAGGTTGGACAGCCAGAAAAGCAAGGCACCTAAAATTACTAGTCACTTTTGAAAATCTTGGGCCTGTTACAGCCAGTGAACTAGGTGAAAGACTCCATATGCCACCATTACTAGCTCCTTCAAAGTTTGTATTTCTGACAATACTTTGAGTGGGTTTTTTCTGCAGATGAATGGAATACCACAGTGCATTATTAAGACTTTAATGCAGTGTAATAATGTTATGTGAGATCACTTTATTATGATAAAAATGTCTTGTCTGAAATTATGCCTTTGACACAAGAAGACTAGAAGTAACTTTCAATTAGCCTTCCTCAGTCAAATATTTTTCCTGTTGTTTTCCTGTTTCAGTCTATCTTACAGTATATTGTACCCTGAGAAGTTCTGATTGTTGACTGACATTGACACACAAAGAAATTAAGGAGAACTCTCCTTTTTAGGCATGGGAGATTTACTTATCTAACTCCCATTAATATTAATGGGAGCAATACACCTAAATCTGATGTGCACTTATGGGAGAGAGTAGCCACTAAAGGTTTTTCAGAGTATAAAGCATAATGTTTATTAAAGAACCTGGTAATGAAAACTGCGCTTCTTGGCACTTACATTTTAGTGATTGTACAAAAATGAGGCCTCCAGCACCTTAAATTGTAGTTTGCAGTGACATTACCACAAATCACTTAATCTGTTTCAACACTCATCTATTACAAGGAAGTTAGAGGCATTTATTTGGATGATCTCCATATCCGAATCCGAATCTGAGCACAAAAATCAATGTTTTAGCCATGAGCTGTCACTTGCAAGTTGTTAACTCGTGTACTTTGACTTTTCTCTGACTTCTTCCTAGACATTACAAAGACATCCTCATGTTTGCAGATTTGGGCAGAGTATCTTAATAAAGTAGGAACTCATTCAGTATGGCCTCTTACCAAATCTGAGGTTTTAAGAATCACATGAGCTTCTGTGACATAGTTGTTTTAGATCTTATCTCTAGCAAGGTAATTTAGTGTGGTTTTTTTGAGCTTGTAAACAGCAGAACACTTACAGCTGAGAAATGGCTACTTCTTGCAAACTGGCAGATGTATCAAGATACTGAGCTAAAAAGAGAAGATGTAGATGTAATCAAAGCATAGTCCAATGTGCAAGCCAGAATATATGAATCCTAACCCCTGTTCCACTCCAGATGTAAGAAAATCAATAATTTTCAATAACACAACAAAGTTCAAGCACCCATCAATGTATGCCAAAAAAGAGAACAGTACCATGATGCAATTGGGACGAGGATTGGTGTATCTATGAAATTAGCTGGTAGTTTGTTTGTGGTGGTTTAAAAAAAAAAAATTCAAAAAACCATGAGGGCAGATGGTCATTAGCCATCTGTTTAAATATTTTAGACACACAGCTGAGAAAGTGTTTCCCAAAATATGATTCCCAAAGGAATAGCTGAGAAGGGGAGGCACCAACAGACCTCTCAGGTGTTCTCCAGAGTCTGGTTTCATTTAAAACAATAAGTAATAAGTTTCCAGCTGCTATCGTTGTAGGGAAAAACCACCAAAACATGACGCAAGTGTAACCGATGCAGAGATGTCTGCCTGCGTCTTCAGAGAGACTGAAACAGTAGCTTCTTGTGACTTGACTAAAACATTTCAATTGGTGTTAGTTCAGATGGCAGAGATGATCGTTTAAATGGTAGCATTATTAACTATTTCATTGCTTATTGATGAATGTAAAAAAGGAAAAGAGGGATCATATTATAAAGAGCTACTCTAGCATTTCCCAAATTGTGGGGCATGCCCTCTGCGTGAGGTGGCACAAAGCACCTGATGGTGCAGCGCAGACAACATATAAACTAGGGCCTTCTCCACACTACAGAGTTTTGTCGACGCAAGTTACACTGACTATCAAAAAGCACTATAATTGCATCGCTTGGGCATGTTCACACAATGCTCCTTCTGTCAGCAGAGCACGTCCACAGTTGGATCTCTAGCAGCGACAGTGAGAGCAGTGCACTGTGGGTAGCTATCCCACTGTGCAATGCAACTTGCCACCTTCTGCAGCTAGGAGTTGTGGGAAGGAGAAGTGGATTGCAGTGCATCATGGATGCAGGCTTCATGATGCAGTTTTTTCCGTCCCATCATTCCTTGGGCTTCTGACTGCAATTCACAGCATTTTTCAATGGCCCCTGTTTACTGTGCGCCTGACATCTCTGTCTGAAAGGATGGATCCTGCACTTCTCTCCACTTTTGTCATTGTTATGAACATATTGTGGATGGTCATTGTGAACTCCCAATGTGAACAGGAATCAGAGGGGCCTTACCTGCTGTATGCCATGGAAAGAAACAATATCAGACTATGCTGGCATTCATGAAGCAGCTGCACATGGTGGACTGTTGTTTTTTGGTGCAGGAAACAAGCACTGAGTGGTGGGATTGCATTGTTTTGCAGGTCTGGGATGAAGAGCAGTGGCTGCAGAATTTTCAGATGCTAAAAGCCAACTTCCTGGAACTGTGTGTGGATTCCGCTCCAACACTGCAGTGCAAGAACACCAAAATGAGAGCTACCCTCTTGGTGGGGGAGCGTGTGGCGATTGCCATGTGAAAGCTGGCAACTCCAAACTACTACTGGTTGGTCACAAATCAGTTTGGAGTCAGGAAGTCCACCATTGGGGCTGCACTAACACATTAACCACATTCTGCCACAAAGGACTGTGACAGTTGGAAATGTGTGTGAAATAGCAGATGGCTTTGCAGGAATGGGATTCCCTATCTGCGGCAGGGCGATAGATGGCACACATATACCAATATTGCCCCTGGACCATCTGGCAACTGAGTACATCAATAGAAAGTTGTACTTCTCTATGGTATTGCAGACACTTATGGATCACTTGTGGGCATTTCTCAGACATTAACACAGGGTGGTCAGGGAAGGTGCATAATGCATGCATCTTCAGGAGTGCTGGCTTGTACAGAAAGCTACAAGCAGGGACTTGCTTTCCAGACCAGAAGATTCCAAAGGGGGATGTTGAAATGTGCATAGTGATCTTGGAGACCCAGCATACTCCTTACACCCATGGCTCATGAAGCCTTATACATGAAACTTGAACAGCAGCAAGGAGTGCTCCAACAGTATGCTGAGCAGGTGCAAAATGACCGAAGAATGTGCATTTGGCAGATTAAAAGCTTGCTAGTGCTTCGTTTATGGCAGGTTAGACCTAAATGCTGAAAATATTCCCATGGTCGTGGTAGCCTGCTGTGTGGGCCATAATATTTGAGGCTAAGGGTGAAAGGTTTCTCCTGTGGTGGAGGATGGAGGCGGATCGCCTGATGGCTGATTTTGAGCAGCTAGATACCAGGGCTATTAGAGGGGCACAATGGGAGATATTCAAATCAGGGAGGCCTTGAGGCATCATTTTGACAATGAGTAACAGTAATGTGTCTTTCTATGCAGAACACTGCCATGTTTTGTTAACTTTCTGTCTTGCATGAAAATGATTCCTTGCCATGATTAGTAGTTTGCAAATGATCCAGTTGCCACTGTGTATTAATTTCCGCAGCAACCACCGTGTGTAGGAGACAAAGATGATCTTTCAGAGGGTATGTTTTCATTAAATACCAATTAACAATGCACACAAAGTGCTTGATGGGAAGGGAGATAACAGTGACGGGTAGGTAGGCTCTCATGGCTGTGTAAGTCCAGCTATCATTTTGCAAGCTGTCTGAAGGGGTAGAGGGAACGCAGTACCTGAATGAGCCAGGCAGTTGGAAAGGAATGTGTGGGAGGAATTTAGAGAGGGCATGGTAAGCAGTTCTGTATCAGCTGCAGAGGAGAGGAAGCATGCATGAATTCTGCCTGCAGTGCCATTAGGGACTTCAACACCTCCATTTGGTCCTTTATCACTTTATCGTCTGCTCCTGGCTCTCCTTTCTGTCCTGCCTGTCTAGTTTATAATTTCCATTTGAAGTCTCTCTCAGAATCCTGCATTCTTGTCTTTCAGCCACAGGTTTGGAGCATCTCTTGAAATATGTCCTCCTTGGTCGCTTTCTTATCTGGTGGAGGCATTCCGCTGTTGTGTAGGGAGTTCCTTTGAAAGCCACATCTGCAGAAGCACAAGAAACAATAAACAGAAGCATGATTATTAGGGCACTCACAAAATCAAATCATTACAGTAAAATACAACTTTTTCTTTTAAATAAGAATCAGTTTCTCACTGTCCCTTGGCAAGTACACAGCTTGGTGAATGCCTTAAACATATTGAGTTTGGCCCGGAAGAGGAAGGCACTCAAGATGGGGCAAAGGGTCTAGGTGATTTTGCGAGGGGATCACTGCAGGTACTAGGGACAAAATTGCAAAATCTGCCACCGTTTTCCCTATGTGGGGGTCATGGAAGCCGATATTTCACTGCTGAGAGGATGCAAGGGTGCATCTCCTGCATGCAAGTGGCTTCAGACTAGGGCCATATGCTGCTCACCTGTGTGTCGCTCTGGTCACTGCACAAGTGATTGCCGATTGGCTCAGGAAAGTTTCTTACAAGGGGGGAAGGAACAAAGCAGCTCTGCCAAGGAACGTTTGGCAGGGGATTGGCGAGTACCTCCAGGAACATTCCCAGAGATCTCTCTGGCGGATTTCCGTGAAATCTTGGTGTGCATTAACATACTTTTCTACCACCCTACTTAGCTGCACAGGGGGAATGTACACTCAAACACAGCTAGTCTGGTAGATTTCTGAAACTTTCATCCACTTCTAGAACACAAAGCAAAGGACAGCTCTACCTCATGTAACTGAGCAGCATCAACTCAAAAAGATCACTTACGAGAGTTCCTCTTTCCTGCATCATACGCACCAGTGCGGGGACTAGTTTGAACCCTCCTGTGTCGAGAAGAGGTCCTGCTGCCTGTCCTATCTCGTTCTCCAACTCGACCTCCTCGTCCACGACTTTGTCCTTGGGATTGAGTCTGCTGTCCTTTGTCTCCAGCCCCGCTGAAGCATCCTTGGTGTTCTTGGGGGTGAAGGTGGTGTCGCCGCTGAGGATGGTGTCCAGCTCCTTACAGGAGCGGCATGTCTTTGGCACAGCACAAGAGTGATGATTTGACTCCTTTGCCTTCTGGTACACCTGCCTCAACTTCTTTATCTTCACAGAGCGCTGATGTGTGTCCCGTTCATAGCCCTTCTCCAACATGCGCCAAGAAATCTGACCATAGATATCGAAGTTCCTATGGCTGGAGTGGAGCTGAGGATGCACTGCCTCTTTTCCCCTTATACTGAGCGGCTCCAGAGCGCTCCAAGCAGGAGAGCGTTTGCTGCAGGGAGCCGCCATGGTCAGCTAGGAAGATACAATGTGAGCTCTCCATACCGAGCAAACAGGAAGTAGAATTTCAAAAATTCCTGGCATGGGCACTGGGTATGTAAGGCTTTGCCTTCCCTGACAGTCAGGGGTGGCTCCACCCTGTCCTGCTGCATTCCGCTCACACGGGTCTGGCGTCAGTGGAGGCATCAGTCTGTCTCAGCCAACTGCCTCTCCGCTGAAGTGGGCAGGTGGGTGGGAGCTGTGGTGCAGGTGGCCGGCACATCGGCAGTGGGGACGGGCCAGCCACCGGCCAGCCAGGGGACAGAGTACGTGGGGGTGTGGTGCGGTGCAGGCTGGTGTGGCAGCGCTGAGGGGCCCAGGGTTGGGTGGGCCAAGTTGGCACTGCCAAGGCCAGGCAAAGACTGCACAGTGGGGGCTGGGGCTCGGGCATGTGGCTGGGGGCACACCGGGGGCTCGGGTGGGCTGGCCAGCCCTGGGTCGGGTTGTTGCTGGTTCTGGCCAGATGGCGGCACTCTGCTAGTTGGCGGGAGGATGGACGGGTGCTTGGGCAGGGTGGCAATGGGGCATGGGCCAGCCAGACTGAGGCTGGGGGGGTTGCTGGGGCATGGGCTCTGGGTGGGCTCAGCCTGTCCGGCACTGACTGGGCCCACCCGGCCAGCCTGGCATTCGGGCTGCCCAGGACAGAACTGTGTACTTGGGAACAGGGCAGCAGAATCCAAACTGCTGACCAGGGTGGTCAGGGTGGGCATTAAGGGACACCCCCTGGAGGACATTTACAGTGACATAACCGAGCACGCTGACACGTTGTCTATATAACTTTGCCACAAAAAGCTCAACGCCTCTCGTCGAGGTGGTTTTGTTTTGTTGGCAGAGCAGGAGAGTTTTGTCCGTGGAAGGAGTATTGTAGTGCATACATCTCCACTGTTTGATGACTTTTGTCGACAAAGCCCTGTAGTGTAGACAAGGCCTAAGATAGGGAGGCCCTTACCACATGACAGGGTTGCCAGAGGTAGTGGGGAGTGATTAGTTTCATTTTCCTGAACTTTTCAAAAGTTTGGGGAATGGTGAACTAAGCAGTTACCACCAACATATAAACTTAGGTGGGTGTGCGCACCTACAGTCGTGATGAACTCTAGAAGTAATATGTTGTTCTGATGTTGGACCAAGCCAGAAAGGACACAGAGATGAATCAGGAGATATCTTTTATAGGGAATGAGCAGACCAGCCTATCCTGAAGCTCACAAGTGACATGGAGCTGCAAATATATTGATATCAGTGGAGAGAAGATTTATGAATCTCTGTATAGAATTGAATGGAGATTTAGATAAAGCTGGGCAAAGATAAGCCGTGCTTTGCCTGAAATTGTCCATATGATATCAGCCCTAGTCTGTTTGGCTGCAGGGTCCTTTTGAGAGCGTGGTGGGGCACAGTACAAGCATTAGCTGGTCAGCCACCAGCCATGCCATGGCTCATTTTATAAATTGTCCTAAATAAATTTTATTTGGTAAATGAGATTTCTTACAGATATATACACAGCTTGCTGTTGATGCTATATATTTTATGGTACAGCTGATTTTTCCTTTAGTCCAAAGACCTGTAGATTTGTGTATTTGTGAGTGCATGCAAAATAAAACCCCATTAACACCAGCTTTGTGCTAGTGTAATGATGTTTACATCAGTGGAGTTAGCAACAGTTTTAAGCTGGGGTAACTAAGGGAGCAGAGAGCCAGGCTGTATAGGCACTTCTAGCAACTCCTGGTGTAGTGAAATTAGAATAATAGAATATTAGGGAGGGACCTCAGGAGGTCATCTAGTCCAACCCCCTGCTCAAAGTAGGACTAACCTCAGATAAATCATCCCAGCAAGGGTTTTGTCAAGCCGCAGCTTAAAAACCTCTAAAGATGGAGATGCCACCACCTCCCTCGGTAACCCATTCCAGTGCTTCACCGCCCTCCTAGTGAAAAACATTTTCCTAATGTCCAACCCTAGACCTCTCCCACTGCAACTTGAGACCGTTGCTCCTTGTTCTGTCAAATTCCCAGCATTGTGTCCAGATTCATTCATTCAGCCTTAAATTAATCAAACCTTTGAGACCAGCCAAATCACTGGAAGACTCATAGTAGGAAAATGCAATTGTTTTAAGACTTTTTGTCTGATACTTAGTTTTTAAACTATTATGAAGCTGCTTTTGTGTGCATGTGTGAAGACCTATTTTTAGCCTCTTAGCAGCTGCACAACTAAATGACCGTGAAATTCATAAATGTCACTGGGGCCAAGATAATCCCCTTCCAGGCGAAAATGTAGAAAGGGGGAAAGTTACTCACAGAACTCTGCCATGGTTGAATACACATGGTTGCTAAGTCATTACTACACGGAGGGGAGAATTATGTGCTGCATGGAGGAGACCGTTGTCTAAGGTATTAATATGGCCCCCGTTATCATAGTATCTGAGAACTTCACAGTCTCTACTATATTTATCCTAACCATACCCCATTAGGTAGGGAAAAGTTTATCCCTGTTTTGCAGATGTGGAACTGAGGCACAATACTTAGGAACCGAATTCCTATTGGAATCAATTGGAATTAGGCCCCTAGGCATTTTTGAAAATCCCACAGAACTCCTCTCTGCATCTTTAGGTGCCTAAATACCTTTCAAAATCTGGCCCTAAATGTCTTTCTCACAGTCACATAAGATGTCTGTGGAAGGGCAGGAAATTAAATTTGGGTCTCTAGAACTGCAGGCTCACACCCAAACCACTTGATTACTGTTCCTTAGGCTAGGCCAGGGAAGATTTTTGCATGCTGAGGGTTTGGAGCAGGGGTGGCCAAGTCACAGCTCGTGAACCACATGTGGCTCTTTTACAGTTAAAGTGTGGCTGGCAGAGCCCCCTATGCTTCCCCTCCCCCTATTCTCCGCCTACCAGTGGGAAGGGAAGATTCGGGGGGTTCAGTAAACTTAGCCACCCCTGGTTTAGAGTAACCTTGGAGTCAGTGGACACTGACCCATCCTACATGACTTGACACCAAGACCTTGCATTATAGCTTTTGCTGAGGGTCAGTATCCATTGACTCTAGTAGTTACATTTACACATACAGCTCTCTGCATCCATAGCCAACCCCAATCTGGTAGTAGTTTTGTAAATTACACCATACTGCTGAGTGAGTCTATCAGCCTCAAACCATCATTTGTCACCTCCGAAGTTGGCCTTTGACATTTTAATAATACAACTTAAAGATCTGGATAGATTTGGCAGCACATTCCTGCTGTACGGTCTTCCAAAAGGCTAAGATTTTCCTGGCATGACGATAGCAATTAAATGTATAATATAGTTCAATCTGGCACAGACGATTGATCAGATCCTGCTGAAGCTACTTCTAGACCTCTTGACAAATGAAGAGGAGAGAGCAGGACAATGGTCTTGTTGCACTACCTCTTGATGGAGAGTGTCCTACTTGATACTGCACTGGACTGGAATTCGGGAAACTTCAGTACTATTCCCAGTTCTACCACCTGCCTGCTGGGTGACCTTGGGCAAGTCATGTAACTGCTCTGTTCTTCCGTTTCCCCATCTGTAAAATGGAGATAATGATCCTGACCTTTGTAAAGGGCTTTGAGATCTACCGATGAAAAGTGCTGTATAAAAGCTGGGTATTGTTACTGTTGCTTTTCCAAGCTCTTTATTATTGAGCATATAGTATAAGCGAACACATCCAAAATGGACCCTTCTTGGAGGCAATGCCACTCAGAATTTGTCATTAAGATTTCTGGTTAAGCAGAAAATCTCCAGAACCAAACAAACATGGAGATTGATCCTTTGCTTATCAGTTTTAAAGTGTATTCTGCAAATCTGTTCTTGGGAACAGATTTCTTTTCCGGTCTGAGTTATTAAACTGCAACAATAAGAAGTTGGATGCACACTTGCTCCATCATCACCCAGTTTAGCAGGTAAAGAACTTGACTCCAAAGCATTTGACTCCTTTTTCCTAGTCCTCTTTGCTTGAATTTTCCAAATGAGTGGTGGCTTTTATTTTTTGTGTCAATCCATTTTTTGGTTCCCAACTTTAGTCATCTTTAAAGGGTCCTGATTTTTCAGAGAGTAGATGCTCAGCTGCTTCTAGAAATCAGGCCTCTGTCGTTGTTTCAAGTTGGGCACCCAAGAATGGAAAATTTGGGCTCCAATATCTTGGCACCTCTGACATCAAGATTATGTCTAAAAAATAAAAATCTAAACAAATGTTATTTCTTAGAAAACAAATAAACAAAGGACACCATTTCCTATTCAGATACAATGAGCATTCCGAATCTCATTTAATTTGGCATGCTAGTGTAAAGTTGATGGAGCTCAGCCAATACCTCGCAGCTGAGGATAATGACCCATTATCCCCATTTACATCAATGGAATTTGCTTGAGTAAGGACTACAAGATTGGCCCCAGTGTCATTTTTTTCTCTCTGGCACTAGACAACTGTTCTTAATTTATGTTCTGCCAACAACGAAACTACAGTGGATTAGTTTCACCCAACATGGCATGGGAAGGTGTAGATTGCATCTCTCTGTGGTAGCCTGGCCTACTCCAGAGAGAGAAATTCAGGCCAAGGGAGGATAGCAGTGGTACCTGTGCCAACCTCCCTCAGGGCTTCTATTGGGTATAGTAGTCTGCTCTGTATAGGAGCTCTGCTGATGGATAGTGAGTTTCTTCTTTCACTGGTCAGGGCCATTCTCTCAGCTATATTGTCGCTGCAACCTTCCCCAGTGTGGAGTTTCTGTTGTTAGGGGTCCCTGCCAGAGACTGTTAACGATGAGGTGACTACATCTACTGTCTCCAACATAGAGCTGGTCACAAACTGAGGGAGGAGCTCCCAAGGAAAATGCTATGATTTTTTTTCCTTCAAAACCTGAACATTTTCAACCAAAAACTTTCAGTTTAAACTGAAATTCTTGATTTGTAAATTCCACTGCTTTGCCTCATGAAAGCTGTAATTTGAGTATCCTATGCCCCCTTCATTCTCCTCAGTGCACCAGTCTCCCTGGCAGAATACCTCTTCCACAGTCCCCGCTCTTGCTGAGCCACTGCAGTGCATTATGGGAATCCCTAGCAGAATTCTGGGTCTGAATTTACAAATCAAAATTCTTGGTTTTTGGCTAAAAACTCAATGAAAAGTCACAATGCTGTATGGCAAGCAGATCCTTTTTCTGGAAAAAATTAGTTCAATTGAAAACCCAATTCTCTGAACATTTTTGAAAGAAATGTTTTTACCAGGCCACCTGAACTGTTTTGCTGGCTTCATAAAGATATTATTAAGATTTAAAGCATATATGTTGCAGAGCAGTTTCCCGATTGGAGTAGAATCAATCAAGGAAAAGATCACCGGGGCGCCTTATCTTTTTCCCATTTAAGTCACTGGGTGTCCCACTGGTGGCACTTTGAGCTGGATCCAGACCCCTAATGCGTTCCTTTTAGAGTCCACAGAGGATGATCTGCTCTATGTGGAAACCCCTAGAGATACAGGGACAAAGTCCTGTATCAGTGGATTTGCTTTGCCGTAGGCCCGTGGTGAATTTTGCTCACCATCTGTGTTTGGGCCTCCCCAATGTTCTGTTCATTTATAGATTTCCCTGCTGACTCTTCATTAAAAAAATGTGTTCCAAGGCTTACTTCATGTAGAAAAATGTCCAAATCACACATTCCTAGCATACAAGAAACAGTGAGACTTGTAACAAAAAGACGACAGACTGTTCATAAGGCCCCGATCGAGCAAAGAGCTGTCAGTGGAGCTCCATACAGGGTCGCCACTTGCAGAAGCTTTTGTAAGATCAAGGTCTAAGGCTGTATGTTTGCCATGAATGTGCTGTATGCAAAGTCATGCTGTTTGTCTCCACACAGCCTGCTACTGAGCAAGAATCATCCTCTGATTTTTTGCTCCATATGGTGCTGATCACAAGACCAATGAAGTCAATGGGAACATTTCCATCAACTTCTAAGGACTTTTGGTTATGCCCTGCATGTCAGTGTAGTGGAGTGTGGAAGAAAGATCTAGGTGTTTTAATTTATTTTAAATGGTTTGGAAAATAATAGTGAATGGGTTCAAATCATATTTATAGCTCTTATTCATCAGCACTGTTCATCAGTAGATCTCAAAGAGTTTTACAAAGAAGGCCAAGTCAGGATTGTTCCATTTTACAGATGGGGAAACTGAGGCCACAGAGAAGTGACATGACTTGACACCCAGTAGGCCATTTTCAGAGTCAGGAATAGGACCTTGGTCTTGAGTTCCAGTCCAGTGTGCTAGGCAGCAGTGCTTTCCTGTATGTTGTTTAAAATGTGACTCATGACTTTCAGCCATTTGATCCAATGAATTTGTGACTTCTGTGTCTGTCCATCTCACCACCACACACACTTTATCCACCTTGCATGTGAACAGGATCATCACCATGCATCAGCCCAGGATCAGGGCCTCTGTGTATCTCTATATATTTGGCTACCTTTGTGTTTTAAACTGTTAGTGGCCACAGTTGGGTGCTTTTCTAATGAAAGAGGAGTGTACTAAAAATTAATATGCTGATCATCAGCTTTCCTTTTTTAAGCTAGCATTATGATTTAGCTTTATTTTTCTTTACGTTTGCTGTGATAAAGCCATAACTTCCCCCCGTTTTCCCCCTCGTGATAAATAACCAGCCTTGATCATAGCTGATCACAGAGCTGTCCTTTTTTTTTGTCAGGTACTTGACTTAAAGGCTGTAGTGTTTTTGCAGTTCTGTTTACTTGTGGCGCTATATTTAGCAACTGTTTTTTGTTTATTTCTTAGAAGAGGTTCTTCATCTGGCTAATTTCTTTCCTCAGTTCCTCAAAATATATCTAGCCATTTTCTGCATAATTACTCTGAACAGCCAAGATTTACAAAACTCACTCTGATTTTTTGATTTTTTGGTATTATGGGTTCCCAAACTGAGCCTCTATAGAGGAGGCAAGGAGGTGAGGTGGTATCTTTTATTGGACCAAATTCTGTTGGTCGAAGGTACAAGTTTTTGAGCTACACAGAGCTCTTCTTCAGGTCTGAGGAAGGAAATCAGAGTCTAAAGAGGGTCTGATTTCCAAAAAGTTCAGAGCCTCCCACTCTCTGAAAATCAGAGCCCTTTTAAATGAGCTGGGCAGCCGAAGTGTGAGGAGTTAAACACCTTTGAAAATCTGGTCCTTATCTCTCTTGAAAAATCTTGGCCAGTGTGTGTGGATTGTTGTTGACCATAGGATTTATTTATTTAAAAGAATTTGTAACATCTCTTTTATAAAAGGAAAAGTGTTACATCTGTTTTAACAAAAAGCAAGCGTTCATCCTTTGGCATTGCCTCCTGAGGAAAGTTCAGTTTTTGAGTGTTTTGTGTATTGCTTACATGTGAAATTTATCTGTCAAAGTTGCTTTCATTATGCATTTCCCCTTCCCCCTTGCAAAAAGAAAAGAAAAAGTGTTCATATGTTAACAAAGGCCATTTTAGATCAAGGTAGCTAAATAGTTGTGTGAAATGCATGTAGGAAAGCCAAGGAATTTAAATAGACGATTACTCCTTTAAATGTGTTTGTTTTAATAGCACATGGCTTGGAAGCATATATACACAATTCAGTTAGCTAGCTGCACAATTACCTGGGCTAGAAGCAGCTTTCTCGTTACAAATTGAGATTAGGAACCCCATCCCCTAAAGTCCAAATCTTTTGCTCAGAGCAGCACTGCTGAGGATGCAACAGAAGTGGGGCAGTTCTGCTGTATGCTAGGAGAAGGCCTGATGTGAGACGTTTACACTCAGGGAGCTGCCCCCCTCTCATGCTAGAGATGATGTAGCTCAGTGGTGGCTATCCAGTTACACCTGTGCAAAGTGGGTGGAAAATTCAACTGAGTCCGGATCTGTGGCTTGCTCACTCCCACTGGGGGGAGCATTTGGCAAAGATGTAAATGACTCCACAAGGTGCAAGACAGAGGAGAGTCAGGCTCACTATCCTCATGCTCAAGAGTTTACACTTGGCTTCAGAACACAGTACAGCCCAAACTCACACAATTGTACCTATGCATCCAAACCCATTTTTATTTCCTTTTACATAAAGAAAACTTTGTACAATTATACGATTCTAGGCCCAAATTCTTTGCTGGTATAAATGTGCACAGTTCTGTTGATGTCAATGGAACTGTGCCTATTTACACCAGCAAATAATTTGTCCCACTATTCAAAGTATACTACCATTCAGGATAAAAGCAGACATATCAAACTATGGACTCACTTCTGATTGCTGATCTGCAAACATTTAGCATCAGAATGTGGAACAACTTAGGTACGGGAGGGGCTAACTATATCTGCTCCAAACTCTAGTTGTCCTACAAATAGCATGTGAGGACAGAGACGGCACATGGTGATCGGGTGAAACTCTGAAAGCCATCAATGAGGAAAAGAGAGCTAAGTGGCAGTTCAGCCATCCAATCACCGAGAGACAAAGAGGTGGGATTTCCCTTCCTTTCCCCAATAGGTGCTGAGTATGGAAACAATCTATAAAACTCCTTAGCTTCCAGTTTGGAGTCAGAGCTGCAGGAGGAAAGTTCACCTGAAAGAACTAGGGCCTTTGGGAATTATGTTATGGAAGGTATTCCTTGTTGATATACTCTCTCTATTTGTTTATTTAAAAAATACCATGATTTATTTTCAAACCTCTCTGAGCTGGGTCATGTTGGTTTCATGGACAACCTTACTGCTGCATTCTGCCAAAGACAGATATCTAACACACCTCTAGTTGAAGATCCTGGAAATGGGTCCCTGTCTGACCTAACCAGGAGGCTTTAGCCTTACACAACAGCCTTTCTGTAGTCAAACACTGCATTTCTGGGGGATATTTTATGCATGCAAAATATTCCTTGAACCAGATGCAATAAAAATTTTACATGAGCCTACTCAGACACCAAGTCAATAGGGAGCTGTCTGCCTACATCTGATTTTGTTTCAAACATCTTTCTGCTAACTTGGAAGTCCAAATACAAAATCCAGAGCTCAGATATATGTGGATTTGTGACAGATTTTAGGGAATTGCCTAAGGCCTGTAAAGCAATGAATGACTTTCTTCCATCAGTGTAGGTTTTTACTGTGATACGTATAACGGGGATTCTTTGTTTAATAAATAATCTAAAGTGATATTTCAGTATGTGATTGATATATTAGAACTTAGAGCTGGACTTGAGCTGAAACGTTCAGCTCTGGGTGTCAGGTGTTCAAGATGGGAATTGTGGTTTGGCCAGTGACAGTCATGGGGCCAGTTGAGGTACCAATTAGGAATCCTAGTGTTAAACTTGAGGTTTTGGTGCAGGTCCATCTCATTTCGGATTGTATAGATGAGGAAAAGCATTCAAGTCAACTTTAGAATGGACTTATCCAGCTGCCTTTGCTGCTGTGACACTACAGAACTGACCTAAACTCAACCTCTGCCCCAGATAAAACCAAAAAAACAGTGTCCTCCTTGGTCCTCTCTGATTCAGTTCAGTGCTGCTTTACAGTGTTCTTTGAAGTGCCAAAGCAGGCTTTGTGACAGTTGGGTTTCAAACCAGACTGGTAAGAGGTTGTCACCTCCAGCCCTGCAGTTCTGGGTGGCTTACATGCTATGGTGCTGTGGCTCACACTCTTACAAGCATGCAGGTCTCACCCTGGTTTCCACCACCCACTTACCTTTTGCAGAGTGATCCCAACACCCTCCCAATCCTGAGTTTCCCCAGAACCGTCTCCCTGCAACATCCAGCCCTCTCACTGAACACTTACAGGAGTTAAGTTAGTTGCTCCTTTAAAGAGACAACACCCTGCGGCTCCTTAATTTAACTGGGGTTTGACACACACTTCTATGTCAATCACAGCAGTGAATTCGTTTATTGTAAAGGTAAAACCAGTTTATTAAATAAAAAGTCGTAGGTTAAGTGACAGAAAGTGTAAGGAGCAAAGATAGAAAGGGGTTACAAGCAAACAACAGTAAAATATGCTTCTGAGACTAAAGTTTGCTTTAACAAATTAGAGTCTCCTTCAATTGTTTCTCAACAAGTCTCTTTTCCAGCATGGCTGCCCAGCCCCTCTGGCGCTAGGCTTCTTTGACTCCTCCGGTGAAGGATAACTTAGGAGCTCACTCCCATTCTCTTTGTAGTTCAGTCAATTTTGTAAATGTCGTCTTCTGAAATATATTCCCAGATAAAGTTCCTTTTCCCTGCGCGGTGGGGATACCTCGCTGTCTTCTCCCCCACTGATGATTTTTACAAAGCAAATGATCTTTTCCTGCATCCTCTGATACAAATGAATAGCTCACTGAATTTTGCCATCCCTGGTTTGAGGTGCTGGCCTCTTTCCTTTGTCTGGAGAAAACCTCTTTATCAACTCCTCCTGACATGCCTGGTTTAAACACATTTAGTCACACCTGCCATATGACTATGAAGTGCTTTGTGGGTGTACTGCACGTACATCATACAAGAATATTAATGATCAGTGAGTTATTCGTTTTCCAGTGATCTAGTATGTCTCACCTTTTGGGTTTGTATCGTGACAACAGTGTGTTAGGTGTAGTGAGTATGTCAGGCCTGACAGGATTTGCTGACACAGCATAGTGAACCACCAGTTAACCTCTGTGTCACAGTGTTATATCACACTGTCCTCGTAGAGGGAAGTATTACAGTCTTCCCCTTTGGTCATGCCTAATTGTTTGTTTTCCAAAGCCATTTCCTATTGCAATCATGGCCTGTGGGTAAACGAGTCTAGGATTCTTCTGTACAATTTTTACGTTATTTCCAAATAAACATCCTTCAATCCAAAGGCTTGATGCTCTTTTTTCTATACTATTTGATATGCTTTTGCAGGTCAAGATGTAATTGTCCAGGCTAGCGCTGTCAATCTGGAACCAGCTCTGTCTGACTTTAAAGAAAGCTGGGCTTGCATTTTTATTATAAATCCCTCTTAACTTTATTGTACTGTATATCAAATATGTATTATTGACAGGCTAAGGTCTGTCATTCTCAGAGTCCTACTGCTAGGGTTATCTAAGGATGCTGACCTTTGGCTCATGGACTAGGGCTGTAAGGCTCTAGAGTTCTACTTCCAGCTCTGGTATGTGATTTATCTAATAATCCTGGCTCTTGTCTGCAGGGGTTTGTATTTGTGTTACTCATGAGAGAGCTAACTTGGAAGAGGCAGACTTGAGCAGTTTCTGGAGACTATTTTAACATCAGTGTGTGATCATCTATTAACATTTGGTGCAATGCTTCAGTTTGCCTCGATGAATGTGCTTGCTGGAAACTCTTGAGGATGGAGTTCTGTTGGACAGCCCTGATGTTTCTCTCCAGCATGTACAGTTAGTTCATTTCTCATTTAACTCAGCTGTGATGTTCCTAATACCACACTAGACCCTCTCTTACTATTGCTCTTAACACAACGGTATGAAAAGATGAAAAACTTTCCATGTACCAGATAGACACACACAAATCTAACAAAGCAGTGGCAGATATTTGTTGGGTTGCCCTTATATACACTACGTGGGCTGACTTATCTACAATCAATGGGTATAAAACGTCTGAATGGTGTTATGATGCCTTTTGAATATTGCTTCTTGTGTATCTACTAACGGTGTGTTCAGTGGCGGAATCTAAGACCTTGCTTCCAAGGTGAGACTGTATCTCTCTATTATACTTCTACAGTTTTCCACCACTTTATTTCTCTTACTTTTACGGCACCTGGTTTTGTGGTGTTCTGCTTTCTTTGCCCCAGAGAAAGGTGTGCATGACTGTACTGTATGCTGCAATTGTTTTCTTGTAAAAGAAAGCTGGTGCACAGAGTTAATGCTCAGTTTACCTACATTTAGGATGGATGGAGAGATGCTAAGGCCCCACGCCTGCAGTTTCTTAAACATCGAAAGACTGCTGTGCCATCACCGAGTCCCACTGATTTCAGGCTCATATGGTCCCACCAATCTCTCCCTCCGCCTCTCCCCCACACAAGAAGTTCCAGAATTGGAGCTGGATATTTACCGGATTTTTGCAGTTATGTCTTGATTCTGTCCTTTGCATTAAAAAAGCGAATGACTGGAAAAGGTGGCCCTGATCCTACTCCCACTGTCACTAGACTTCAGCCATTTGCTTCTACGACAGCTGGACTTGGCATCCCTGTTGCCAGCTTCTACTGGATAAACCCTGGCACAAGTCACCAGCAGCAGAAAGTCTGCCAGGGACAAGGGAGTTGAAGCCTCCTTTCTGCAGGGTAAGTGGGGCTAGAGGGTCTTCCCTTTCTTGTCACATCCCTGTGGTGGTCTTGTATTAACATAGGACCAAATGATGGCATTTAGTTACTGGCCTGAGGTAGGAGTGAGCCCCAACAGGAACTCAGCAATAGACTGAAGAACAGAGGCACACAGCTGGTCCCTGCATGGTACAGTTTATTTGGTACCACCCAAGTTCATGGTGGAGTCTGCAGTGCCAGGCTTACACTGACGGCTGGTGTAGAGAAGGGCAGCTCCCCTGATCACCCCTCCTCACCTCCTTTGAGTCATTGATCTGCTCTGGGGATGCACGGGGGAAAGGGCTACACTAGACCAGCCCCACTCACGCTCCTGATCCATCAGTGGGCCCCTCTATAAGTAATTAATGGTTATAAAAGCAATGCCCCAAAAGTAGGAGGGGATGGCACTGGCTGGGAAGAATAGGCTTGGTTGGTGAGTGCACTGATTCAGTGCCTTAATTCAGTGGCTTCTGCCAGTGGAGCGCCTCTAGCACCCAAGCTTGTGATGTGAAAATGCTCACTTTCTGCGGGAAAGGTGTCCTTTCCCAAATGACTACCCCAGAGGATGTAAGGGGGCTTGCTGACTCAGGGAGTTGTAAATTACACCTCCCTGCATGAGATATGGTGAATCCAGCCTATAATGAAATACACAGTGTCATCTGAATGCAAATCCATTCCATGGCACGTGTTTCCCAAAGAAATTGAATTTCTCTTCTTTGTCTTCACTATTATTTTTTCATTGGCCCATTTAAACCTATCTACATCTGACTTAACCACGGGGGGCCAGCAGCCAGACTTTGGGAAATATGTTAGCACATTTAAAATGTGCTCTTGCTGCAAAAGAACCTTTTTACATTTCTGGCTGTTAATTATTAGCAGCTACTTCAATAGCAGTGAAAATAAATTAACTGTTCTCTTACCTTTCAACACATGGCAATGAATTTGGCATTGTGTATGAATGAATGTCTTAATCCAGTTTGATCATGAACTGGAATAAATAGGGTGTTGTAAATGAGCCTTTGAAACTTGAAAACAATTCTTTTAATATTTGGAACTCAGTTTCTGTTGGAGTTAATGAGCATCGTGCTATAAATTTCTAATTCCCATGAATCTGAGTTAATATGAGAAATGAAGTATTTAGGTGTATCAGTATTTTGAGATTGGCATATTTATTCATGTTGCTATTGCTGCTGATTGCATGATATTAGCCCCTAGAGGCCCTATTCAAAATTAAGGCCTCAATGTGCTTTAGATGCTTTTTATACACTCAACAGGAGACAGTCCTTGATTTGAAGAGTATACAATCCAAATATCGAAGATAAAGGATGGGAAAGAGAGCTATGAAGTGACTTGCCCAAGGTCCCACAAGAAATCAGTGGCAGAGGCAGAAAAAGGAACCCAACTCTCTTTCCTGGCCCAGTGCTCTAGCCATTAGACCATGCAGACTGACTTCAATAACTACTGTGAAGCTTAGGATATTGGTATCCAAACTGTTGTTCTTGGACTATTTGTGGTCCATAGAGCTTTACTGGTAGAGCACTGGCAAGTCACATGTGCTGTCTCCTCCTGGCTTCCAAATGCTTCTATAAGGCAGCAGCACAGAGCCAATAGGTGGCCTATAAATGTAGCTAGAAGCAAGAAGGAGAGGGGATCGGTTATGTATTCAACACCTTGAATGGCAGCTGGACATGAATCTCCTATCCCTTTCCATTTCTGAATGCTTTACAGATTTGAAAAGGAAACTACAGTTCTTCGCAATTGGAATATTGAATTTGTCATTCTGGAACATTATTCCATCATATCCATTATCCTTGCTCTGGTAGCGACCACTATCTGACACTCCAGAGGAGGGTAGCATCTCCCATGTCATGCATTTGGTTAATGGTGCAGTGGCCTCAAGGGGAAAAAGAATGCCCCCTCCCACTTCCTGCAGCAATGAGCAAACAACTGGACACAGAAGGCCTGATTACAGTGGCTTTGACATGCATACCTACTGGTAGTAATAGACATAAATTAACTAGTGCCCACATGAACCTACCAGCAATATTAATGAGACTCTAATCCTGCGCACAGGGGAGAACATACATCTCATACAGCCTACTTGACAGTTTAAAATACACTTTGTTCTGAGCCTGTAGGTTTGCTTGTACCAGGGTAACCCACTGGCGAGGTGTTACAGGGTCCCTTCTGTACTTGAACAAGGAGGAGATGAATCTGAGATTACTGACCCAGCCAGAGAGCATTTGCTCTTTAACTCAAGATATAGGAGCTCATAGAATCGTAGACTTTAAGGTCAGAAGGGACTATCTAGTTTGACCTCCTGCACATCGCAGGCCACAGACCCTTGCCCACCCACTCCTGTCATAGACCCACAACTTCTGCCTGAGTTACTGAAGCCCTCAAATCATGGTTTAAAAAAAAGAGAGCAGAATAGTGGAGGCTATATTATTTGTTGCTTCCCAGTTTCACTGCAGGGGATCCAGTGAATCAGATAGTCAGACCCAAGCTAGGTCTGAAATCCAGTGCAAAGCCTCCCTCCTCAAGGGAGGGAAAGCTACAGCCTGACTAACGGGGTTACTTCTGCAGAGCAGGACGTGGTGGCAGACATCACTGAAGGTGCAGAAGATCCCTGAAAGCATCTGGGATTGGTTTCAACAACTTTTCTATACAGCAGCTGTTTCCTATTTTACCCTTGTGGTATATTTGAAACTGTTACAATAGTATGCTGAGAGAGAGAAGGTAGGTGAGGTAATATCTTTTATTGGTCCAGCTTCTGTTGGTGGAAGGTGCTAGTTTTCAAGCCACTCAGTGATCTTCTGGGGAAGGAAACCAGACAATCACTACGCTCTCAAATGAGTTCACACAGAAGAATGATGAAAGATAAAAACACCTCATCACCTGTAGGTGAACAGTTTTCACAAAGTGAGCACTCCATGTCGGATCTTTCAATAGTTGTCCTGAAAGGATACCTGTACTACACCTTCCCAAGGTGAGCCAGGGTACCTTAGGTGGCATGTGCCTCTTGAATTTGGGGAGGCTGGCTCCACCCCAAGGCCCTGCCCACACTCTGCCTCCTCCCCCAGAAGCCCCATTCATGCTCTGCCCTAGGCCCTGTCCCTACTTGGCCCCCTCCCACAAGGCCCTCCTACCTGCATTGCTTGCTCTTTTCAGCCCCCCTGAACTCGCTTTGCTTCTTCCTGCCCCCACTCTGTGGGCAGGGGGAGCCCAGGGGAGAAGGCAGGCCTTGGGAGGAGGGAAGAGCAGGATTGGAAAGAGGTGGAGTGAGGGTGGGGCCTTGGGGACAGCGGCCAAGTGGTAGCTTCCAGTAGCGGTTGCCGTTTGGGGAGGCTTAGAATCCCGAAGCCATTTATGCCCACCACCCATGCTGGGAACTTAAATTCATAACAGTGCAAGACACTAAAAATCATGAACTCCACAGGACACTGGTTTCAGGGCTCATTACAACAATTTGGCTACTAATATGTCTGGCTGCTAACCAATTGTTGCTAATTGTAATGCTAATTGTTTTGCATAACAATCTAACCCTTATTGCCCACTCCATTTCAAGTGGCCTCCTACAACGTATTATCCTTATGCTTAACAATCTGTCCCAATTTGTATTTAGCTCAGACACACTGATCACTCTCCCTGACCTGAAGAAGAGCTCTGTGTAGCTTCCATCAACAGAAGTTGGTTCAATAAAAGACATTACCTCACCTACCTTTTCTTTCTCATAGCCTGGGGATAGCACTGCTGCAACCATGCTACAAACCAACTGTAGGCTATCACTTTAAATTTCAGGGGGTTTTCTTGGTCCTGCTTTCAAGCTAGGGTGCTCTTTATGGAAACGTAATCTGGAGTTAGCAGTAGTCTGTAGCCGGCCAGCCAGCCTGGAGTTAGATGGGGTGAGTGTGTCTCTTTTTTAAAAAAACGCTTGTTTTTCTCTCTCTCTGTTTTTGAGTTGTTGTTGTCACATTTCGTGGTAACTAAATTTTGCTTTCTTTCCAAAGGCTATGACTAGTGTATTGCCTGCAGTTGTAAGTTACCACACAGCAAGCACATTTATTCATAAGGTAAAAGCTTTACAGAGAAAACATATAAAAACAAAAGAAGAACCTACCCACATGTGAAAAAGCTTACCAGAGGTCATTCATCAGTCTTATGGGGCCCTAGCGAGTCAAGTCCTTCCAACCCTTCCGCAAGAAATGAGGCCTGCCTTGAACAGAAAGTCCTGTCCGTTTGCTGGATCAGAAAAAAGGTCTCGAGTCATTTTAAATGCAGGTTATTTATCCAGAAGTCCTTTCTCAGCCTGTCTGGAGAAGCCAGTTTGAACTAGGAAAGGCAAGCCTCCCCCGAAGGTGATATCTATCTGAGGGTTTACAACCTGGTTGATTTATTTTACTCACTGTGGTGCTTCCCAAGGATATCCAGGGTGTGAGGCACCTCACTACCCCAGGCTCTTAGTGTGAGGAAGCCTTATCTATGTCTGCCATGTGTCAGCTCCCAACCTCCACAGGCAACAAAAGTAGACAAGTAGTCCCGTCTAAGCCTACGCAGGCCCCCCTCTCTCTCTCTGTAAGTTAGCAACAGGCACACGCCAACCGCCAAGTGTCTCCCTGCAGCACCCAGCTCCTGCTCCCCTTGACGCTCACAGATTCACTGCTCCTAAAGAAACAATCTCTCCAGCTTGCCAGTTACACACAGCACTTAGATAACTCTGTTATATAAACTTTTACTTGTTTTCACTATAAAGTAGAGAGACTTGGGTGACAGCAAATAGAAATATTGGAAACAAATGGTTACATAAAAAATAACACGCTTTCTAAAGCCTAGATTTAATTAACAAGATACTCGCACATCTAATAAAGTATTGCTCACCAGCATTTTTCAGCCTTGCACGCTGGGGTCTCTTTTTCATGCGGTAAGCCATGCCGTGAGCTTGTCGCTTGGGTGAACAATGCTGGGTGTCTCTTGGTACCTGTAGATGTGTTAGCTCAGTTCTTTGTTCTTTTTCATAACCAGGACACCCCTGCTGATTGTTTTTTCCTGTGGCCTCCCTCTCTTGTGAACTTTACAATCTTTCAGTTGGCATCTGGCTTTGTATACAAGTAGGCTTTTATTGTGAGAGACACAATACACAATGACAGACAGGAGATAAGCATCTGTTACCTCCTGCTTGAAAGGACCCTGCTGAGGACATGTTATCTTTTGTTTACCTGCCTTAACTCGAAGGCTTTGAGAACATAATATACATAGATATATAACTTCTTAGGTATACTCCATACATATGTTTCAAATTGGTTATGATGGCCAGAGGCTACTGGCTCTTGATAGAGAGATTACCTTTGGTGAATTTAACATGCACATATCTGACCTAGTGAATCCCTGTAAAACTCCGTGCATACCCCATGCCCTCCGCCAGTTGGCATCAAGAGGTTCCTAGGTCACAATCCCCAACTACTGTTTTTAGTTCACAGAAGAGCTGTGGTAGCCCTCTCCCATGGAGCCAAACACAATCATACATAAACCATTCATTTAAAACAATGGACCCCAAAGATATTGCATATCATTGCAGTATTGGATACATCTTCTCTGAAGAGAAGTTACAGTCAATCCCAGCCCACAATAATACATAACCCTAATACCAGAAAGTCTTTCAAGGAGATTGCAGGAAATTGGCATATCTGTCATGCTTGTGTGTTAACTGTTCTGAATTCTTAGAAATAAAATAGTTATTCTGCAACCTTCCAGCAAGAGTATTTGGTGTTTTTAATCTAACTTTGCTGTGTGTCTGCTGTGAACATCATAATCCTGAGAGACAGGGTCACTCAGTTGCTTGTATGTTGCATGCACTTGGGCAAAAACTTTGCTCTAAAAACCTGTAACTGGATGGTCTCTTGTGTTGAAATACAATTTTTTTAAAAAAGGAACATGATAAAAACAATGTCATTCATAGCTCTCCATATCATTAAACCAGTCGGCAAGGGATGCCTAGCCAAAAAAAAAAAAAAAGATAGTTTTTGAGAGGAACAGAGCTTGCTAAATTACTTTGCTGCTTCCAAACGTCTAGAGACAAGAACAAAACACACTTATCCATGCTCAAATTGCTGAATTGAAACTGTAGGCAGGACTGGAGCTTTGTACTATTGGTTTGCATTCTAATTCTGTGATCGGAACTGGTAGATTCTGCACTGACTGTACATAATAGTCACTGGACGGATTTTGAGGATGTGCCTGGTGGTATAGTCTGACTAGTTCGATACTTATGGAAGTGTTAATTCAGTGACATGTACCCACAGCTAGATTATTTTTCCTATGGTCCACAAACCAGCAAAATCAGGCAAGGTCACGTGCTTAGGTTCAGAAGCAAATAAAGAAAATGTGGCGTCCATAATACAAAACCGTTCTGGAAAGTAGTCAAGCACAGAAGTAATTAGCACCAGCTGGCACTGTCTAGAATATCGTGCCTTCTTCAGGACACTCCTAGTTAATGGAGGCTTCCACTCTTCAGAGCATCTCCCTCTACTCATATCTGTGTGGGTTCCCAGTGTAAGTGAGGGCTGGTCGCAGCATGGGGCTGGATGAGGGGCAGAATCAACTGCAGAGGGACAGGACTATTGTGTGGCATGTCTTTACCATAACAGGGATCTTAGCCTTTTGTAACCCTGACCTATGTTATGGGTCTGGGGCCAGGCCGATACACCTGGGTTTGCCCATTTGGGGGACAAGCAGGTGCCAGCGCGGTCTGGTGGACAAAGAACTTTACTGGACCTCAGGAGACCTGGACTCTAATCCCTGCTTTGCCACTGGCCTGCTGTGTGACTTTGTGCAATCACGTCACCTCTTTCCCATCTGTCTGGTTTCTATAGCTTGACAACTCTTCAGGACTCTCACACACGCACGCATGTGTCAGTGGTGATGAGCTATCGCTCCCTGGTGCTTCCTGCAGTGGCATTACAACGAGGAGCACTGAAAGAGGAAACTATTGCTCTATATGACAGTTTGTCTGAGTAAATCTGAGGCTGGGCTCCGCATCCTCGGTGCTTTCCAGCGATGCTGTTGAAGTGCATGGGACTTAAAAAGGAAAAATAACATAAATGAAAACCGCTAATGAGGGCGAGCTGCAGTTCCTTGGCCTACCCCTCAGTGCTGTCTTAAATATGTGGGGAATAACAAGAAGGAAATTACCCAACTGTAAACAGCTTATTAGAGTAAGTCAGCACCTGGAGAGAGCATCTGCCGTCCAATACTACCAATAACACAGAAGGCAAAAAAAAATCTTGCAAATAAAAGCATCTTATGAGGGTGAGCCATGGCACTGCTGTGCTAATGAAAGCTCTCTTTATAGGGCCACTTCAACCATCCTAATAAATCACAATAAAATAATTAGCAAGCTGGGCTCATTGCTGTAGCATGGTATTATAAGGATGAGTCGCACTAACATGTTTAGTAGCCCATCTGATGTCACTGGGACTGCTCCTGGGTGTAAATATAATCAGTGGGAGTTGAGGATACAGAACCAAGTCCATTTATTTTTTTCTTCCTCCCACTGCATCGTTGACATTTTCAAAAATACTTCAGGAGCCGGGATAAGATGGTTACAGGCAGTCTCAACACTGATAGTTTAGGAGCAAACCCTCAACTGCTGTAAGTCAGCATGGTTTCACTGAGTTTGGTGGTGCTGCACCAACTGAGAATCTCGCCTTAAACAGTCTTACTTTCCACATATGCTACTGGAGGGAAATGACTCCTTTCTTGAAAATCAAAGGCTACAAATGAATTCTGAGCCATTATGACATGGTGGGTCATTTTTAATGGGGTTGAGGGTTTCTATCTGTCCTATACCAAGGAACCTTTTTCTTGAACCTGTGCAGTATTTCTACCCGTCCTTGAATAAGGAGCTGGCTTGGATTTTTCTCCAGTTCTACAGAATCATAGAATATTAGAGTTGGAAGGGACCTCAGGAGGTCATCTAGTCCAACTCCCTGCTCAAAGAAGGACTATCCTTAGCTAAATCATCCTGGTGAGGGTTTTGTCAAGCCGCAGCTTAAAAACCTCTAAAGATGGAGATGCCACCACCTCCCTAGGTAACCCATTCAAATGCTTCACCACCCTCCTAATGAAACACTTTTTCCTAATGTCCAACCTAGACCTCCCCCACTGCAACTTGAGACCGTTGCTCCTTGTTCTGTCATCTGCCACCATTGAAAACAGCTTAGCTCCATCCACCCTGGAACCCCCTTTCAGGTAGTTAAAGGCTGCTATCAAATCCCCCCTCATTCTTCTCTTCTGCAGACCAATCAGGCCTAGTTCTTTCAGTCTTGTCTTGTGCTCCAGCCCCCTTATAATTTTCAATGATTCATGTTCGATGCCCTTGTCCTACATATTTTCTGGAGTATTTTTTGGAATCATCCTTAGTGCTTCTATGTTTATAGGTCAACTGCTGTACCCGACCCAGAGAGGTTATGAGTCTCTCACAGGCCCAGCAAGAAAGCCGTGAGTCTGTAGCTCAACATGTAGCAGCTCATGCTCTTAGTGGAGATCCCCCAATTTGATCCCCAATTAGTGGAGGTCCCCAATTAGATCTCTGCTATGGCAACAATTTACAACTAATTTTGATAATAACAACACTATTTGCCAGCCATGAAAGCTCACCATTCTTTATCACAGAAAAGATAAATGTCTTGATTCCTGTTTTACATATGGGGAAACTAAGAGCTAGAAGTGTATGAAATTTTTCAGCCCAAATGGGTTTTTTAGCAAAAAATGCTATTTTGGCAATACCAAAATGTTTTACAAGTTCGTATCTTTTTCACCAAATTGTTCATTTTGAAAAAAGCCCATGGTTCCAAACAAATCAAAACATTTCCTTTCTACATTTTGAACATTGAAAATTTTCCATTAATCTTGTTTAAAAAAATCAAAAACATTTAAAAAAATACTCAAACTCAAAACGAAACGTTTGTTTAGGGGGGGTGAACAGAATTTGATCCGAAATGAATTTTTTTACTTTTTGATTTGCTGAAAACTTAGAAAATAGTTGGGGTGGGGAGTTTTTTGGTCCATCCCAAAATAAATTTTATTTCAACTTTTTCAAAATAGCCAGCAAACCAAAAAGTCAGTTATCCTCCCAATTCATGAGAAGCAGAGATGCTGAGTGACTTGCCAAGATCTATCTGTCTTATGTGCTTATGTAGCTGCCCTGGCTGTAGTTTATGAGCACCTCACCATCTGTAATGTATTTATCCTAACATCAGTAATAACAAGAAAGTGTTGTTATCTCCATGTTCCAGAGGGACAGCTGAGGCACAGAGAGGCTATGTGACTAGCTCACACATCTGTGGTAGACTGGGAACTTGAACCCAGGACTCTCAAATTTGAGGGTAGGAGCCTAACCGCTGGACCATCTACAATTCTCTGCAGCCACTGATTGAAACTCAGGTGTCCCTACAAGGGTTTTCTATGTAAAGGATGAGATCTAGCTCAAAGGTTCTCAGCTACAGGTTGTGACTCTGTCTGGAGTTTTCTAAGCATCCTCCATATATCTATGGTTAAAAGGGGGGATTGGGTCCTGAAATGCTTCCTGGTGTAATGTGGGGTGTAAGGGAAAGGTTCAGACCCACGGATGGGACTCATGGCACAAACAGAGGCAAGAACTGAAAAAAAAAAAATAAGACTAATATTTTGGATCAACAATTCTTGACAGAGTTCCTTGAAAGATGGTAGATACCCTCTTCTTAAACTCATGTCTGTCTTGCTCTCTCTTTTTAACAGTTGTAAGCTTCTCATCCTGGACTGTTTTTGTAGTTAATAATTTAAATACTGCAGCCTCCGTATTCACCTTGTTTTGCTCTGTACTGCATTCTTTCAAAAAGCATTGAAGCCTTTCCTAGGTACAATAACCAAGACTAGGTAGAGTACGCTAGGGATGGTCTTATCAGTTCCTTACAGTATATGGCAATTATAGCAGTGCTTTGATTTATGTTATAGTCCCCTAGCAACCGAGAATTCTGTATGCCTTCTTCATTTCAGTTACGTATTGGGCTAACGGCTTTAGGGATTTTTTTCCAAATAAAACCCCTTAATCTTCCAAACAGCTCCAAATCTCTTCCCTGGTCAGCGTGCTAGAGCCTTTTCTTTCTTTCTTTTTTTTTTTAAATCAGGCTTTTTCTTTTGTTGTTGTTGCTTTTCCAGGGCATGTTATTTTTTCTCTTCATTGATACCTTAGACTTTATTGATCACAAGTTCTGGCTGCAGGTTTGTTTTTTTTTTGTTTGTCTCCCTTTTGTTTATTCCAAGCTGGTATTTGCAAATTTGCCAGTTTTATCCAAGTCTTATGTGCAAATGTTGAATATCTGGCAACCCAAAGCTTATCTTTGCAGCTCTTGCTCCACCAGCAACTTTTTCATCGCTTCTACAGCTGTTTAATATCTGCTGTGAATGCTCTAGGGGAGGGGAAGGAAATAGTATTCCCCCCCAACACTTATTGTACATGGGAAGAAAGTAAACACAGGGAAGACAGAGCATTTCTGCTGTTGTGGTATTAATTTATTATGGATTTCTAAATTTATGTATAACAAAATGTTAATTTGAGAGCAGGCAGCTTTTATAGTGATAGAACCATCTGTAGAAGACTGATCTTGAATTTAATTTCTGTATTTATAAAACAGCTATCACTCACAACCCTGGACTGGTACACCATAAAAACGGACACCAGACTTCTCTCTATATATTGTTTTGACAGCCTAGGGCTGGGACTAGTATAATTTGGCACTCTTCGAATGATACCGTGAGCAAATGGGAACATCTGGGACAACAGTCTGAGCCTGTCCTGGCGTTTAGTGCTTTGAGTCAGAACAAAACTTGACCTGCTTGTGCACTACTGTTAGTTTTGTTTGTTTGTTTATTATGTATTACATTTATTCAATTATTATTTAGTTGTGTAGAGCCAACCTGATGCTGCTCTGTGCTTTGCATTGATCAGTAAAGACAAACCCTGCCTTGAAGAAAACTGAAAAAAAATTTTCCCCACAATATTGTGCAGACTCGTGAAACATGGGAGCTGATCTCCCTTCTGCTCTGTCGTAGTTCCAGTTCTTCTGTCCCATGCAAACGAAGGGCCAGTCCTGCTTAACATTATGCACATGCATGGTCCACTGACTTCCATGGGACTACGTGTGTATATTAGCTGGATTGGGCCCTTATCTCCCACTACCAAGTTTTGTGTTTTCTATCGTGTATAGTCCCCAGGATTTCAGTGGGATCATTCAAAGCACTATGCATGACAGGGAGTGTTAGCGGATCCTACCCTAATGCTTTTTCTTTCACGAGTAGTCTTTAACCCTCCTGAAGTCCTTAGGTCTACTTATATGAGTAAGCACCATTGAGTGAGTTAGTGTGGCAGTTGTAGGCCCTAGAATGGTGATTTCTCTGAACAATTTTGTCTGCACTTCAGGCCTCTTCTTGCTTGCATTTAAATCAATAGGAGTTGGACTCTTTGGTGTAAACAGTGACTTCAGTCGCGGTTAACTAACGTGTGACTTGAGCTTCTGTACAGCTTACTCCCTCTTGGAGTATGAGTCAGCGGTGTGACTGCAGCACTCGTAGACATACCCAAGGTGGCTTTGATCTAGCTAGCTCAAATAACAATAGCACTGAAGTGCCGGTGGCCACTTGAGCATGTACTGAGGGTGCTAGATGGGCAGAGCTAGTAAGTGCCACCATCCATGCTGCCATGGCTTCACCGCTGTGGTTACTCTACACGTGCTGCAATCATCTCTCCCGGTTGCGGTGCGGACAAACTCTAGATCTGAAGTTGACCCTTTGCATGAGTGTACATGAATATTTTAAATACGACCTGTATAAGTGGAATAAGATGCCTTTATTTGGGTACATCAAAACCTTCCCAATTTCTGAATGCAATTTCAGAGTTTAAGTTTCCACAGACTTCTTATGAGCAAATAAAAAGTACTCTCCATTTTTCTTGTATTGAATGTAGAAAAAATGCAGAGAATGTGTAGTGCATATGTAGAATGTTGCACCTTGCTGCAAAGGAAGTAGGAACATGGCATCCTGGAATCAAAGGTACTGAAATGTTGCCAACTGTTCTTGTATTGGTGCCTATTGGTATTCTGGGGGTAGGATCTATCAATTAAAAATTCTTTCTTCTTTGGCTTTTTAGAACTAAAAAGTTATAGATACGTTTAACACAAGGATTCAGGTTTATAGTTTCTTAACTCTATGCACACTGACATGAGACTATAGACCCCTTAAGGCAGATACCCTGATGGCTTCACCTGTTGCATGTAAGAAAATCACAAGGAAACTGACAGAAAAAATGTTAAGGTTACAACAGAAATTCCACTTGCACAGACATTAGGAAGTGGCTGTGTGTTTCTGATGGGCATTTTTAATCTTTGCTAGATGACACCTGTATTGTGGCACAGGTGTTTAACCTAAAGAAACCAACAACATAGCAGATCTTTATGTCACTGTTTCCAGAGACGTTAGTCTCCTTTTCACAGAGTTTGCCTGCATTTGTAAGTGCAGCTGCCTGTAGGATCGGGGGAAATAGTTTTTAACAATATTTATGTTAATTTCAGTTAAAATGGAATCTACATTACACTGAATTCAAAAGACATGTATCTAAGCAACAATGTCCTTTAGTTTCATTTTCAAATGCAACTTCTTCCTGTGTGTGACCTTGGCTTCTTGGACAATGACCTGAGGCAGATTCTCCAGTCAGTTTGGCTTAAGCCAAATGATTACAGGGGGGACTTTCCTGATTTACATAACTACAAAGGAAAAATGAAATAGTGTTTATATATATATATGTAAAAAGACTCTTTGGGCAGATCACTGACTTAATCCTAAATTCCATACCCATTTCAAATGTATTAGCAGAGAACATATCTGTTGAAGAAGGAATGGTATGTGAAGGGTTTCACCAGCGTCACTGATAGTGCTAAGAACTCATACATGGAAAGCAACTTTAAAAAGAAATACAGAAGGATTCTTTTGGAGCACATTTGGAAATGTTTCAAGTGCTGCCATACTGGCTAAGTTTTGGAATCTTGTTATGGTACAACAATGCAGTCAGTGGCTAAGAATGTGAAGTAAACATGAGTAAAAAGATCTTTAAGGGCCATATGATACAACCCACAGGACTGATATGGATGGCTCAGGAAATCCCACGAGCATCACTTCAAAAAGAGTTTCCATGACAAAGTACTTCCTCAGGAGGAGAGGCAGTCGGGAGAGGAAGTTGCAAACCCGAAGCACGCTAACCCCTTTATAGTGATAGCTGGTTTCTTCCCACCCAGCTCAGTGCTGATATAGGTAAAGAATAAGGCTTAATGCTGCTTGAAGGAGAATTAAGTCCTGCATGAATATCCACCATGCTCGGTGAGGAGCATTCCGGGTGTTGCTGCACTTCAGGACCTTGGTCCTCTCTGACATGCTCTCTTCTTACCTGGTGATCCAGAACTCCATGGACTTGGGGCAGAGGGGCTTCCATTGAACCAGGAGTGGGTGGAAGGAGGAGCACATATAGAGCTGCTATGCCACTTTTCACACCCTCCAGTCCCACTTTTTGCTCCTCATGCTAGTGGAAGGGAACATAGAGGAATAAAGCATTAACTGCCTGAATGCATCTCCACCTGCAGTGTTTGCCCGCCAAAGCAACAGCATAAGGTCATTTGGCCCTTTTGACTTGCATCTCTGCCATAGCTGAGCTGAAGACTTTAATAATTGTGAGTGGGGTTTTCAAAAGCACTTGGTCTAATTCTGCTCCCAGTGAAGTCAGTTTGGGTTGTATTACAAATGCTTTTCAAATATCTTTATATCCACAGCTTTGTGTCTTGCTATCAGAGATGTAGGTATATTGAGACACCTATGGGATAATACTTCTCAGCAGTCTTTAATAGTTACACATTAAATTTTATTACATCTTGGACTTTAAAACTTTTGATAATATCCCTTTTTTAAAGTTTGCCTTAAACAAGTAGAAAGTTGGACATGCAGAGCTAAAATTTTAGCTGTGCCTTGTTCCGTTCTCCCTGTTACTGACATAGTTTTAAAGGACCAACTTGTCAAAAAGAATTAACCCTTTCTCAGGTTGAGATTTCTCATAAAAGACCCTAAGAGCTTCCATGGAGGCATTACTGTCCCTTGTGCACAAGAGATCTGTAACATACTGACCCAGGGCTATGCTTAATGGATTGAACTCTGTCAGCATGATTTGGGAATCGGCTTGTTTTCCAGTGGAACTAGGATCCTTTCCCCGTCACACATACACACAAAGTCCCACCACAGTGCAGTCTGTTGTTACTTCTTTGCTATGAAACTGTTTGTGTTATGTTGGAGCCGACTGTTTAAAAAAAAAAAAGAAGAGTGCACTCTGCACTGTGATAATATAGCTAGTATGAGGTGAGGTTACAGAAAATTAAATTTATATTCAGATTAAAAGAGGTGTGTGAGAGGAGACTTGAATATGAGATTTATAAAATATGAGGCCTTCAGAAAACAGTGGATGGCACAAAATTGTCTGACACTCAAAAACAAGGGACAGGAACTTAAGCTGAACCAAGAAAGCTTTTAAATAAAAGCAGCTGCAGCAAGTTATAGACAAGAATGCGGTCCTTTCAGGACAAATTCAGTGCAGCTCCTAATTTTGTGTTTGGTTGCTACATACAAGGGCAAGGAATGCATTGAAATGTATTGAACAGAAAAGAAAGGAAGAAGATGTAGTGAGAGTCAGGAGAAATGTATTCTTTTAATGTCCGATTTTATTTTTATCACTGACGATTCAGGATTTCTAACAAGCTTCCCTTCTATCCAATAAACCTCTACCAAAACAAAAAAGAAAAGTCAAACATCAAAACTACTCCCCCCAGTCCCAAGCAGAGCTTTTTACCCTATACGTTTTGCCCTGTAAATTGCCTGAGACACCATGAAGCCACTTGGGACTTTGATATTGTTAATGATTTTACATAGAGGGGACTTAACTTAGTATACTTTATACTTTAGTATAAAACCTTAAGGGCTTGTGTACATGAACAATTAGACCATGGCAAGATGGGGTGTGAATCTCCTCCATATTAGCCTCTCCTGGTCTAACCGTCCATGTTCTCCCTGCTGATGCGTGCTAACAGTTCGTTAATGTGCTTTGAGATAGTTCTGTTTCAAGAGGATTAGATCAAAGTGTTGTAACAAACTGGTAACAGGTGCCAGCAGTGTGCACATGGACAATTAGATCATGAGAGGTTATTGTGGGGTAGACCTTAGCTTGCTGTCGTCTAATTGTTCATGTATGTAAGCCATGATATAGCTAGATATAGTTGAGGTCAAGAACTCAGAAAGACTTAAACAAGGACTGGATATTTATATGGCTAGCCGGAACATCTAGAGTTATATGTGGGACAGGCTGACAATATCCTGAACAAACCTTATGGAATTAAGATAAACTTTATTGAATTAAGTTAAACCTTATTGAATTAGAGCTCAGACCTTTGGGGAACATTGTATTAAAAATGTAAGGGTGTATGTATTGTTGTCACATTGTATGTATCTTCTCTAGTAGGGAGCTGGGGTGTAATGTTCTCCCTTCTTTATCAACCCTTTAAATCCACTCGCCCCTCCACCCTCATCAAGTATACATGTATTACTTCAAATTAGATCGCCCAGGGACCAACAGACAAAGAAACTGCTTTTGGATAAACAGCCTGATTTTAAACTGGCTCAGGGCCTTCTTCCTGACCCAGGAAATGGACAAGACCCCTGGTCCTTGGAGTGCCCCAGCCCTTAGGGTGCGGTTGGACGGAATGGGTCTACTGAGGCCTCATAAGACTGAGTGATTGTTCAGAGCTGGAGCTGTGATGAACTTGTAACCACCAGGAATCCCCGTGAGTGGGGTTTGAAGGACTGCTCGCGTCAGAGCCTATGTTAGAGTTGTGGATGAACTTAGGCAAGCTTATTAGCATGCAACTTCTTTTATTATTTTTAATGTTTTGTCTGTAGTGCTTTTTACCTTGAGAATAAAATAGGCTTTCCCAGGAATTGCTGGATGGTACTGTGATGGGGTTTACAGATCCCACACGAAACCAGGACAAGGCATCGAGCAGCACTGGGGGGAAGTTGCACCCCTCAGCAGGCATACTCTAGGTGGAAAGATAGTTTAAAGGGGCATTGGCAGCCCAGGGGAAGCAAACAGGAGGAGGTGCTAGTGTGAAAGAACCCCTGCAAGCCTGTGTCCTGGCTCCGGGGAGAGCTCTGCTGATGTGTTCCCCTCCCTCCCCACTCCTATCTCTTATCTCAAGTTTACTATTACCACATTAGCTTTTGGTGCCTTTCCTCTTCTGAGACTGTTGAAGTTAACGATATCGTGGTCTTTGTTACTTAATGGCTATTTTTGACTTATTAAATAGCTTCTCCTCTTCTGTGCTCTGAACCTAGCTGTTCCAATAAGCAATCATTTAAGGTACTAAGAAACTGCTTCTTTATCTGTCCCAGTGTGATATTTGATCAGTTTATATGTGGCTAACTGAAGTCTCCCATTATTACCATTTTATTGGACTTTGTTGTCTCTCTGATCTCTCTCAAAGATGTATCCTCTGTGTCCTTTTCCTGCTCTGGAGTTGAAAGTATAACCCTACCAATATATTTGTTTCTTTATGATTGGGGATTTTAAAGTGCAGTTTTCTTGTCCAGAATCCTGGTGACGCTAGATTCTGTGGCATTTTTAAGATATAGTATTACTCCCTGTTCGTTCACCTGATCGGTTTTTCCTATATATTTTATACCAGTTATTACATTATTCCGTTGCTTTTCTTTGTCATTCTGCTGCATTTAATACTTATTATGTCAAGGGACATTTCCATCGCAAGCATTCTAATTCACCTGTTTTTGCTTTCAGAGTTCTTGCATTGGCAAACAGGTATATTGGGCCAGATCCTGAGCTGATGTAAATTGGCATAGCTCCAGTGAAGCCAATGGAGCTTCATCAGTTTACACCAGCTCAGGATCTGGCCCTCAAAGTTAATATTTTTCACATGTGCTTGTTTTTATTTGACTCCTTTGTCTGACAGCTTGTTAATTGATCAGAATCAATCATCTGTATAATTAGGTCAAATTATACCTTATACAAGCATTACTTTTCATTTGCCAACACTGAAATTCATTTGCTATCATGTTGCCAATTCACTTAGCTTAGTCTGGCCTATCTCAAGTTTCTCATATTATGTTCTAGTTTTTGCTAATCTAAATAACTTTGTGTCACCTGCAGGTTTTGCCACCTCATAGAACATACCAAAGACCCAAAATCCAATATATTTATCAGTGTAACAGAGGTCCTAGCATAAACCTTGGAGGGGAACACTGTTACCCACTTTGCCATGTTGAAAAGTGACCATTTATTCCTACTCTGTTTTCTGTTTTAGCCAGTTTCCCATCCATGACAGTACTTTACTTCTCAGCTCATGACTGTTCAGGGCTTGTTCCCAAATCCACTGAAGACAATGAGAATCTTTCGATTGACTTCTGTGGGCTTTGGATTAGGCCCTACGTTTTCTTAATATCCCCTTTTTGAGGGATTTCGTCAAAGGTTTTTTGAAAGTCCTAATATTACGTCACTCTTTTCTTCTTTTCCTACTATCTTGTTGATATGCCTAAAGAATTCTTGTAGAATAGAGAGGTATGATCTTTTACTCCATGGAACTCTGAGCTCTATGGGAACTCTGAGCTAATGAGGTAGTCTCAAGGTTCGCATTCTGCCCGGCTTTGTGACAGACACAAGTTTTGATTCTCAGTGCCGGACTCTTTCTCTCCAGACCATTTACTGCCCTGTAGGTATATAGATCTGGATGTCTAAAAATATAATCTTCACAATGTTTCAATGTTTAATAATTGCCTTTTTAAAAATTAAATAGTGCCTTTTGAGTTACTCAAACATTGCACATAGGCAATTGGCCAAGAGCAAGACAAAATCAATTATGTTTACATACCAGCGTAAGAGTCAACTGTTTTTGCATTCCAGCCAGACCAGGTAAAATACTAGTCCACTGCCACTAGACTAGCAGGGAAACTGTGTCTCAGAACTTTAAACAAAGCGGACACAGCATTGTGGGGTTTCCTTTTACAGGATTTACCTTTTGAGGCACAAAATTAAATAATACGGTGGAACAAGTCCCATAGACCCACCATCCATTCTGAGCAGCCCCAAAGTATCCCTGTGTTTACTTACTGCAATTCTGCTCCTCCTCTGGATGCCACTTCTGTTGCAACCAATATCTGATGGCCCCTGCCTTGACTAGTCGCTGAAAACAGGTTTTCCTATACTGTCAAGGAAATTTCCTCTTTTTTATTTATTTAAAAACTCATTCACCAAATAACTATTGACAAAATCAAGAAGTGCAGTGAGAGTGAACGCAGATCATGTTGGTGGGAATTTATAGTATCTATAGCATCTAAATGAGATGAAAGCTTTGTGCGGGGGCGTCTACAACAGCCATGGCTGACCCATCTGAAATAATCTGGATTAGAAAATGGACTAGAAATCTAATCACGCTTTTCGGTTCATATTTCTGTAACCATGAGGCAACTTCACTGGTCAAAGGGTGTTTGCCTGCCAACAGGTAGTAGCGTGAGGCACATAGAGAAGAAACGAGAGAAGCTATAGTTATGCAGAATGTGAAGCACAGGAAGTAGATGGAATCATGCTTCTCTGCAGATGCTCCCACAATTCACCAGAACAGGTCAAGGCAGAGTCCATCCAGTGCTGTACATGATGCACAAGCTGGGTACAATGGCCTGATGCCACTGGATTAGGACCAGGACAAAAGCTGCTTCATTGGCTAGCTGGAGCAGGATGCTTAGCAGGAAGCAGCACGACAATGTGCTATCTCCACAGCAGCTGATAGTAGAGCCCTCAATAAACAGGTTGCACCCTCTGACACCACTGATGAAGAATCCAGCAAGAGGGGGGCGGGGTGCACAGTAGCATGGAAAAGACAGTGTGCCTGCTCTCTGTTCCCCCTTCCTCCTGTGTGCTAAGTAATCTCAATCTAATTCAAATCCCTCCACAAATTCCCTTCCTTCACAAGCTTTGCACCACTAATCTTATCTCTGCCACAGTCTGCTTCCACTGTGGTACCTGACCACTAACAAAAAGATATATTAAGCTAAGAATTATATGAAACAAAACAAATGTTACCATTTTCTTTTCTAGAAAACCCCCAGACTCTTCCCATTGTCTGCTGTTATCTTTCACCCCCGTTTTCTACCCTCTGTGCACCAGGGCCTCTTTTATTTGTTCACTCTATCTGTTGAATTTAGAATATTGTTGCAGGATCAATTGAAGAGAGAGATTGAGCTAGGTGGAGTGATAAAGAGCGTTTATTCGGTTACAGCCTCTAGTCCACTCCTTCCCTTCGCCTGGCAATCAACCAACAAAGTGAGCCCCGAGTTAACTACTTCACAACTTTTTATCTAAAATAATATCTAAATACACACACTTCTACAACACCGCATAAAACCCCTATTTGGTGACATAAATGGTTATACAGTGAATATTAATGGTTATGGGAGGCATATCATTATACCCGCCCCTGTTTGTTATTTACCACTTAACCTGCTCGGCATATGCATTTTTGCCGTGAATTTGGCTATCTTGGCAGCTGGAATGACCATAAATCTCCTTAAGGAACCAACTGCAAGGGAAGAACAAGGGGGAAGATATCCCGAGCTTTCTTTAATAGGCATGCTGTCTGAGAAAGCACTTCCTATCACCTTCTTTGTCCAGATGGTGAGGGGAGGAATAGAAAGGGGGGGGATATCATAACCCCATTACCATGGTACCCATCCCTAATTTCAAGGCTAGGAAATTGCTGTGAGAGCAGAGCGTGATTATTGCTTGTGTAGTACATGGCCTTTTTAGCCCAAGCCAGGGGTCCCACGGAGGACAATTTGTGCCCAAAGCCTAAGTCCAATTCCCAGCCCCCCAGGAACGTAGCCCAGCACTGACATCCTTTGTCCCCACACCCACAAATATAAGTTCTTAATACAGGGATCTTGTCACCTTTTATGTTTGAAAACTACCATGCACACACACGTACCATGCAATGGGCATATTTAAAAAGGTTGTTCTGGTGTTAGAAATATCACAGCTCTGGCATTTATTCTCTATATTTAAAATAGGAGATTATCCACTAGAACGGAAGATATCTGAAGAGCAAGGAATAAATTCTTTAAGTTCCTCTACTCTATAATAATGAGCAATAATAATTGTTCACCCTATTTAGGTCCAAAAAAGAGGCATCATTTGCATTAATTAAGCACCCTGTTTATACGATATCAGTGAAGTTATATGTTATGTTTGGTAGCACCACAAAATGCTAGTTGCTTGCTAACTATAGAAGAAAATTGCTCCTGAAGTCTTACAAGCTAATGCGACTTATGCGATGGAACAGTTTTGTCAAAAATGAAATATTTAGTGGGAATGTGTCAATTTTGATTTAGATGGGGGAGGGGGGAGAAATGGCAACAATCATTTTGACTTTCTAATTTCATTTATGTTGAAGTGTTTTGTATTGATGTTATCCTTTTGATTTTGTTTTGACTTTGATATTAAAATATTAATTGTAATATTGTGTATACTTTGTCTTTGTATATAAAAATGTATTTTGACATTAAAACAAACAAAAAATCAGAAACATTTTGTGTCAATAGTTCCAAATTAAATTTTTCTGATTTTGTTTGCTTGCTATGTTTTTTGTTTTGCAAAAAAATTCAAAATTTCTGCTCTTTGTTCCAATCTGAATTGCAAACAAATTTCACAATGTCAGAATTTCTTGTGGAATGGAAATTCTAGTTTTCAATTAGCTCTGCTCCCAGTGAGCCTCCTTTCCATAAATATGGAGGATACAGGTTCCCCAGATTTCCTCTCCAGTAAGAAAGTGAGTCAAATAGTTTTCACTCATACAGCCTTTGACATCAGTGGAATCTCACAGATGTCAATAAGAACAGAAACTGGCTCGGTGGATATTGATGTTCCTTTATCCAGAAGATGATATATTGGACAGAGAGGCAGCAAAGCAGGCTGCAGCTGTGCGTGTATTTATAAAAAAAAAATAAGATCAGCTCTGGGAAAGAAGAATACAAAGATTACATGGGTCGGTATGGTGGATGACCCTATGAGGTCCACATGCCCTCAAACATTACTGCCTTAAAAACAAATCACTGTAGGCTGTGAGTTTTCAGGTTATCACAGTCTAGGAGAATGGACAGTACTGTGTAACTTCCACGTCCTTATTAAAATGTGGATCCAGCTATCTTTGCCATCATTTCATTAGGTATGCCATTTGTGGAAAGTTTTATAGCCATATATTTCACTAATGGTTAATGCATCAAGTGTTTCCTTGGTATTCAAGCCATGCTCAGACATCTTTCAAAATGATGTGTAAATATTGATTTAGAGCCCTACTTAAACATGCATCTCTGGCATCGATTCTATGTTGTGTGTGCCTGTGTCAAACAGGAGAATTAAATTCACAGCCAGAGTTCAGTATAATAATTGTCTTATTTATCTGGTGCTGGCTTCTTGCTGAAAACACTTTAAACTTTAAATCACTCTGAAAAGTGATTGTAAAAAGGGTGTGGTGGGGTTCCATGTCTCTTAATGATGGCCTAGTGTGTCTCATGATCTTCCTTGTCCTATTTATAAGTTAAATGATAGTTGTTGTCGGTTTGTCTGTTTTTTTTAATTATTAGCTCAGCACACTTGACCTGAGATCTGTAAGCCAAGCAGGGCTCTTCTCCACTTACATATCATCTGCAGTAATGTGTCATTTTTGTATAGTCCCTTTTCCGAGTAGAACCATGCTTTGGGGCAGATTCTTAGCACAGGAGCCCTTTGTGCCCCTGTATCCCAGATCCAGTTGAGCACTGGGCCTGTCCACTCCGTAGGTCAGATCTGCCTGTGAGTTGCTGTATATTCTGTTGGCTGTTAGTGGTCCCAAGGCTTGTTTTGACATATGGGGATTGCCAAGATGCATGAACATCCCATTCACCCTCTCTTTTCTGGACATGTCTCTGATACCAGAGCCCTGAATGTCCAGGAGCTGCTGTGGCACTTCTACATCACTGGACTCCTCCATCAGCCAGATCCACGGGACTTAATTCTTCTTGGGCTCAACAGCCCAGCACAAGACAGACTTGACTTAAACCCTGGAATTGTCGTTGTCATAATCACCATGATTTTTTTTTCTCATACAAAAGCTGAGGGCCAAGGTTTTGAGCAGATTCCATCCATGTTTGTTTTGAGCTGCTGGATGGGCCTGTTGGGGTGTTACCTGGATGATTTTATATACTGCGTTATACCACTGTCTCCTGGGATGTCCACAGCCTCTCAACCAGGTACTCTTCCATAGAAAACAGTTTTAGGCAGTTAACATGGGGTCATTCTGGCAACATGACTAAACCATTATAGTTGGTGCCTTTGGTTATTGTGGTCATACCCTGCACTTTCAGTCTTCTGTAGATGTTGGCATTTCATAGTCTACTCAAACCCCTAATAGTTTTAAATTTACATAAAATCAACGTAGGGCCAGGTTTTTAAAGCTATTTAGGCACCTAATTTCCATTGAAATCAATGGCTCTTAGATACCTAAAAACCTTTAAAAATCTGGGCTCTTGATATTTTGGGAGGAGGGGGGGCAAAATTACAAATAACTAGAAAATGGATCTTCTGTGCTAGCTAATGTATAGGAATGGAAAGAGGAACATGCACAAATTATGGAAAAGATGCCTCAATTCAATTTTTAATGGGAATTTTGTGCTTGTGAAAGGTGTGGGGCTGAAAGCTTCCTAGCTTACAGAGTGCATATGGCCTTACAGCAGCAACAAAAGCTAATCATACCACTCCACCAATGTGCTTTAATCTTGATTTGGAGGAATCCCCTCTACCAATAATAGGCCAATTTCCATACCCATTCAGACCCTGGCCTTTCTGCTGAGATTGTCAGAAAAAGCCACCATTTATTGCAAACTGTGGTGGTTTATGTGATGACTGAGACGTGGAATGAGACCACGAGGTGCTTTCACAATCTGCTGAGCTAACCATAACAGTACGAAAGTATTGTTTGCTGGGGTGAACTGTTTGGAAGCAACATTGCCTGAGGAACTGTCTTAGAAACCATCAGACTGAAGAAGCCATGTTGTAAGCAGCCGCAATAAAGCTGAAGTTTGTTAATTAACCTTGTGTCAGAGTGAGACCTTATATGGTAGATGGCGTCAACACAGTGAAGCATAAAACACTAACCCATCCTTTCACAAAAACTAAACAGTGAATGAAGGACTGTGAGTGTGAAAGAACATAGCAGAGAGAGCATGATTAGAGGCATGAAAAGAGGGTAAGCAGATTCATTTAAAAATAAATAAACGTGGTTTCCATGCTTGAGAAACTCTACAAAGCTGTTGCAGACCCTACCAAAAATATTTTTTCACGGCATCTATGGTGTGAGTGTTGACATACAGACTGATTTTGTTGACGAGTGCTCAGCCGGTATCATTTAAATGTAACTCATTTTTTTGAATGCACATTACTACAGGAATTTGGTATTCTTCACAAAGTACAGAGTGAGTGCCATACTAAGATCATTAATCCCTCCAGTCTGGTCTCCTGCATTCAGCAGGAGTACCTAATGCTTCAGCAGAATATGACACCCCCCCAACCACATGCCTTTCTACAATCTGCCTACACACCACGAAACATAGAGGAAAAATTGCTTCTTGATGCATAGAGATATAAAACTTACGGCCTGAAGTATGTGTTTTGATGGGCCTTATTCTAGGGAGAAATTCTGTCCAGCAGCAAAGGAGGCATGGGAAACTCATAATGGAGACAAAGCTTCCATGCTTGTAAGATGGCAGGGGCCAGAATGGTTGATCAGAGAGGCTCTGAGGCTTTACATGGAGAAGGTGGATTTCAGCTTTAGCTTGCCTAGCAACCAGTATTACTAAAGATACTAGACAAAACGAAGGCAATGGGGCTTGACCCCAACCTAATCAGCCACTGCTGCCTGATCTACTACCCCCCTCCGAAGCAGCATGTGTCCTGCTATGAAGGGTTAAGTATTTTTTGGCAAGCATGTAGTAAGCATTGTGCATCTTTCTGAACGCATCCTCAAACGACGAAATGCATACGACAGCTATCAGACCACTTCTGCTTCCATCAGCTTTCTGAGAAGTTCCCCCTGCCACTTCAACTTCAGATTAATAAAGGTGTTAAAGAACCCTGGGCCTAGTGCTGATTCCTATAGCACCCTCTTATTTTTATAACGGGCAAAATTAACACGGATCACCACCGTGTATCTGCTGCTTCTTTTCCTTTGTGATTTATCCCCAGTGGCCAACTTTTCTTCTAGTAAGCCTTGCCCTCAGTCCTCTCATTTAAGAAGATTAAGGGCCAATATTTTGTGACAAGCACAGTGAGAGGTATTGAATGTAAACTCTTCCAGTGGCTCTGTGTAAGTAAGAGGATGTTTGTTACTTGTACTGTTGTCACTTTAAGGCACTGATAGATCGGGTAGCAGATTCAGAGAGACAGGTTGATGTCTCCAGGAAGAGAGATGATATGAGAGGTTAATTAATGACACCTGGCTAATTTTAGATATAGGAGGGGCACCAGCTGTACAAGCTTCAAATCGGTCTTGTTAGAAGAGCAACACAGTTGAAACTAAATGAGCCAGATATCCTCTTACTGGACCAGGCTGGCATATTGCACTTCCCTGTACCAGCCTCGTTACTGTGCTTTGGGGATATTCAACTGAGAGGAAGTGATGTATGGGTTCAATCCTTGGCCTTTTATCTTTAAAAACAAGTATAGGAGCCAAAGCGCTCCTCAGACCAGACTGAGATTCATGGTTCCTAAATGGCCAGGGAAAAGTTGATTCCTTGCGATAAGGCTCCATTCTGGAAGATGCTGAGCACTTTGTCCCAGTCCAGTCCAGGAAAAAACTTAAGCACGTGCTTGAATTTTGGTCTGTAGATAGTTCCGGGAAAGTCGAACCACATGATTAGGAGTTTTGCTGGATTGGGGCCAGCACTTTGCAGGATGGAGCCCACAGTGAGCAAGTGCTAACAATAATAATGACTAATATGTCACACCCAGCTCTTATCGAGTGCTTTTCGTCAGTAGATCTCAAAGCACCTGACAAAGTAGATCACCATTTTATAAGTGGGGAGACATCAGCACAGAGGTGAAGTGCCTTGCCAAGGACACTAGCCAGGCCAGTGGCAGAGCCGGGAATAGAACCGAGCAGTCCTGAGCCATGTGTATATTCATGGAGCACGTACCGGGGTCCTGCTGGGAGGATCTACTTCGTCAAGTTTGTTCAGTGGGGCCCTGTTCCCTGACTGGGATTCTTAGGGGCTACCAAAGTAGAAATAATTGAGAAATTGATTATGAATTCCTGTTCTCCATCCCATATTGAAACACTGTAAAGTGTGATGGGCTGGATCACCTGGGTGGATCCCAGAAGTGGGGGGATTCCTCCATGTGTGGATCCCCCTTTCAGAAGTGAAGTGTGTGTAGGGGGGAGGAGGAATTAGAGAAGTGCCTCATTTGTGACTCCGTTGTCCTGTGAGGACTGAGCTCTATGGACTACAGAGGATGGAGTCAGGTCAAGAGCGAGACAAGGAAGGTGAATGGAGCAGGAGAGGTGCTGCTGACCCAGGATCTTTGCATGGTAATCCAGACAGGAGTTAATATTCCCTTCTTCTGGGTCTCTTCCCTGACTGCTGTTGCACAATCGTTGGAACCCTTGGCCTTGATGGAATTAAACTATTGGAGGAAAACAGGACTAGCTGAGACAGGGCCTGTGCATCTGGATGGCTCCTGTCAGCCCCTTGTTCTTACTGTGTTCCAGGAGCTCTGGAATTCAGTAAATTGAAGCAGACAGGAGCCTGGTTTGACTTTTGTTTTGACCTGTCTCCACCTGCTGGTTGCAGAGGTTATTCCATTAGCTTTGTGCTAGTACGGAGAAACACCCAGGTAATCTATTTTTCAAAGAGAAAAGGATTTCCACCTATTAAATTCACCCAGGCATGATTCTTTTCAGCTAAAACCATTCCCTGTAAAAGTCCTGTTGGTTTTGCATAGTCAGAAATTGAGGTAATTTTAAAATTTGTCTCAGAGGCAACAGGTACTTTCAAAAAATGTTCTCAAAGAGTCTCAAAGGATTGGATGTATCATGGTGTGCAATTCTTGGAATAAATGTTGCTGCTTTAGACATGAGCCAAGAGTTAAGACAAATCGCTAAATAAACTGTCATTTACTCAATAACAGAGCAGGAAAGTGAGGTCCTTGATTCCTTGTGATGTATGCAAGAAACCTCCAGAAAATATGTATGCAAGTGTAATGAATTCAGGGGAGAATTAATGGGATGAAACAGTAGTTTACTTATATTTAATGTATTGTTTCTTGTCAGTTTGCTGATTTTGTAAAATGTTAACTGACTTAACTGAAAAACCATTGACTGACAGATGTGATTTATGCTGATGCATTTTTAAGCTCTGGGGCTACACGTTGCCACCTATCTTTATAGGATGTCAAACGAAAGATAAACATGTGAAAATAACAGCTTCCTCTTACTGCATTATGAACATTGAGAATACATTGACTAAGTTTGCCCTCTGCTGGATTGCAAAATTACATCACTGACGTTATGACTCGTGAGAGAAGTTACATTCTTCTAAGAGACAATAGTTTAGAATACACAGGCATTACTTCCAAAGGATTTGCTCACCTTTAGCTCACTTGTGCGACCAACAGAGTGAATTGGTCCTTGGATTAAAAAAAAAGTACGGTGCTCATCTGAAAAATGTCTTCCTGGATTGGGACTAAAGTTAGTTTCATACAGTATCCCTTTGCATAGATCGAGGCCAGTTTATATGCCAGCACACTGAATTTTGGCACAATCAGGAGCATTCATGTTCAAACACAGGGGTTTTTTAGTAAGTGTAGTGGGGCAAAATGGTTATAGAATCATGACAAGGAATTGTGTTGCAACCTACCAACAATTCTGTAACCATTTTGTCACTTTCTCATTGCCAGCAAAAGGTATTTTTTTAGGGCATGGATGGCCTTAACAGTGCCAGGAAACCATACACTAGCAAGGTCAGATTTACAGGGCCAGATGGCTCCTGAAATAAAATCTAAGCATCTTTTAAACTTTTTTAACCGTGTTATAGCTTTCATTCCTGTGTGGAAATGGTGTGGTATATGTTATTTGAACATTCTGTTAGGGGTTTGAATGGGGGAAATTATTACAAAAGAAGTAAATGTGGGGAAACATCCAGCTGCTTCGCATTATCCCTATTAAAGATATACTTTTGTAGTGGAGAGACCTAAACATTGACTTACTCTGACTTGGATACTACTTAACAGTTTCATTATAATAAAAGACTGGAAACAGCAGGAGATGTGGGGAAAATACAGCCACCCACTCCCCCACCCAAGAAAACAGCTGATTTCCTATGCCATTCACTGCCTGAATTTGTATGTGGGGAGAAGAATCAGGAAAATGGAGAAGATTAGGGAATTTTGCCATGCTCTGGGTCTGCAATGTATATCTGTGATCTTGTTTAAATCTCAACCGCATAGGAGGAAGCAGGGTTTGTGTTTGATTCAGCCAGGTGACGCAGGAATTTTTAGGGTGTTGCATTTCTTCTAATGAATTAAGCAGGAACAAACGTCAATTAAATGCAACAGTTGCAGCTGATTGAATAATGTTTGGGAATAGTTTATTTGACAAATAATTGTTCAGGAATAAAATTGGTCATTATTCAGCCCACTCTAAAAATGATTTTCCAATTCTATTTTTTTAATGCAAGCCAAACAACTATAAAGAGGAGGAAAGTTTGCCCTAAGTTGCTCATGTCACCTCAGGTTTATGAGGTCACACAGATATAACCAAGGGAGAATTTTGCCTTGTAATGAATAGTTAGTTGTGTGGAGCCAGATCCTCAGCTGGCATAAATTAGTGCTGCTCTAATGACTTCAATGAAGTTATACTGGCTTACACCAGTTGAGGATCTGCATCATTTTCCATGTCCGTTTTGATTTATAGGGAAAACTTTTCCACCTTGGGATTACAAACGGGATTTGTAATGGACATTTACTGGCCTCATCTTGCCATTTCAAACATATCTATCGCTGTTGAGTTCACAAGGTGCTGTTTTGCTCCAGGTATATACATTATTTCTGAATTTTATATTTTATCTCAAATAATACAGGCTGGGGGGAAAAGGCATTTACATTCCATCTATGGCTTGGAAAAATCAGAAAGCAGTGAGCTCTTAGGGCAAGGACCCTTACATCTTTGCTTTGCGTTTGTACAGCTCCTAGCACAATGGCATCCCAGTTATGACAGCGGCTTCTAGGCACTATTACAATATGAATAGTCAGTGATGTTGGTGCTAATTAAAGAGTCAGGTTCCTATCATTTTATTCAAGGAGTTGTTTCTGCAGTCGTGCTTGGAAGCATCTACAAAGGAAAAACATGGACCCTTATTTTCACTGGGCTGGTAGCCACACTGAGAGCTGTCATTTTGATAGGACTCTGGTGTCTTTGCCCCTATGTCATATAACCCCAGTCCAGTGGAGAACTGGGTGTCTGAATTCTCAAAGTGCAGACAAGTCTATTCAGGCAAAACTCCTATTGCCCTGGGCCAAAAGAATGCCAGCGGGACATGGGCGAGGGCTCTGGAGTCCAGAACCACTGCTTAGGCACAAATTGGATGGTGTTGGTTTTCTACAGATCATCTGGATATATCTTACTACCTCATTTCCCTGACGTAGCACAGGCCTTGAGCATTCCAGGTAAAGCACTGGAATTAATTATCTAAGGAGGTTGTGGAATCTCTATCATTGAAGGTTTTTAAGAACAGGCTAGACAAACACCTTTCATGGATGGTCTAAATAATACTTAGCCCTGCCTCAATGCAGGGGACAGGATAGATGGCCTATTGAGGTCCCTGGCAGTCCTACATGTCTATGATTCTGTGACTGGTGGTACCTCAGAACCACCTGTTCTCTACCTGTGGAACACAATATTTGGTTTTCTGAGGGCTGTAGTGCTTTAGTTTAATTTTGGTTGTTGGGCTTCACATGGAGCTGACTGGGTAGTGTTGAGTGGCCTGTGTTATACAGGAGGTCAGATTTAAGGATGTAGTGGTCCCTTCTGGCCTTAAACTCTGAGATCCCCAAGGATCTGGGGCAGCCTTGTCTGTGAGGCGGGAAGACCAGAACCTGCTGTGACCCATCCATGCCTAGGGTAGCCCACCTGAAAATGCCACAGTCAGAGCAGTCTGAAAAAGGAGAGCAGATTCTCCCAGCACTGGTGGGTAACACTGAAGTTAGATTCCCCCAAACAGTCACAAACAGTGCTCCTGATTTCCCACACTGGTGTCACGAAACTGTAACAAGAAATACATGGCCCCTTTTATTGCATTTCAATCTCTTGCTCCCAATCAGCGACTGGGTCCAGTAAAGAGATAAGTTATTTAAACTCTGGTCCCTTTACCAAAATGATCTCCTGATCCCTCAAGGGTCAACCACATTGCCAGATTTACATCTGAGGCTATGAGAAAGCCAGCTTTAACGACATGATGTTTTCATGTATACAAAACCTGATACGGGCCCAGGACTGAATACTGCCCCTTCTGGGCCTCACTCTGGGGTAAATCTGGAGTTGGGGTGGAGACTAGGGAATTCAACATTTTGTGCTAAGAAAACAAACATTCCTCCTCCAAGATGACTTTTTCTATAGAGGCTTTTTGTAACTGCTCAGTGTTTTGGAAGTTAGAGTAAGTTCCAGGGGAGATAAATTAGAGAGCAGAGGGCAGGTGAGATGGTCAAAGGCACATGATAAATAAAATGTACTTTATGGCTCCACAGTTTATCACAGGATATCCTATCTAGAGAATAATATGGCTGCCTGTTATATAGCGAAAGTCTTGCTTCTTCAGCTAGGGCTTGGATTCTTAATCATAGAAAGATGTGCCCTGTACCAGGGATTTCCCCACTGTGCAAACACACATGTGCTTCATCAGTTTATAACACTCAGGATAGTAATGCCTGATATACTCAGGAACTGAATATTTATGTACATATTTGCTTTTGTTTCTGTAACTCACAGTTCTCAGTCTGTGCTCTCTCCCTGGGAGACTAAACAATTACTAGTGGCTTCTTAGGCTGGATAAACTCTGACTCCAGGGAGAATTGGGTGTATAACCATGGATGCAAATTGGTTCAGAGCCCTAAAATCAGCAGGTGTATATGCTGGGGATTGTGCTGTTGAATAAGGGGGTTTTAATTCTAACAAAGCAATGAAAAATGTTCCAAGTAGTTTCTGCATATCAGAGTAGAGCTGCACCATGGGTCATATTAAGGTCTTTCCACCCTTGCTTTCCTGAAACCCCCGATTTTAGCTCCCTCTTCTAGGATGACCAAGGGTCTCTTGGCAGTGGAATGGATGCAGTTGTTCTGCATATGCACAGTTGGATGTGGAGTACCAGCCGATGCGGATCCCTGCTCAGTACAAATTCTCTGTGTGGCAGTGTGTGCCCTGCTCCCAAGGGGCTATTCAAAGAGAACAGGGGATGGCTTGGGACTGCTGATATATGAATCCTCTCATCCTCTCTCCCAAAGGGTAGCGGCATGTAAGGCAGGCAGAGATCGGACTGAAATAATCTCTGTGACCAGAGAAAGTCCCTCCCCTACTTTGCCGGTCACCTGCCAAGTGCCTGGTCCAGCTACCCTTTAGCCATACACAGGGCTCTGGTTTAGACCTTCCGTGTATATAGATCTGTTAACATTGCTACAGGTACATTCTTCTTTAATCTTGGCTCCCTTTGGCCAATTCTGCCCTTGATCTTTACACAAATCTTCCCTTAACATCACTGGGAATTCAGGCGCACACAATGCAGCTGCCATTATGCGGTCAGTAGCATGGATCCAAGAGCAGGACTTTGACCATACTAAAGTAATTTTTGGTACAAAATATATTGATTATGGTGCATGTCCTGAACATTAATAACCTGCTCCTTGGGTGTGCACAGCTTGAAAGGCAACAGAACCCGTGCAGTTTCACTGCAGGGGGAGGAGAAGGCAGGATAGGCCGGGCTCACATAGGAGTCTGTGACTACCTGGACCTTCAGCAAACACCTGTGACATTTCTTTGTAGCTACTGAACCGGCTGCAACAGACCTGAAACTGGAAAAGTATGAACTGAGGAGTTCAGTTGGCATTCTGCATCCTGGAGGAGAGGAGATTATAAGGAAAGCTGGCATTCTTCCATCTGTAAAGCCAGGTTGCCCTAGCACCACCAGTGCTCCAACCACTGGATCGTCCTCCTTGTGTGCTACATTGATCTCCTATTGTAATATATTTAAAAGCTTATGTAAATAACTTAACTTTCCTATGCATAAACATTTCACAGTGTCTTGGCTCCCTTTTAAGGATAGAAGCAAATTCTCTTCATATCCCTCTTCTCATGGTACAATGATGAAAAGCTAAGATATAATGGACCTTAAATCCCTCACTGTCCCAGGATTGAATTCCACCCCCTCTGGGCCACTTGCTGGTGGGAGCAGGGATTAGACATTTGGGAGAAAGAAGGGAAAAATTTATTGTGGTGGTTTGATTGTTTTAAATGGATGTTTGGAGCTACACACAGGTTTGAAAATGCAAATATACCAGGAAAGCTGAAGTAACGGGTTGAGTGCAAGCAAAGTTGTTGAAGGATGGTAATTTATCATAAGACTGCCATTAATCACATAGCTTTGCAATTTATCACATTGATCTATGGTGTATCATAGTGATATATCTAATCTCAAGAGAGGATGGTTCAATGAAAAGTGGTGTATTGGGGGTTGGGGTTATTCATATATTCTTTGGCTAGTCCTTTGTGTATCATGATTACACAACCCTGTGGAGGAGGGACTGTGTTTTGCCATGTTTGTACTGTGTACACCGGCCAACCCAACAGGGCATAGCAGGATCCCGATGGGGGTCTCTGAGCACTATTATAATACCAGTAATTCTGTAAATAGAAATACAGTTCTTGGAGGCTAGGTCCATCAGTGGCTATTAGCCTGATGGGCAGGGATTGCTGTTTGCCAGAATCTGGGAATGGGTGACTGGATGGATCACTTGATGCTTACCTGTTCTGTTCATTCCCTTTGAACACCTGGCATTGACCACTGTTGGAAGACAGGATACTGGGCTAGATGAACCATTGGTCTGACCCAGCATGGCCGTTCTTATCTGCATAATCACTTTTAAACATTTAAAGTTAAGCTCTGGCCTCCCATGCATCTGAGGGGATCAGCCAAGAGTGGAAAAGAGTCCCAAAGCCTTTTCCATGGGAAGAAAACACCCCTTGATGAGGCAATGAGGCGAGATTTCCACAAAAGGGGTCCTCTCAAATTCCTTTCCTATTGAGACCCTTATCATGTTGTTGTGTTTCCTGGCACCTGTCCCCCATCTCCTGGACCAGTGGACTGGATCAGGGCCAGTGGATATAAGTAGGCGTGGTAGCATTCAGTGGTGTGTACATTTCTCTATCTACCCCTGAAAATGCACCGAATTCATGACTTAGAACCCCATCCTCTGTTCCATGATGTGGACATAAGTCCACTAGGGGCAAGTTTGAGGCACTCAAATTCATTTCACTTGAGCATAAGCTTGGCTTTGAATTCAGTTCCTGAGATATCACAGGCTATAATGTATTGCCCTACTCTGCAAGCTAGTAGTCCTCTGTTTTTACTTTTAGAAAAATAGTAACTGTAGAATTGAAATGAGTTCACAGGCATTATACAGAGAGGAGAATGAATTTGTCCTGCATTCCATCATATTTATTCTCATCTAATTTATTCACCACACATATGCATAAATCCACAAAGAAGCTGTAGTCAGCTGAAAACAGAATAGTGTAAATAATTGTTGTATATGCAAGATATAAAAGCATTCTAAGAAAGACGGGGGTGGGTGGGGAGTGCAGAAGTGGGTAGCAGTAACCTCTGCTCTAATAAGCAGCTTTGATATCACACTGTCCTGTGAAGGGACAGGGTAGGGGACAAGGAGGGAGGAATTGTTATAATGTCTGAGCAATTACTTTGCATTACTGCTGGGTAAAGTACACATTCATGCCTCTTACAAAAAGAAATGCCCCCATAAAATCATATTAGGTTCAATTTTATATTTTTGCAGACATTTAAGAGAAAATATGTAATGACTGTAATTGCCTAATCCTGCTCTCAGATTGGAGTGGCATGAACGGAAGTCCAAACCAGATTTGGTCCAGTATTATATGATTTCTGAAATTATTTCACTTTTTTCTCATAAAACATTTAAACAATTTAAGTTCATGGAGGAAGAGGTGTCAGGCAGAAGGAGAAAAGTTTGCATTTGTGTGGGATTGAATGGGAGATGGGTAAACAAAATCTTGTTTACTCAGATTATTTTTAAAAAGATATTTACATGTAGGAACAAAAATGTGTATTTTTCCAGTTCCATTTTTATTTGTTTCTTCATGCAAATATCCTCCTTAGCTAAATGTTGCCATGTGTTGATGTGATGGGTATCTGCCCCACACTGGCACTTAAGGGGTTAAAAGCAGTCCTAGGGAGGCTTGTGGGAGGCAGCCAATAGTAGAGAGGCTGGGAGGAACAACCAATCGATGGCCACCAGGCCCATATAAAAGGAGCTGCAGGGCAGCATAGACCAGTCTCTGGAGTGCAAGGAGGGAAAGCGGTGTTTCTTGCAGGCTGAGAGGCCTGTGGCATATGAGACAGTGTCACTGCTAGGAGTGCATAGTAGCAGGCCTTGAGGATGGGCAGAGAAGGTGCTAGGGCTGGGGGAAGTGGCTCAGGGTGATAATAGCAGGGAAAGAAGTTAAAGGTGCAGCAGGAGACTGATCCTTGGGGTCCTTGAGCAGGAACCTGGAGTAGTGGGTGAGCCTGGGTCCCTTCCTCTCTCCCCCTCACTAGCCACTGGGGAAATGGTGGAATAAGGGACTGCTGGTACCACTGAAGAAATGGTGGGATTGAGAAACTGCAGTGGCTGGACTCCTGAGGAGCCAAACCTTCCCCAGAAGGGGGAAACTCATATTGTGGCTTGGCCAGAGGTCCAAGTCATGAAGAAGACTCTGTGTCTGAACAGCTATGGGAAGGGCCACAGGCAAACTGGGAGGAAAAGTGATGGTGTGCAGACTGTGGATGTGGGCATCCTCTTGAAGCTAATCCCAGCAGGAGGCACCATTCCAGTGGTGAGTGGTGCAAATCCATCACAAGTGGTGGAAAATGTGGGCATTTGGTTGCCCCTGAGGGAAGGGGACTGAGTGAGAGACTCCGAGACTGTTAAACCATTGCCCTGGATACAAGGGGAGTGGGAAAGGCTATAGAAGAGATACTGGTGCCCAAGGGGACAATGGAGAGACCATTGGCAGAGGTCTTTTTGGCAGAAGGCAGGTGTACCTTCCAGGCTTCAGAGTTGCCACCCTCTCTGAAGGGAGTTGATGAGCAACCAAGGGGAATCCAGGCCCTAATGAGGCAGATCCTGGAAAACCAGTGGCAAAGCACAGAGATACCTGCAGGAATATCTGGGGCAGATGGCTGAAGAGCAGCACCATTTTTTCAAGATCCTGCAGGTGGTGAGCAGAGGCCAGGTGGCCTGGGACAAGAACTGAGCCCCAGGGTCAAGAGCCCAGAAGCCTGGGAAGGGCAGTGTTATGCCTGTGGGCTGAGAGGATGGTTTGAGAGAGAGTGCTCCTCTGGGGAAGAGACGAAGTGTAGCCCCAAGGGAAAGAAGGCAGGAAAACTCCAAGGTCCCTGCCCTGTGAAGAGCACTGGAAGGGGAGACGCTGGTTTCACCTGTGAGGATCCAGGGCATGTGAAGAGGAAGTGCCCTCACAGGCAGAATAGGAGCCCAGGGCAGGATCCTGACTGGGGATGAGAAAAGGGATCTGACTCAGGAAAAGGACGAGAGATCCAGAAAGGACTAGAGGGAGGTGTTAGATACCCAGAGGGGGTGCACCAAGGTTGTGAAGAAGGCAAAAGGGGCTGAGCGGGTGAGAGATGAGAAAGGAGAGAGAAGGAAGAGACCCTTAGACATGGAACTGAAGGATGTGAGGACTTACACAGACACCAAGCGAAGGGAGCTGGGAACTCAGACCCATGGAGAAGGGGTGCTGGGTGAACTAGCAGAGCAAGGTTCAGGGCTATGGGAGAAACTGAAAGCCACCGAACTGGCATTACGAAGAGCACAAGATGAGGCCGAGACAGAGAGAGAAATACAGGGACATGCAGGAGGAAAAGGTGGGTGACTTGAGGCAGGACAGAGATTCCCTGTGACAGCTGTAAAGGAAGCAGGGGTGGTAATACCCCTTCCTGGGGCAGTCAGTTTTGAGGGAGAGGGTGAGGGCGCTTAAGGGGTTAGAAGCCTAGGGATGCTGCATGGGAAGGATTGAGAAATTGCAGTGGTCATTGGGAAGGTGGCTGGACTCCTGAGAAGCCAAAACTTCCCTAGAAGGGGGAACATTTATTGTGGCTAGGTCGGAGAGCCAAGTCACAAAGAGGACATTGTGGGTCTCAATAGCTGCGGGAAGGGCCACCGGTGGACTGGGAGGAAAAGTGTGGTGTGCAGACAGCAGATGTCAGTTTGAAGCTAATCTCCAGACAGCCAGCAGGAGGCACCAGTCCAGTGGTGAGTGCTGCAAATCCATCACCGTTGATAAACCAGATATAATCTGATTCACAAAAGAAAATACCTTAAATCTAACAAGCAGAATGTAGAGGGGCTTCCTGCTCCTGCGGGACGCTCTGCCATCTTGGTGCACTGCTCTAACAAGGTGCCCTGCTGGAAGGGAAGAATAGGAAGTCTGGACCTCCAGGGATTGCCTAGAGAGGCCTCCATGATGAGCCACAGGCAGAATTGGCATGAGTTGCTCCTCTGGCACCTAGAAGAGCCAGGGACAGGCACCAGTCAGCCCATCAGACCAGATAAAAAGGGCCGGCTGCTTCTAGTAGGGGCCACTTTCGGGTGAAGCCAGAACAATGAAGGATGATTATCCCTGCCCTAACCATGTAACCTGCCCCAGTCATGGGGCGTAACCTTGACAGTATTTGCCTTGGACCTCTGTGCGGACTACTGTTTTTGTTCTGCACTTCAACACCCAGGTGGCTATTTTGAATGCAGCATTAATTTGTGTTCTCTAAAACCTGAGGTGAGCCTGCTCCATGGGGTATTTGGCACAGCCTTGTTCTCATTTACACTCAGTGATATTTATATTCACTTTAAGGCCCCTTTCCACTGCTAGAGCAGGGTGTTGTGTAAATGAGAATCAGGCCCATGTAGTACAATGCAGTTCTTAGTGAAGAATATATAAATAGCATGCATTGAATTCTAAATTCAAGTGGTGTTTGAGGGTAACAGTATCGCCAACCTCAAAAAATAAAAAAGTCGGTAGTGAGACTCCTGTCAAGAGATCAAAAATAATTAATAGACCCTAAAACCCCATGATTGTCCCCCAAAATGATTAGATTAAAAAATCAAATCCTGTTTTGTAGTCTGTTTTGGCTTTTTAACCAGGCTCTATTCCTCAGTCAACGTGTGAGAGAGAATGAGGTTGAAAGGTCAACCTTTAATTCACACACAGTACATACTTCTCCCTGGCTGCTTAGACGGAGACTCTGCTAATCCTCTCCTTCACCCTTATGACAGGGGAAACAATCCATTTTCTGTTACTGTCTTGACCCAGGAACACCTTTCTGCCCCCCGTGGCTACCCGGGACCCAGAATCACCACTTCCTCAACTCCCCATTCCCCTGCCTCTTGCTGCCTTGGCCCCCCCTCTCTGCTGCAGGGCTCAGTGGCATGCCAAGTCTGTCCCCTCAGCCCTAAAGCTCACCCCAGCCCTGAAAATCCTGGACTTGGAGGAGCTTTTCATGTCATCACAACAGCCACTCTTGCAGGCATCAAAATCCTGTGACTCGTGATCAGTTTGCGAGAATCGGCACTGTTCCCGAGCTGCTCAGACAGGACTTCCCTGACCTACCATCACCCCTAACACCCCACCCTCATCATCTACCCCATCGCTATCCTCCTGCTCTCTGCAGCCCAGTTCATTGCACTCCCTAAATCTACCTCCAGTCCCCTCAGGGTCCTGCTCACCTTCCTCCTCTCCATCAACCTTACACAGTGTCAATGCTGCTCCTCACAGTCTTCTGCCTCTTGCCCCCTGAACCATAGAAGGCAGCCTGTGGGCATGAGCTTCAATCCCACTGAAAACAGTGGGAAGTGACAAGCCAGCTTTACTGAGGGCAGCCTCACATCCACGTGCAGACCGACTATCAGGAGGGGGTGGCTATCTTGTTGGCTTCAGCCCTGTTGACAGTACTAGGAGATGGTGGCCATTTTGAATAAGTGACAGGTTTAAAAAAAAAACCACTCAAGTCATGATGACTCTCACTAGTTGGCAATACTGGGTTAATGTTTGGCATTAGCATGCCACTTACATGGAGGAGGTATTAAAATCTTAAGCGGTTTTCCAAAGTTACTTGGATTTAGGCAAGTTACATTAATAATTGTTTTAATATTTGTATTGGGATAGTGCCTAAGGGCCTTTGTCAGAAATCAGTGCCCACTGTGCTGTAAACCTGGTACATGTTCTCCCTCTCTCTCAAAAGACAATCCCTTGCTCCAAAGAGCTTATGGTCTTAGGTATAGATGCTGTAAATGAATCCATGCCAATGCAGAGCCCAATGAACTTCAGCCGTAAGTATTTGACAAGAGATAATGGGTGGATACAACATACGCATGGGGGGAGCACCAGATGCCAAAGAGATAAGTGTGATCGGTGTAATAAGCAGGTGTCATTCTTCAGCTACAGTGTATTTTCAGATGTTTAGCCTTCCTTTCACATTCCATATTTATACAGCCTAAGTAATGATTAAATCTTGAACAACAAAATGATTACACTTCTATTCTACATTTCTTCATCAAGAACTTACTACTTATTGACTTCTGGTGGTCAGTCTCTCAGAATCATAGCCTAGTTCCTTTGATGTAGCCTATTTCCATCAGAACCGTTGAGGCTATCTTTCCCTTACTATGGCTTTTATGATTGTTTGATCTCTCTTACAACAATGATTTAGCTAGTCTGTTTGCATTTTGTGTCTGTTGCTAATTCATTTTAGAAAGCAGCTATTCTTCAACATTTTGGGACTTTTTAAAAAAATGATAATTTAGGTTCATTCACTTTGTACAGCATAACTTCAGCTAGTTATTCTTAGGAGCAAATAGCTTTCTTGGTGTAAATATGCACATGACTTTGGCCTCTGGAGGAGCCACACTGAGATTGCTTAATTAGGGTAAACTGCAAAGAATGGGGCAGGCAAACCCCCCAAACTGGTGATTATTTCTAAAATTAGATTCACCAAGCCAGCAACAAATCAGCTTCTAATTACATCACTGGTTATCCAGAAGCCAGAAACACAGTTTCCCTTAAAGCCATCCAGTCCTCTGGCTTCCATCCAGACAGCCAAGTCAAAAAAGGTGAAGATTACTGAAAATCTTGTATAAATCCATATAAAAAAGTTCTACCAGTCCCAAAGGATTGGACATATTACCAACCAGTCAATGAATATTTCAGATCTTACCCAATTCATGCTTATAGGCAATTCTTATTAACCAAACTAATTATTTTTTTAAAAAGAGAAAGTATTGGTAAATAGATTATACATACAGATGAGAGTAAAATTCAGAGGTCAGTTTCATAGTAGAGATGTTAAGCTGAGTTGCAAAAGTTCTTTCAAAATCAGTGTCACAGGTTATAGTTAAACAGTCCATGTGCAGAGTTTGTTCAAATGATTCCATGAGAATTAGCAGGGTGGTGATCCAGTGTATTCATGGAGATCTTAAACTTGTGACTTGAACTCCTGCTGATGAAATCTGAACAGATCTAAGAAAACAGAATCCGCACCTTAGAGTCTTTTTATAGATCCCTGGCAGGTTATTGATATTTTCTTAACAGCAGGTGTTTCCTGAAGAGGATAATAGGTGATTACTCGTGGCATTGAAGTATCACCTCCTATTTCCTATGCACATTGGTAACTAGCTATATTAACATAAGGTAATTGGCTATCTCCAGCTGTTTACAGATAGTTTAAAGAAACATAAGACAGTAATATTACTACATTCAAGCTTCATCTAAGTGTCAATATTCCCTTTTGATCTCTAAATTAACAGAATATGGTGACAGACAGGAACTATTTGGTTACATCAATAAACACTAACAAGATTATAGGTAAATACAGACATACATAGCCATTATTTACTCCCAATCTCTTAACAATGTAAATCTAAACTTCAAAGTTCTAGTCTATACAACGTGGCTTTGAGAGCTACTTCTATTGAATGGCCTTAATTACCATTTATATATCCTTTTTAATATGTCTCTAAAGGTTGATTTTTGGGTTATTCAGTCTGCTAGGGCTTAACCCTTTCTGGTTTAGTGTCACAATGCAACTGCTATTTAAAGAAGTCACTTTTTAGTTGGGTTTGTGAGGAATGAGGACCTGATATTTCAGTGATCTGTGCACTCAGAACTTCAGCTGAAGTCAACTGGATCTGAAAGTACTCAGTACTCAGGCAATGAGACCCTTAGTGTAGGATTGGTTTAAAAAAAATCTGTTCAAACTGCTTTTTAATGAAAAATTGGAGGGTTGACTTAATTACATTTTTCATTAAACATGTGTGCTTTCCACAGAAATTTTTTTAATGGAAAGATCAAAATGTTTTTGGTGAAAACTGAAATAGTTCAATTAAAAATGTAACCAAGATACCTTATGGTACTAATAGCTAACTTGCTTTATGATCCCAGTGTCTTCTATAGTCCAGGCTCTCCTGTTGGACTACATTTCCCATAATGCAACCTGACCACAGACTCTTATGATGAGGCACTTCCCCTCTTTTACAGGAAAGACTATGGAACATCATGGGAGATGTAATCCAACCCAGGAGAGGCAAATGCAAACATGAGGTACCCAAACTACGACTCCCAGTAGGCTAAGTGGCTGCATTTCCAAATTAAAATATTTCTATGGAAGAATTTTAGATGAAAATTAATGTTTTATTTTTGTTGACATTTTCTGTAGGAAAAAATCAGGTCTTGACCAGCTCTACCTTCATGCCATAGTTTAAAGAATTAATAGAAGTCTACTGTTTTTGCATGCTGGTATTTAATAAATGTGGGTTTGTTTCTCAGATACGATAAGAGAAAAAGGAGGTTGTTTTGCTGTGGCTAACTTAATGAAGATGCACTGTGTAATTAGAATTGTGAGCCACAGGAGGCTGTGTTGTGACTGTTTATTGTTAAGTAAATAACGAAGTTGTTCTATTTACACATTTGTGGCTATATTGTCACACACACATTTATACAAGCAACAAATGTCCAAAACATCCTATGAGTTCTACTCTTCTCAGCAAAACAACTTGAACAAACTAGTCTGAAAGTGCAACATAAAGTAATGCAGACAAAGCCCATCCAAACCCTACGCCACTCAGTCACTTTGCATTTCATTACATCTCAGTCTCTGTTCCTCATTTGTCCATGTTTTGTATAATCTGAATGCTCTTTATGCTAGTGACCTTGGCCCTGATTCTAAGATCAGGGTAGTTTGAGGTACAGGGAGGCTATGCAACAACTTTGTTGTCTGCTGAATTCCGGGACCAGCTGAGGGACAATTTGGTCCTTGGCATAAGTTACAGCAGCTCAAAGGCTGCTCTAGGCTGTGCTCGCCTGTCCACAACCCCAAGGGGCTGTAATGGTAACTGCGACAAGGCAGAGCACAGCCATGCCCCTTTTTCCTCAATTGAGCCCTGATATGCTCCTGTCTGTAAAGTACAGAATACCTGTTGGTAAAACACCTCACACATGGTAGTACTGTCACTGAATTTTCCAAATACCATTGCAATCAATGGAATTTCTCACATGAGTAAGGCAAGCAGGATTTGGGTCATAGTTTGGAATCCATCCTTGTCATATCCATCCATAGCTCTTTATGAGATAATAGCACTTCCCTCCCTCACAGGGATCTCTGTGGGTGTAAATACATTAAAGACCATGGGGTATGTGGACACTACAATGATTGGGGCCATGGAAGTACCTAGACATACAGAAAGAGGGTCACAGTAACCCACATTTTGTCTGATGGCACCACCTCGATGGTTGGAAACCTCTTCTAACATTCTCTTCTTGCTGCAGTCATGTAATTTTGTTTCAATTACTTTTTTCTTTTTTTACTTAACTTTTTACCCATATTTAAATGATTTGATCCCAGATATCTCTTACACTGCACTTAGAAAGTAAAGGGAGAAAATGTAATTATTTCAGTCCAAAAAGACACAGAACTTAATGAAGACCCAATCCTGTGCAGGATTAACCCTCATTCTCTGAGCCCAAAACTGGCTAGCACAGTGCCTAATCCTTCATCCAATTAAGTTAAAACTTCCATGGGTTTTCCCTGGGAGCAGCACTGGACCCATAATTATCAAACTGCACAGACTATTTAGTTAAAGTACAGGCAAATATGTTGGTGTAAAAATGAACATTCTGCAATAGAAATATATTGGCATTAGAGCTGAATCTGACCAAGGCAATCAGATCCTGATCCATACCTCCCAAAAGTTTGTGGGTGTTTAGATCCAGGAATCTAAGTTTGGGTCCATCTCGGACATTAGAAAAAGAAAGACTCTGCTGTTGTTTGTATTATAATACAGAGGTTAGGGCCCTATAGGCACTGTAAAAACGCATGGTAAAAGATAGTCCCTGACTCTGAGTTAGCAGTCTACTAAACATGAAGGATCTTGAGATGGAGAGGATGCAGAGAGATAAAGTGATTTGCCCAAGGTCTCCTAGCAGGTTCTATTCCCTGCTTTAATATTAACCTATGTGTCATGGGTCCCAGGCCAGGACACTATCTACTGGACCATGCTAGTGCTGAACTTCTCCCATTGAAGTCAGTGGAAGTTTTGCCATTTAATTCCAGGGGAAAGAAGTAGGCACTGTGTACCTGTAGAGAGACTGCACATCATGTGTTCCTAAGATTATGTTATAAAGTTTGGAATTCCATTGATTTCAATCGAATGTCCATTTAAAATTGCAGCCAAAAAAAAATCTGCAGATAAGGTGGAAACAAGAGACAGTTCAGCAGCAAGAGGATTTAGCATTGTACACACAGGCGTAAAAAGAATTCAAAATGCATTAACTAGCTTTACATCCGCCTGGAATAGATATAAAAATGCAATGCAATTACATTTAGTCTTATTTTGAAGAAATATTTTTGACAGGTTCGGGTTGTTTATGGTTCAGATAATTAACAGTGAAGATTTAATTATCCATAGCACAGGAAAAAAAGAAATCTAGAATTTTTTTAAATCAAAACACAAGCCCTATCTGATTTGAAATTAGAATGTTCTAAATGTAAGGAAGGCACCAGGTCTTCTAGGAGAGAGTGTGTGGCTAATAACAAGAACTGACAAGTGTTAAATTATCTTCCTGAAAAAGAATATATAATTTCACCAATTAAATAGTTTTGTTTTTGTGATTCTCAGTATATTCATGCCCAAGACTAGCATTCAAATGGTAATCTTTTTTAGCTTATACCAAAATCAACACATCAGATGTCCCACAAGCCATGTAACAAGCAAATGTCTCAAAATAAGTCGTCATGCACAGGGCCAAATATCTACTGGTATAAACTCAGCTCCATTTTACACACTGGAGTGGTGCCACTTCATATCAGCAGGGAATTTGTTCCACACTGTTACTATATACTCAAAGTAAAGTTTTAGCACTAGATTTTGAACCATATAATTAAATGGCAAAACACTTCAGCAGAGCCAGGGTATTTGGCTCTTAATGTTTGGCAAGGTCATGGCAGAATGTTAGATTCCTCAAGTTTTGTCAAGCTAGTAGTGATTTGTTTCCAGCTTGGAAGGAATCACTACCATGATTGAACATTTGAGTGAAAGGACCTTTAATATGTTTTGCCTTTCCAACACAGTTGTCGTCAAATAATTTCAACTGTCAGACCAGTAAGGGAATGTAAATGTTCTAACATAGGACATTTACTATAACGAACTTTCAGATGTTTAAAATAAAATATTTTATTTCAATTACTAATAAAAAAAATTCCTAAGAATTTAGATTTAGCATTTTATATTTTGAATATAATGAATATATTCATGTTATTCAATATGTGTTTAATTGTGATTTTTGAAGGCCTCTGTCTACACAAGGAAAAGGCATCTAATAATACAAGGCTCTTTAATTTAGCAGACAAAGGCATAACAAGATCCATTGGCTGGAAGTTGAAATTAGCTAAGTTAAAACTGGAAATAAAATGCACATTTTAACAATTAGGATAATTAACTGTTGGAACAGATTACCAAATGATATGGCTTATTTCCATTACTTGGAGTCTTTAGAATCAAGACTGTCTTTCTAAAGAATATACACTCGATCAACCACAAATTGTTGGATTAGATGCAGGAATAACTGGCTGAAATGCTATGGTCTGTGTTACGTAGGTGGTCAGACTAGATGATCATAATGGCCCCTTCTGCTTTTAAAAGCTATTAATTTATCAGCAAAAATTGGAAGTGATCTTCCATATGTCAAGGAAACTCTGTGATCTAGCTTCCACAACAGAGCCAGAGGAAAATGCAAAGGACTGATCTACACTAGAAACTTGTCAGCTTAACTATGTTGCTCAGGGATATGAAAAATCCACACCCCTGCATGGTATGGTTAAATTGACCTAACCCCCAGTGGAGACAGGGCTATATGGGCAAAATAATTCTTTTATCGACCAAGCTACTACTACTTGGGGAGTTGGATGACCTACATCGATGGGAGAATCCCTCCTGTCAGAGTAGATAGCGTCTACATTGAAACACTACAGCAGCACAGCTGCAACGAGCCTTAAAATCAATGTGTGCTTTCATCAGCAAGCTACTCAAAATTGGCCATTTTAGATCAGTGTTTTCCTGTATCTCTTCTAATCCTCCCCGCACCCCACAATGGATGCTGATTCACATGAATACTAGAAACGTCCGAGGGTTCTTAAATTTTTACATCAAGTGGACCACTTTTTCATACAGAAATGATTTCATAAGTATCTCTTCTCCCATTCATGGTCACATCATGGATCTGTGGCATCTTCAGCAATTTCATTCATGGAAAAGTAACATTTGGAAAATATTCCATATATTTTTTAGATTTTCATGGAGCTTAGCAGCTGGAAACATGGAGAAATCAGCATTATGTCAGCATAACTCTCATGTTTGTACTACAGCACTTGATATTGTTTTCTTTGACTCTAAAGAGGTTAGAAAAGCGGTGGCCGGGGAGGGTGGGGCATGGATCTTTGTTGAATTCTCTTTGTTTCTGTGCATGTAGAGAGCAGAGCAGGGCACTTAGTTAGAAGGGCCCAGAGACGTCTAGAGGAGAAGATGTATGGTAGTTGCTGGTTATGCTCAATCTCTATTTCTGAAGCTTTGCAGAGGGTTTCCATGAAGGGCAAAGCTTGTAGCAGGTTCCAGACTCCGCCATCTGAGAGCTGGGTCACTTGGCACTCAGTGGGGGAAAGATTATACATAACGAGAGGTTTTTTAGTATATTGTTTCTTTTATTGAGAATAAAAGTCCAATTATGGGAAGCTCTAACCCAGTTTACCCCACCCATCCATCCACCCGAGTGGCATGGCAGCTCCTCAGGGGTCCTGGCCTTTCCAGTCTAGCACCCCTCCATGCCATATTACACAAGACATATTTATATAAATATAGCCACTCCTATACAATCCAGCACTCGGTCCCCACACCGCTGGAAGTGGAGAGGAGGCTGGCACCCTTGGGAGGCTAACGAGGGAGTGGGGGCTGTGCCCTGACAGAGAATGCTGCAGACAGGGAGGTAGCCCCAGCTGGTGCAGTTGGAGACAGCCCTGTGGACTTCATGTTTGAACAACATAGGATCGAGATGTATTTGCTGTGAGAGCAGCTTCCCAGAGTCTGTGCCATTTTGGATCCAGACTGCATTTTTCCTACCTTGCTAGAAGCTGAGGAGATGCCAACTATTGATTCCAGGCCTGGAATTTCTGCTGGCTGAGGATCTTTGGGCTGCTTTTGCTGATGAGATTGAGGGCTACCATTCTTCTCTCTCTGAGGAATGCAGGTGGCACACACGCCCTGCATTTTTGATGCCACACTGCAGAACTGAGAAGTCATCCCTGTAAGAAGATTGGAGTTGCGGGGTGGGTACTTATGTAACAGCAACAAAGTATGAAAATTTGTGTGAGGAACACCAAGGGAATTAGTGGGTAATAGTTATTTAAGAAAAAGTTTTCAAATGCTGGGCAGAGGGTGTGGGTGTGTGACGTTAAGAAGGTGTGTTTCTCTCTCAGGTTGTGTTTAGCTCTGTGTACTTTTCTTTTAAAGTCTTAGGTCTGAATTCTGGACTGTGCTTTAGTGGAGAAGTAGGCTGAGGTGCAGGAAAAGTGGAGTGTGTTAGCATTGTATATAATGTTACTGCAGCAACCCCCGACCCTTTTGCAAGTGCTCCATCGGCCACAGTGTGGGAATCTCTACCCTAACCTATTTTTATGGGAGTATCTGTTATTTACTAACTTCAATCAGATTTGAACTGTATTCAGCCCTGTTCCAGTTTCAGAAGCTATGCACCAAATGCCTTTTCAACCTTCCTTGTACCCACTCCTGCAAACCAAAACTGATGTGAGGGCAAAGACTTATATTTCATACAGGTGCTAACCAAGAGATGTGAGTGAAGTCTCTCAAACAATTTCAGATCACATCTAGCAATTCCTGTGTTGTCTAAAAGCCAGACATCAAAGCACAAGTATATCTATTTAGTGGTTGAATAGAGTCGATAAGTGAAATAGAAAGGCAATATTCCAGGTTCCCCACAGATTTTCAAGCAGAACTTTGAAGAATGAGATATACACTGTCCAGTTACTCCCTTAAGGAAGTATTTCCTCAAGCAGACCATCATCAGTGTTAACATCAGTAATTCTTTTCCAGTGCAGTAGCTTTTCAGCTCTTCTACAGTAAATTTTCCTAGAATTTTAGGAATCTAAGTTATGCCTCCCCTTGAATGAAATAGCTCCTGTATTTTATGTGAAGCACATTTTAATAAAGCCGGAATGATGAGAAATGAAGGTAGGAGCTAAAAAAAGGAAACAAGTGGAGAATATGGGGAATGAATCATTGAATGCTAACAATATTGCAGCTAATATCACACCAAGTTTTAGGCACAGAATACAATAAGATGAAATCACCATTCAGAAGATAAGACTTTCTAAGATATGGTGATTACCATTAAAAATTCAAAATTTTTGACAGAGTGGTATCTGAGATAACACAGGCTTTTTTCTATTCTAACCATGAGGGATAAACCACTGTGGAGTAACTGCTTGCAAATGTTGACTTCTAAATAGCAACCACTGTGCTATCAGCTTGTAGTATCCTTGAGGCAGCAGGGAGTCCCAGATGTCAATGAAATGCTTTTATTTAACAATTACATCAGCATAACAGATTAAACCAGATTCACTGTCTGACTCCGAAAGCATTTAAACCTAGTCTCTCTGTAAGTCTCCTACTCTACTCCTTACCTATGAACTTCCTGTTCGGAGTTCTTCTTGCCCTCTAATTTCCTGTTCGATACATGTGGTGTCCATAAGATGGCACTGTGCCGCATCAGCCAACACTGTGAAGCATCAATTCCTGGTTAGAAGCACAGTAATGTAGCAACTGCATGTCAAGCAACATGATAAACCACCTGTGAGCAGCAGTTGAAAAGATCTCCAGAATTCCAGTTCTTCAGGTCAGCTGAGTTTTCACTTTTAATGGTAGTTTAATTAGAGCCCGGTCATTGAAACCTCTGGCTCCTTTTCACACGAGGAACAATGCTATCCCTTTTTCCCTCCTTTCGTATAAAATCTTAAAGCAGTGAAATGAAAGATGTGAGGTGCCACTCTTCCTTTAGATCCTGATTTCAGTACTTAAGCACAGATTTGCGCGCTTTGCTGAATAGGGATAAACTTAGGCACATGCTTAAGGGCTTTGTAGAACTGTGCCCTTAATCAGTGGTGGCTCATAGTATCCAATGAATGGATCCAGTAGACTTTCTGTTGGTGCATTCTTCCTTCACTGTGACCAAGCATTTCCTGTCAAGATATGGGTGTCTGTTTACTTCCCGTACATTTCCTGGTGGCTGTGGCTTGATGCTCTGCTTCATATTGCTTGGTTATTCAGGAATTTATATCCCTCTGCATAATGGCATTTTTCCTCATTGTTGTTGTCTGGTAAGGTACAGAAATAGGTCCCAGTGGAGCCTTTTATTACACATTTTAGATATGGGTTTATGCGGCAAAATTTGGACCCAAATCCTGAACCCTCAAAAATTAGGGGCGTTTGGATCTAGGATTGGTTTGTGTTTTCATATGGCCTGTTACAAAAATAAGGGCAAGCTGCAAAATTCAGAACTGGATTCCGTCTTGGATTCCAAAACCTTCCAAACCGTGAGGGTGTTCCATTGCATTTCTTTGTTTTACGCACATTTCTAATACATACCCAATGAATTCTACTTATGTGATTTCCCTTCCATTGTTTGCCTAAACAGGGTGCTCTAGTCTATCACTTCTAATACTGTTATTTTACTTCAGGCCTCTAATGCATTGTGATCCCTTATCTAAACTAACAAATTTCTGCAAGCCTAAGCCTGCAGAAATTTGTTAGTCTTTAAAGTGCTTCGGGACTCTCATTGTTTTTGCTGTATACAGACTAACACGGCTACCCCTCTGGAGCTTGTCTAAACTCTGTCTGTTGGATTTCTTTTATGTATCAGTCTTGCTATCTGCTAGCCAGTTCCTAAGGGATCTTACCATCCTACTCAATGGGGCCTCTGCAGCTTGCAAATTAATTAGCTAATTTTAGGTCACTGTTAAGTATTTTCTATAGCTCAGTTAATCCTGTCAATGTTTGTTTTATATATCAGTTTGCAGGAGAGGGAAGTTCTACTTGTTTCTCCAAGAGTCTCCCTCTCGAACGTCCTTACTGGATGGTATCCAGAATCTTGATCGTAGCTACAATTGTGCTGAAATGCAGCTGACAGGGTTCTAGTGCATGGTGGATAAGAAATGTTTTCCCCTCTGTAAACTATGTGAGAATATTGTGGGGTAGTTCCCCTAGGATACCAATCTATACCCATTGAACTCAATGCCGAAACTCCCTTTGACTTCAACAGAACCTGGTTGGGGTCATAGATGAGTGGTCTGAGAACCAAGCCAAGCAACAAACGTAAACACAGTAGTGAAGGAAGTTGCAATGGTGTTTATACATGGTTATACCTATTAGCTACCCATTGTGGCCAAGGTCCAATTCTAATGCCCTGTTCAAGGTCTTCATTATTTCCTTGCAGGGTGGAATGATTTAAATCACCAGTTGGAAAGCCTTGATTTAAATCACCAACTTCAGTCAACTTTTCTATTTGTATTTGCTATTTTCTAAAGAGAGGTGCTTTTTCATTGGTTGATGTAACCATTAAAACATGTAGAGGCTCCATATATTTGTAAATCAACACTAGATTTGGTACATCTTTTTGCTAGCTGGCAGGGTACACTGTAACTATATAAATTTATATAAACAATTATAATGCATATTTTCAAATTCTTATTAATTGTACATTTTAGTATGTTAGAAAATGGTGAGTGATATATTGCTTATTTATTAGATAAGTTAACCTTTTGCTCATGATTTGTGTTTAGCTGCATTACGATGGTAACTGGGATTTACTTAAACAAAATGCAGCATATTAAATTCATTTTTATTAAACAAAACAACCTTAAATGGGTTGGACACACAAACCTCTAATCATAAAGTTTCACATTTGCAATTAAATTATAGTAAGTTTAGGCCTTAACGTATTTTGTATTAAATCCCGATTTCATTTTAAACAGGTTTATTTTTAAAAGGAAAATTTGTAATAAATGAAAAAATAAAAATCTTTTTTTTCCCGAAAGGATCATTGGTGTTTATCCACCCTTCTTTGCAATATTACTCCCAGCTATTTCCAACATCTGACATTTGTATGTTATATTATTGATCACAATTCTCCTGAATATGATAAACCAATTGTAGGGCAGATCCTACTGACAACCTGAAGCAGGCAAGCTCTTCATGTTGTGCCCCGCTCACTCCCACCAGTGTATTTCTATTGTCAAAATACTACCATATTTCCAGATGGTGGTCACAGCCAAATAATAGTTGTTAATAAAATCACCAGTTGGGATGGGAAAACTTGGTGGCGTTTTGGATTTCACAAAACTTCTATAACTGTTTTTTAAACTTTTGGTTTTTGTTAAATATTTTCATGGTTTTCAAAATATGGTCCCCTTTATCACAGGGCCCTGTGTGGGGGGGTTGGGGCTCAACAGCTGCATCTTGTGGCATGTTCAGACCACCTTCCCAGATGAAAGGGTTAAGTTTCGGAGGCCATGTGGTAGATCACTGTGACTCAGAGCCAGGCCTGCTGGGATATAAAGGGCAGGCTGAATTCAGGGAAGGAAAAGGAGGGAAAAACCTTTAGCCTCTCCTTCACACCTAGGCAGAGAGCTTAGGGAGTGCAGCCCTGCTGGGAGCAGGCTAGAAGCAAGTCTTCTGGAGGAAAGCCTCTCCTTAACTTTCAGGCAGAGGGCCTGTGGAGTGAGACCTGCAGGTAGTAGATAGGCTCTTGCAGGAGACCCTTGTGCGAGGGAAAAAGACATAGTTTATATGTGACACTTAGGTGAAGCTGTTTTGTTTGGGGAAAAAAAATAAAGGGTTATCTTAAAGAAAAGGACTGAAATCCTGATGTTCTTGGGAGTGGTTTTTAAGTACACTGGCTGTTGGCCCACTGCCTTATATCCGTATTTTTTTTTAAAAACCCTGAATAAATGAGTCTCTGCTATGCAAACAATAAACATTGTGTTTGAAATTGTATTGCCCTGCATTTAGAACTAGCATGTCCTGTAGATACAGTAGGAACATTTCAACACTTGTTTGGGCTAGAGACGGAGCGCCAGCCTCAGATGTATTTGGAGAGTTTGTAGTTGCTAAAACAAGTTCTCCCATCCCAATTCATCACATCCTTAAATAGAATATTGTGACTAGGGTATAGATCTGGTAAGCTCTGTTGCTTTCCAGATAAAGTCCTCCTCAGCATAGTAAAGCCCACCCCGAGCTGAATTTTTATGGTACAAGTGAAAAGTACTGTTCCTCAAACTGACCCTTAAAAACGATGACACATAAGGATGCTATGTTTGTTTCCATCATAGTAGCTGAAGTTGAAGAAATAGTCTTGTTCAGATTTATAGAACAATCCTTTTGAGCATAGGATTCTCCCATGGAGTAGTACTTTCACCTCTAATGGATAGATTTTCCCAAGTGCTCAACAACCAGTGGCTCTCACTGAAATCTGGCCACTAGGCTTGATTCTAATAACACTTTCACTTCTGTGGACTTACTCCTCCTTTACATAAGTACATAGTTAACACCAATGAAAGTGACATTGCATTTGTCTCCCACAAAGGAACCATAAGAGCTGTATGTGTTCTAAAAGCTTATCTCTGACCATATATCTAATGTTTTATGTAGCTTTGGAGTTAACTGTATAGTGTGGAAGTTGCTATGATGAAGGCATTTTTATGCACACATTTTAACTTTCTTTGTTAAAGTCCTCTGGCTCCCACCATTTGGTCCTAAATGCAAAACAGCCACTGCTGCTAATGGTCACTGTAGCAAATGTTCCACCCATCTAAATCATGTCATATATCTTACTGTCTTCTTGAATGTCTGACAATCCTTCCAACCTATTACAAGTGTGTAATAACAAAACATGTAACAAAATGGGAAGAAGTGAAAAATAGTAGGCCATTTTCATGCAGCTCCCAGCTACTTACCTTGTCATGCGCGAGTCATGAAGTCAATTCCTGCTCCAAGGGAGTTAAGTATCACTTTGAGCTATATAAAATTTGCCTTACAATGACATTTGAAGAGGTCAATGCATGACAGATATCCTCAGCCAATGTCAGGAAAGGTAGTCTGAGTCTTGGCAATCTCTTGGAACAGGACGGATACAGGTGAAGGCATAAGAAACTGTTCATCAATAAAGAATATTTTCAAATTGTCTTGGAAGATGATACAGGTGGTTCTCTCTCATGTCAACAGTTTTACCTATTTCTTGAAATTCACTGAGTAGCCTCCTGGCTCTGTGTAAGGCACTATGATGGCCAATTAAAAAAACATTGCTCATGCATTTCTGTGGGGGAAGTAAACAGGCTGTTGACTCATTTTTTTAAACCTTCCTATCCAACCTGCAAAAGGATGGGGGGGGGAAGCCATGGAGAACTTGTCACAAAGATAGGAATTTTTTCTTGTCCCAACATTCCCACTCCCATTATTCTGTACAGCATTGGAAAACATATATACTGTAATGATATAAGAGTGTGTAGAGTCTACTGCTGCATCACTTGGAGTCAATAGACTGTGACTGGAGTAGGATCCGTGCCCAAAGTGGAAAAGCAGCAGTGCAGTGATGCTAGCCAAATGGACCAGGAATGTCTGTGCTGAAGGCAGGGGAAAGGAGGGAGAAACCTGAGTGGTATCGGAAGTGAAACCAAGCATTTTGCCAACAATCTGAATTTCAAACTAAACTCTTTTAATCAAAGTAATTGTTATAGCAATGCCAAAGACACATAAATTAGACATTAAATAACAGTAAGCAGACAAAACCAATAAGCTGCATTATGAAAGGTTGGGGGTGAGTGTAAGAGTGCTGCCAGAGTTAAATATACAGTAAGTGATCCTGTTGGTGTATAAAATAATTCAGGAGGCAAATGGGAACTACCTACCCTGAAGCACATAACAAATACTCTGTCTTCATGCATAATTAAATCATCTGAGGGTAAAACACTCACATGCAATAGTCCAAGCATGATAAAAAATGAAGAAAAGAGGAGACAAGATTTTGGGGAGCGTAAGGAAGAATTTTCAGTCAAGATGAACAACATACTTCAGCTGGAAGCACCTACCACATAAAGGCAACTGAACAGACAGAATCAACAAATCAGGGATGGAATGTTTGTAGATCTTCCTGTATGATCAGAACAGACAGGCAGGGTTAGCTCTAGCACCACAGGCAGTTCCCAACCATAAGAAACTTACCCAAGTTCCACTATGCATTTTTTTTATTATTATTTTTGGTACGGTTATTCTCTACAGCGGGTAGGCTTCTGACGCTGTTACAGAATTGGACTTTTTGCATGTGTCTGTTTCTGTGGGCACTCTGAAATGTGGGTATCCCAAATCTTAGGAGCGAGGCTCCTCTCTGAGTGTCTTTCAACCAACAATCCAGTGGGGTGGATAGTCACTTGTTAACTGGCTTGGCAGCTGAAAGAAACAAAATAGTTTGTAAACTGCACTGTGAGATTGTGTGTCTGGCTCTCCCTGGTTGTGGCTGGTCCACATAAGTAGTTAATGAGTTTGCTGCAGCTTCCAGTTAGGGGCCTTAGTCCTTGGGCTCATGCTTGTGCTTTTAGCTGCAAAGGTCCAGAGTACAAACCCTTTTGCAAAGTGAATTACAAACAGGGGCTAAATCAAGGGGCAAATATAGATACATGCAGTTCCTCCTTCTCTGCTAAAAGAAGGAGTTTTGCCTCCTGTGCCTGGCTTGAATAGCAGTGTTTTCCCCTCCTCGGCTTCCCCTTCCAGTTGCAATCTACTCTAACCACTGGTTACAGTTCTCTCTTTTTCTCAGAGTCTCTTCCTTCCCTGTGGATTTCATGCATTCTGTTATTCCTGCAGTCAGTATTTATCTGTCAGCACTAGAAGGAGCAGCAGAGCCCTGCACAGTGAAATTGATGGGATCCTAGTCAGTTCCATTTTGCTTCTCCCCGGCAGACGACTTCCCTGAGTAGGTTGTATCAGCTTCATCCTGCTGCTGTTCCTGGCAGGGTCCCTTAGCAAATCACACAGGTAGGGGTGGAGGGAGCGAGAGCAGGAGCTGTTCTTCGACAGGGCGTTTGAATAATGTTAGGCGGCATCTCAGGAGGATGCAGATCCCGCTCCAAATCCAACCCCCTGGTGATTGTTGGTGGGCGAAGGGCTGGTACCTGTTTCAGAGGCAGGGCCCGGCACCTTTAAAAAGTGTGACTTGTGCGGGACGCCGCTGGTTTACATTTGAGCAGGTCAGTCGGCTGCTCATGGGGACCCCGCTGGATTCTAGCGACTTGCCCTAGTCTGGGGCGGAGCAGGGATGGCTCGCTGCAGCCGGGGTCTCCGCCAGGGGACAGCGGCCGGAGCGGGGGGTCCCCTGGCCAGGGCCCAGGAGAAAAGACAACGGGGGGGATCGGGGAAAAGCCCGGAGAGCTCGGCCGGTGGGCCAGGGGCTGGGCGGACGCTCGGAGTCACGACACATACAGGGACCGGCTCTGCCCCTCGCCTTGCGCGCCCAAGGTGCCCCCGGCCGTGCGGCTCCTGCTGCCTGCGTAGGGCTCGCCCCTCGCAGCGGCTGCTCCCGCGCCTCGGCCTTTTCGGGCAGCCTCCGGGGACATCCCCCCCGAGCCGCCGTGTCCACCCCCCGCCGCCGCCTCAGGGCTCCCTTCCCAGGGGAGGCGGCGGAAAAACCTGATCCCCCCGTGCCCCCTTGGGCGGCCCCGCCCCGCCCCGCCGGGGGTCTCGCCGCTCCCCGCCGGGCCGCGGAGGGTGGGGCTGGAGAGGAGCCCGCCCGACCCGGCGGGAGGGGCCAGGCTGGGGACGCAGCGGCGGGGGGGGGATGCAGCAGCCGGGAGCCCTGCAGGAGGGACGGGGCGGGAGGGGGCCCCGGCGGGAGGGACGGGGCGGTCCCGCAGCTGCCGAGCGCAGGCTAGGCCGGGGGCGGGGCGCAGCCATGGCAACGCGGCGCGCGTCCCCCCGGCCGCACAGTCCCCACCCTGGTGGCAGCCGCCGGGCCCCGCCATTTCCTGCCCGGCCGCGGGCGGGGAAGGGTTAACGCCGGGGAGGGGGCGGGTCCGGCTCCCGGTTCCTGTTTGTGGTGGAGCCGAGCGCGCGCGCCGCCCCCCCCCCCCGGGAGAGGAGCCGAGGGAGGGGGGGCAGGTGATGCTCCGCCCCGCCCCTCCCCTCCCCTCCCCTCCCCTCCCGTATCTGGCCCCCCCCTCCCAGCAACGGGGGCTGGATGCGCCGGACCTTGAGGCAAGTGGCGGTTTCACCCTCCCCCGCTGCGGGCAGCCCGGCCTCGCCCCCCGCGACCCCCCCCCCCGGCCTCGCCTCGCTCCGCGCCCGCTCCGGAGGCAGCGCACAGGCTCGGCAGCCCGCTGTGTGCGTGCGTGGGGAGCCAGGCGGCGGGCATGGCCGGGGCCGGGGCCGGGGCCGGTGCGGGGCGCTCGCTCCCCGGCAGCGCTGACAGGACGGGGGCTGGGTGTTGACTGGACCCCCCAGCGCCGCCCGCAGAGCCCCCTGGGCGCTGTCACCGAGGGGGAGGGGGCGTGCCCTGATTTCTGCAGCGGGGGGGAGACACCCGCCCCCCCCAAAGAGCCCGCAAGGGCGAGGCCGCCCCAGGGCCGGCGCGGCTGGAGGAAGTAAGTCCCGGGGCGCCGCGCACACGCCCGGCGCGGAGATGAAGGAAAAGGCGATGATAAAAACCGCCAAGATGCAGGGGAACGTGATGGTAAGTGGCCGCCGCCGCCAGCGCTGTAAGTGCCGGGGGGGGGGAGCGACCCCCCGCAGCGGGAGCACGTCGGGCGCCCCCGGCCGGCCCCCCGCCGGCTTTGCTGGCAGCCCGCTCCCCGCCGGCGGGGCTGGCGGGGCCCGGCTCCCGCGGGGTGGGAGGCAGGGAGAGGGGCGCTGACGTGCCCCCTCGGGGGTTTGGCGGGGGGCTCTCCCCATCCCGCCCTTGGCCGGCCGCCGCTGCCCGGGCTCCGGCGGGGAGATGCCAGGCTCCGGCCGGTGCCAGCGCCCAGCGCCCCCCGCGGTTACCAGATGTCTGGAGGCGCCGGCGGGGGCAGGTGGCCAGCCGGGGCGGATCGCTGCGCTGCCAACTTTGATAACTTGAGGACCGTGCCCGGGGGGGGGGGTCCTCTGCCCGTTCCGCCGCCTGCACCGAGCGGTGGGGCAGCGGTGGTCTTGTGGGGCGCTCCCCTCTCCCAGCCCGGCTGCTTCCCGGGCCAGCCGCACGAGAACCAGGGGCGGGGGGACCCCCAGCGAAGCTGAGGCTCTCCCGGAGGACGCGCCGGTTGCCATCTTGTGCTGCCGGAGAGATGTTGGTCTGTTTTGTCTGCTCTCTGGGCTGTTCGGGTTTTGCTTGGATGGGGTCATTCCCCCCCCCCCCCGATCACGCATCGCCGCCCTGTGCTTGCACGAGCCGGTCCTCGCAAAGGCTGCCGTGGGGAGTGCGTGTGGATTGCAGCTGCGTCGTGGCGGTCTTTGTGCTGAGCAAGGGGTGCCCTGAGACGTGAGGTCTTTCTGGAGCTTTCAAAGACAACTTCTTGTGATAACCCGGGAGCCTTTTACAGACACTTGTTGGTGGTTTGTGTGGGTTTCCTTTTAAAACAACGCCAGCCTGCGAGATTTGTATTCCGCGTGCCCGCTTCTTCGGGAGAGGCTGACGTTGAATGTAACCCAGGCAGCGCGCGTCTCCCCCCATCCCCAAATGAGGACGGGGCGGCCCAGGGGGCCGAAATGCCGCGGTAAAATCCTTCCCTTTCCATACTTTTCGGACAATCGGATGTCTTTTTCTAGCGTTAGTTTTAACCGGAAGGTGCAGTGCTATGTGACCTGTGAATTCAACTAAGGGGACTGAACAGGAACTTCTGCAAACATTTTCCCACTAGAATCTTACATTCAATGTGATTGCAGTGTGTGCTTTTTTATTATGCCTGTAGAAATACTTCGTGCTGGGGTTCTCAAGCATGGGGGAATCTGATTTTTTTAAACTACTCTTGTAAAGGTCATGATAGCCCTTGACTAGACCGATACCTACCACTAAAAGAATAATTAACCCCCTGAGATGATGCTATCTATTAAAGGACAGCATTAACTTAATTTACATACACAATGTCACAGAATTAATAAAAACCTATAACTTATTATCCTTCGATGGTCTCTGCAGCCCGGAAATAATTGGAGGGAAGGGATACTTATTCAAACTGCTGTATCTTTTAGTGTTGTTTCTCTATGTGACAAAATGGAACCGTAAGCACTTCTGTGCTAGACATGCAAGGGCTAGAGTGCCTGATTTAAAAACAAAATAATCCCGTAGAAACTGTCCGCCCAGCCAGATCCTGCTGCGATAGGAATCAATGGAAGTTTGGCCATAGATTTACGGGTTAGCAAGATTAGCCCGTTTTGCTAATTCGCAGCCAGAACATCTATCGGCCACTCATCAGTCTGTCCCTCAAACCGAGTGTCAAGTTTTATCCTGGTTTTGAAACATAATATTTTCAAACTGAATTTTGACGGGTACTCTGAGATTTTAGGAGAGCATAAATGTTAAACTGATATGGGTGAATGTTCCATTCTCCTTAACTTTCGGGGGGTTGATTTAGTTGGTGGAGAGCTTGCTTCTGTGATAATTTGGCCATAGGAACCTATCATTTGGATTGCGGCAACTGAGCATGCAGTTAATATTTAAAGTGAAGGTTGATTTTTAATTTGCTGGATGCTCAGAGTATTTTAGCCAGAAAATACTAAACAGCTGTTACCTTTCCTCACAGTAATAATTACTGAACCCCATCTGAAGTCTAGGGCAAAACTCCCACTGACTTTAATGGAAACTGTAGCAACTTCAAACTGGCACATTTCTTATCTGAACATACTTTTAAAAAAATGTTGTTTCAATCTTTTTTTTTTTTTTTCATTTGACCCATTTATCATTTGTATGACTAGGAAAAAATGTAGTCTTTGGTCATTCATATTAAAGCCAAGTATTTTAAATGTCCTTGCTTAGATAATGCATGTGGCAATATACTTTCTTTAAAAAAAGCCCTGCATGTCTTGCCTGTGTGTGTTATATGAAGTGACTCTGGTTGTATGACAGTGTGTATTATTTTAATTATCTGGCACAATTTGAAAGGTCACTAAATATTTAAAGATCATCATGGCTTGTATTTTTTTTTGACAGTTTTACTGTTGCTTAAGATCTTGACAAGGAACTAAGTACATATTGATTTTCTTCTCTTTAAAAATCTCTCTTAAAATCGGACATTTTCCCCTTAAAATGGTGTGATAATGTGTGAGAATCTTGGCCCTTTGGCCTCTTGCCTCACAATACACCCTAGAAGTGTGGTGGTAGCTTGTGGAGTCATTATGCTCTGTCTTTATTACTTAATTAGACCAGTCAGAATAGAAGTCATTCTTGTGAGAGTAAGATGAAAATTTTGTATCTCTGTGGCAGTCTTTCACTATATCTTAAAAAAGAAAGAAAGATAACTTGAACAAGTGTCTTTTTATTTTATTGAATCTTTTCCCATACGTCATTTGATCTGAGGGAATATCCTATATGGAAGTACAGCTCACAGCTTTTATAATGGAGCGTCTCTTCTTTTCATGGGAATGCTTTGGCAAATGGTCAATGATTTCCTTTTATAAATTAGGTCATAGTCCATGAACTTGTCAGAATGTTTTTCAAATTATTATGTGGTAGTAGGACTTGAATGATATATATTGGGCAAATTCTTTGCTTCTGTCCTTACCTTATATACAATTATTACTTAATTTTAATTAGAACTTTATTCCTCTCCATTCCCCTTCAATGTGAGCCAAGTCCAGCAAATGAGTAAGATTCACTCAAGTATGTGTGCTTTACAAATCTATGGCTCTCTGGCTTTGCAGTGGATGTCACTTCACACATGCTGGTTTTCTTATATATTTAGAATAAAAACAATACATAACTGTGTATTTTAGAAAAGGATCTTTAAAGCAGTGAGACCTATTGGACCAAAGTCCCCCTTTTACACCTGTGCAAACCCAATGGGCTAAATTCATGGCAGGCACAATTGCGCTGAAGTCATTGGAGTTGCACCCACCTTTGCCAGCTGTTAACTTGACACTTAAAGTTCAGTGAGAGAATGGCTTTCGTAAAGTTGTGCATGAGTAACAGAGGGCAGAACTATATGTAGTGGACAGTTTTATGACTGTGTTTTGTCCATACAATTTATTATTCAAAGGAGCAGTAAGAGGAGCATGCACATCAATAGAGCCAATTGTGTCTCTGTTAGCAACCGAGTGGTTCTGCTCTCCACTGCTGTTCTGAATTTCAGCATCTGGCTACAGCACTGTCTGTATTTAGACAATATCTAGACATATCTGAGGCTGATGGATCACTTTTCTGTTTTACAATTATGGAAACTGTGTGTGTGTATCTATATATATGTATAGGGACTTGTGTATTTAGTATGCTAATGATTTGTTGGATGGCTAAGGTGGTTGGGAGAGGAACATATGGAGCCTTTCACATCTAGGCTGAGTTAAAATCCAGGCCACATTAGCAGTGGACAAAAATGGTTGCTAGTAGGAGGTGAATGTCGAATAAGATTAGTGGCAAGTGTTCATAACACAAGAACTCAGTTGGCGTCCTTGAACTGATGCCTCAGAGAGCCAAAGAATTGGAAGGATATTGAGATTGAGCTACTCTCTCACTATCACCAGAGGACCATCCATGTCAGAGTGGAGACGTGTTGGTACAACAAACTTGAGAAGCTTGTTTTGCCGCTGCCCTTTCTGTTGTTCAGTCTCTGGTCTTGTTAGTCTGCAGGATGTCATCACGAGTAGTAAATTCATATTAAAAAATAAATAAAAGAAATCAATGCTCTGTTGTAATTTCCCTTATTCACTATATTTTATTCACAGGTTTATTGCTTGGAGATATAAATCACATCAGGCTGAAACTTGCCCTAATGATTCTCAGCCAGAGTGCAGTTGTCTTTGCACTGATTCGATGTAATCAGCCCAGGTGTCAACTGATTTATCTGGAAATCCACACATTAAAGTACATTGTGAAATCACCCCCTTTTGACTCACCCTGCACCCTGGCTTCCTCTTCCTCGAGCCCCATATGTTCCATTTCTTTAGAGCATGCAGTACTTCGATCACACACCTAATTCATAGTTTGTGTGCTCTTGGGAGGACTGCTCTCTTGGCTGACACATCAGTGACTGAAGCTGGGATCTCTACAGCTGAAAGTATGAGTCTCTACAGCTCAAGTAATAGAGCCATTCTCTGCGTCTGGGAGCTGTACCACACTCACATTGTCTGTGGCTCAGAGATAGAGGGGAATATGTAACACCCCTGACCAGTGGATTACACTATGATGTTGTGTGCCCCAGACTCTGCAATGCCCTAGGAAGGCCAAAATATTGAAATTTCTGGCACCAAGGCCTAGCAGAAAGCCACATGACCTGCTGGGTCTGTTCTGTTGCCCTCTTACCTGTAAGTGGAAATCAGCATTTTGATACATTTAAGATGGGATAGGAAAGGAAATCTCCACAAGGAGCCACTCATGGAAATTACCCACATTATTCCTACCTATAAAGTCTGCAGATCCTCCAGCCCTCTGCTTCTCTAACCTTCAGCCCCAATCCAGTCACCCCTTCAGGCCCTTTCAGCTCTCCACCTGCCCCACAATCCGCCTGTCCCAGCCCTGTTTCAGGCCCCCACAAGCCCTCCCTCAACATCCTCCACCTCCAGTCCCCTCCAGCTCCACTCCAACCCCCCCACATTCTCCTTATCCCCCCAACTCTGCTCCAGCCCCCCCCAAGTTCTGATCCAACCTCCTTCCCCCACCTTCATCAGTTCAGTTCCAGCCTCCTAGATTCCCCTCAGTTCTACTCCAATTCCGTTCCCTCAACCTTCCCCAGTTTTCCCATTCCTCTGCCAAAGTTGCTAGTACTTTTTCTTTGTGCTCTGTCTCTGGGTGGGCTTCATCTCCTGTCTGTGCCCCACAGCATATCCTGGTGCTGCAATTCCTACATGCTTTCTTCAAGTGTCCTTGGCAGCTGCACATGCTCAGGGCCTGGCGTTGCCTGGGCTTGGTGGGGAGGGGGCGTTCCCCTTTCCAACCACCTCTTACTTCATGGGCCCTGGAGGCCCATCTGGTTGGGCCTTGATAATCTTGAGGGCCCTGTTGAGACTGCACCACTTGCATGATGGTAATTATTCCACTGGACAAAGGGATAGGAATTCATATCATTTCTCCAGGGCTCCATCTTTTGTATTAACCTTAGGTTAGCAGGTGTCTGATAAACCAGAGCTCTTCTGTATCCTGATAGCTAGAAAGAAGAAGCATTTTCTCTTTTCATTTCCCCCTCATTCTCTGAGTCTGCTGGTTGTTCAGGGTCGCCTGCCCCTCCACAAGCCTCCCTCTTTGGGGTCTTCCTTTTCTGCAAATAGCTCCAATGCCTGCCTCTGCTCCACAAAGATTTCCTAAGCAGCATCAGAAGGGGGAAAAAAAAAATCACATGATTCCTATTGATTTTACTACTACCCACAGGTTTCTGAGTAGAGCTGTGACAGTGAACAGATCTTGTCAAGTTCACTTTGCTTTTGCTCCTTAAATCTCTGAACAACAGAGACAGCCAGGCAGACAGCACCACATTGGTCCACATTTGGAAGGTTACCATCACTAAGAAGTCTAGAGATTTTATTTAAAAAAAAAATCTAAAATCTAATTTGTGCAGAAAGTGACAGCTTAGCCCTCCTCTTCCGGTACTTTGGCCTGGGAAAGTTCCCTACGTCTCACTGATGAATTAATTTTTCAAGTCCTGTGACGATATGGCATGTTGTTCTTTGTTGCCTTGCACCATGTGTTGTCACTCACATCTGTGCAAAATGAGCCTCCGATGGTATTCTTCTGATTGGTTAGACTTTTACGCTCACTTTGCACTGGTATAAGTCGCTACACAGGATGGGAGTAGAGAATCAGGTGCTTGGCAGCCACAGAGCAAACATCAAGTTGGGAGAAAATTTCTAATACTAAAGGGCTCTGTAATCTAGCTGAGAAAGGCTTAGCAAATTCCAATGGCTGAAAGCTGAAACTAGGCAAATTCAAACTAGAAATATGGCACACAAATTTTAACAATGAGGGTAGTTAGCTATTGAAACAGCTTACCTAAGAACATGATGGATTCTCCATCGTTTGAAGTCCTTAAAACAAAGTTGGATTTTTTTGTAAATGATATGCTTTAGCACAGCCAGAAGTTTTGGTCTTGATGCAAGACACACCTGGTGAAAGTCTATTGCCTATATATACAGGAAGTCAGACTTGTTGATTGTAATGGTCTCTTCTGGCTTTAAAATCTAATAATGTAGGTGGTTTGATATCTTCTGAAGCACAGTACATATGTAAACACATTCAGTTTTCTTGTGTGTGTGCTTGTCTGTGTGTTATTTATATATTAGGCAGATACGCCGTGGCTCACGAGATTAACAAGCAAATCCCATTTATTAAATTGTTTTATGTATGGTAAAACTTGTATAATCCACTAATGCACAGCTCTGTCACTTCGAAAGTGAGTCCTTCCTCACTATGGAGTGCCAGATACAAGACTCACATAGTATTATCTCGAAAAAGAAGGTGATGTCTGGAAGTGAAATTTTAAACTCTGTCAGGCTTGCAGAACAGGGGCACTGATGCTGACATTGTTTCTGCAGCAGCTACCTTGGGTGGCTTTATGGAACACCATTTTGGGTGTATCTACACTACTTGGAGGAAAACTTACAGGGATAGTGATTGCATGAATTGTCTGGATGTCTTACTTGCCCTGGCAACGGTTTAGCAAGTCTCCACTGAAACATTGCTTTTGAGAGAACTATTTTGATGCATCCCTGGTTGTATCAGTGCAGTTCTGGGAATTTCTGGAGCAACGATTTCATTAATGCTGCTGTCTGGGATCTACAGACAAATTCCAAACGCTAGGCACTGCATTGTGGAAACTGCATATACACTTATAGGATTAGGGTGACCTGATAGCAAGTGTGAAAAATCAGGATGGGGGTGAGAGGTGGTAAAACAAAGCCCCAAATAGCAGGACTGTTCCTATAAATCATGGTATCTGGTCATCTTTATAGGGGTCCTAACTGCTGTACTGTTTGAGGGTGGGGTGGACTTAAAAGAACTCCATGAGCTGGCAAATTTGCAACATTTGTGCCTTTTTGGCCAGTGGGAGAAACCACTGCAGATGGCATGAGCTCAGCTGGATCTGAGTTCCAGCCAATGGCTGTAAAACACTTAGGGTTGCTGTTGTCTGCAAGGCATTGTACAGGAACTGAAAACCAAAAGCTTTCCCACTAAAGTATAGAGGATATCAGTTTGTGTTTTTTACCTAATGTAGGTAAGGCCTCCTTGGTGATGAGGCCCATTGCTTTTAGGGTTGGTTGTTTTGTTTCCAGGTGAAAATATCCTCCTAATCCTGTTACAGAACAGGTGAATGTGAAGTGCACCCTAGTGTGTGATCTCTCTGGGAGTCTGTAATGGAAGAAGTAAGCAGTGTGTGTATTTTCAGTGAGTGCAGATGGTGCAGAAATAGAAAACAGAAGGCTTACCTTCAGATGCAGTAAAATCATCTGCACTCATAGCTGCTGTATGTCCAAGGTGCAGCACATTGCATATGTGGTAAGCAAAGTGGTCAGGTCTAGTGTGAGAAATCCATTAGGTTGAGTTAGAATCTTCTGCCTGGCACAGCTTTCTATCAGCTCAGGCATGCATACAGACACTATGCAAGTTTATTGGGGATGAATTCTGGTAACACGTTAGTGGACCTAATTCTGAAATCGTTATTCAGGCAGAACTTCCACCAAACATAATAGGATTACTTCTTCCCTCGAACTCAGTGAGAATTTAACCTGAGTAACTGACTTCAGGATTGAATGTAGAGACAACCTATAACATTACAATAAGGATTTGTCATTATTTTTTAAAGATATAAAATGGTGAAATAAAGTGGATTTTCCTAAAAGAGGGAAGGGCAAGGAAAGAAAAACAGAGCAAGACATTAAAACTCAAGCAATTACAATTTCAGGCCCTGATCCTGCAGTTGACTGTGTACAGTCATGTACATGTTGGAGAGAATGGGGCCCCTCAGATTGTTCACAGGGTTTGCAGACTCCAGCACCTTTGTTCAGCTGTGACTTTATTGATTTTGCAGATATTGCTAGAGATGTGGCAATATCTAGCATGTTTTGTTTGGTTACCCATTTGGACTGATATTATTAAAAACATAGATGGAAAATGGAATTATGTTTTAGCATGTTTCCTCTACTATAAATATGGAATGTTCTTTCTGTAATAGATAGCACAACCAGAACATCCCAGAAATGAGTTTATATTGCTTTTTTCTTATGTCTAATTATGAGGATGTGACTAACATATTTGTACTAATGTCTTCTTATCAGGCTTTAAGAGGGCTGAAAATACCTTTCATGAAAATCTAGTCTGTAAAGCAAATTACTGTAATGCAAGAATGTTACTCTTCATAAACTCTGGTTTATTGATCCGGTTAAAAACCGGATCTGTGGTCCATAAGAAAGATATGTGAAATGCTGGTGAGTAGTTAAGAAATTATAGCATGTCTTCATTTTAATAAGGCCCAATCCTGCCAAATCTTCCAGTTCATTGGGAGCTTTGCCAATGTAGGAAGTTCAGGATCTGTCCCATGCTATTCTTGTATTGTATTGTTTCTGCATACTGTATTGCAACTTAATATTTTCAATTTGTTAAAATTCCTTTTTAAATAAAGATGCTTTTCTAGATGATCTGGACTTCTTCTTTGAATTCAAACGTAAAAGGATCTAACAATGAGCTACATTAAAAGTATTAAATTTTCTCTTTATTTTTTATTCATTTCTTTGAGCTGTAGAAAGTTGTTTTAACGGTGTTTTGCCTTTATAAAGGGACTGAGTCTTCCTGTGTGTTGTGCTAGGTCCTATACAAACAGGGACCCTGGTTGGGAGGGGAGGTGGGGGTTGGATGCTATCTAAGGTAAACAAATGTGAGAAATAAATGATATTTATAAGCAATAATGGTTAAAACAGAAATCATATACACAGTGATATGTTCCCTGTTATGGCCTCAATTCTGCAAAATATGTGATTGTGTTTAATTTTAAAGGGAAGCATATGCTCTTGTGTGTTACAGAATCAGGACCTATGATAAGATTATAACACAGACAACATCTAACACTTGGCCAGCCATGAGTCTTAGTTTTGTACTGGTATCCAGCATTGTGCTGACTGTGCATTTTCCAGGTTTATTAGATTGGCATAACAAGTTCCTCAGTGGACTTCCTGGGATCTTCAGCTTGTCTGTTTTATGATTATGTGATGCTCTGCCTTGGGGTAGTGTAATTTTTGCTCTTTCATTTACTAATTGAAAACTGGTGCACTGTTGTACCAGCTAACATATTCCAAGAAATACTGCCAATACACAAATATCAATCCCTATTGCCAACATGAAAGATATAGTGTCCATTCAGGAGTACTTAGCCATTACTGATAGCCCTGTAGGGTATGTTTTCATGAATTATGTATTTATTAGCCCCTAAACCTTACCTATCCATGGTTGAAATATTTAAGATTTGAAGCTGGCTCTGAGTATGCATGGTGGCTACTTCTCAAAGTTTAGTGTCCTCACAAGTTTCTTTGCAATGTTAGTCAAGGTTCATTGTGGCAATGGCTACAGTAAAAAGTCAAAGGGATTCCGAGGCTATCTAAGAAACTCAGGGCTGGTGTTCTGAGGAGAACGAATGGGTACAACGAATGGGAATTGTACGAATGGGTACAAACTGGATATTAGGAAATTTAGACTTGAAATTAGACGAAGGTTTCTAACCATTAGGGGAGTGAAGTTCTGGAACAGCCTTCCGAGGGAAGTAGTGGGGGCAAATGACTTATCTGGCTTTAAGACTAAGCTTGATAAGTATATGGAGGGGATGTTATGATGGGATAGTTTAATTCGAGCAATTGATTTGGATTATCGGCAGATAAGTCTGCTCAATGGTCTGTGGGAATGTTGGATGGGATGGGAACTGAGTTACTGCAGAGAATTCTTTTTTGGGTGTTGGCTGGTGAGTCTTGCCCACATGCTCGGGGTTTAGCTGAGGTCTTCAAATCTCACTTTTGAGGATTTCAATAACTCAGTCATGGGTTCGGGGTTGTTATAAATGTGTATGGGTAGGGTTTTGTGGCCTGCCTTGTGCAGGAGGTCAGACTAGATGATCATATTGGTCCCTTCTGACCTATGAGTCTATGAGTCTAAGTAAAGCAAGGCAAAGATGTGTCAAGTCAAAGGAGATCCAGCCTTGATGTAAGGAAAATGAGACTGATGGTTAGCGCTTTATCAGACAAAGAAAGGCAGGTGACACCAAAGTAAGCCTATTGGCAATTAACTGCAGTGGAAACAAAGTGGAAGCCATGGCAATGGGAATCAGGTTATAATGCCAGGAACAGCCAAGTATCAATTCAAATCTTTTGACGTGTAAAAATGTAGAGAAAGGAAAACTCAAATCTAGAGAGATTAAATTATGATGCAAGGAAAGACACCATGATGCCACCTAAAGTCTGCAGTGATGCGAGAATGTGCATTTAACTTATTCTGTATTTTGGGTGGAAGGCTATTTTGTTTCTTGACAAGGTTCCCTCTTTTGCCTGCTTACTTATGTCTATCAAGTTTGGGACTTATAGCTTTTAACTGTGTAGAAAGCATTTTAATTTAGTGCAGGATTTGTTTTACCTGTATTCTTTAGGTTTTTAAGGATTTGTTGTGATTTCCACTGTGACACTGTAATATAACAATGACATAAACAAATACAACAGTGAGGGCTGCTCTACACCAGAGTTTTTTTGACAGTCAGCTTTTGCCAACAAAACAGTGGAAGTGTACACACTGAAATGCTCCTCCCACCAATGTAACGCCCCTGCTACGCCGACATAAAAACGCAACTAGAGGTGTAGGGCTTATGTCAGTGTAGTTAGGGTAACGCAGAATAGTGTAGACACTCCATTCCTTACATTGGCTGCTGGCTTTCAGTCTCATCAGTTTCAGCTTTGTTGGAGCCATGAAATTGACAGGAAAGCTGGGCAGCTAGAGCCCAGTCCGTGCCCCCCTGCCAGTTCCTCTGGAGAGCCCAGTGGCTGGACCCCACTCCTGACTAGGAGCAGGGGTGAGACGCCCTGGGTGGCTTCCCCTGGCTCCCAGCAAGGAATTGGGAGGGGAGAAACCTTGGATGGCTTCCCCACAGCTTCCTGCGGGGAACAGGGAGTATGGGGACAACCCACCAGAAGCCCAGTAGCCTGTGGGGCAGCCAGGCTCCTGGCCGAGAGCTGCTAGCAGAGCTGAGAGATCAGGCTCTCAGCTCCCCACACTGCCCCTCTTAGGTTGGTGGAAATGCTCCTGTGAGGACTTACACCACCGACCCGAAGAGGGTAATGTGGACATCAGCCACTAGAGTAATTAATGCAGTGGCTGTAAGTTGACCTAATATAGGTCAACTTATCTTGGTAGTTTAGACAAGGTCTGAAACAGAATATCTTAACTGTGCGTAGTTGACAAATGCAGACAATGGTGCTGAGACCTCTACTTTTTGCTATCTTAAAGAAGGCTTGCTGGGTTTAGCTGTGCCTGAGGAAAGATAAATGCTTACCAGTATTAAGCAAGGTTAGTGTCGTGATTTTATAGGGACAGTCCTGATGTTCAGGGCTTTTTCTTATATAGGCACCTATTACCCTCCACCCTTGCTCTGATTTTTCACCCTTGCTATCTGGTCACCCTAAGCAAGGTGGAAGGGATTGGAGGCCTTGGGAGTGATGATAGAGTGTGGAAACCTTTCATTTTTAGGTCAGTTTGAATCCAGCCCTAGTTAGTAGCCTCTGAAAGTTGCTAATATCCATTGGTTGCTGAATGGTCTTAAGTCCAGCTATGGATTAGTGTTCTCATTACAAAAAGCACCACCACAGCTGGGACCCATAGACACAAGAGGACCTGACTGGGCAAAGGAAATGAATTATTCCCACTCCTAGAACTGGTCCCATTAGAGCAGGGTTGAAACACATTGGGAAGTGTGAGGGACTCGCAGCACTCACTGCTGGATGGGTGCCTCCTTCTGGTGATTTGGGGAATAGCTCAGGCAGATACTCACATCCACAGGCATATGCTATCACACTTCCTCGAGGTTCGCCAGTAGTCCTTCTCACCGCCATCAGGACTCATCCTCTTCCTCATCCAGCGCTCTGACCAAGCCACAATCCAGGGGATTCTGCAGTCCTGGTTCTGCCACTTACTTCAGTGACTGCTGCAGTCTGCCACACTCCAACAGTGGTCTGGGGCAGGCAGGGAGAGACCTGAGCCTGCCCATTACACCCCGTCCCGGCCCAGGGACCCTATGTGCAGCCAGCTTTCACCACCTCTCCCCCAACTCCTCAACAGACTTCCCTGGGCCACTTCCCTGCAGCCCCAGTACCTCTTTGGCTCTTGTATCAGGACCTCTGCTCTGCTCAGCTCCAGCAGTCAGCCACTGCGCTGTCCTGGGTGCTGAGCCCCTTCCACCTGCAAGGCAGCCAGCTTCTCCTTCCTGCCCCAATTTTCTGGGATTGACTGCCTCTGTTCTGCTTGGCAGCTCCCTTTTATTCTGGACTCCTGGGCTCTGATTGGCTATCCCACAGCTCCTTCCCATTGGCTGCTTCTCCTAACGCCCTCTTAACCCCTTCCTGGCCAGTGCAGGGCTTGACACCCCACCTCAGGAAGTTGGTTTGGGAGGAAGTTGCATTGCCATTTTCCGTGCAGTATCATTTCTGTGAATAAATAGGACATCAATCACCAAAACGCTGGCATAAACACTAATGTAAAACAAAAACTACATCAAAATTCCAGTCAGTGGGGGTGACAAGAGAACAGAGATAAAAGTCTGGGGGGGAATGGCTCTTATAAAATAAGGGAAGATAAAACAACATCAGTCAGAAAGCCTGGTCAGAATTCTATGGTGCCAGTAAAATGATACAGCTTGTGAATCCATACCAGTATAGAAAGTAGTTTGGGAGTGTGAGGAATAGCAATTGATGGCGGTGGAAATTCTAAAGAGGCATTGTTTACTATACACTTATTTGCAAGCAGAAAGAATGTCATCTTATGGTGTGAGGAAAAGCAAAAATGCTCTTGATGGTATTGTACAGAAACCACTTTATGATGTGAAGAAAGGCAATAACAATTCCCAGCTTTTAAGAAGACATGCTGATATAAAAAGCAAAAAAATATTAATGCAGCTGTATTGATGCAAAACTATGCTGTGAGACAATATAATTGAAAGTGAGATGCCACATTTCTACAATACAGAGACACTTAAGTTGTTAATGCAAATTCCTCCTGCTTTGGTCAGAAAGGCAAGTCTAGAGACATAACTATAAGCATGAGGTAGGAGAAACCTAGGCTAATAAAGTGCTAAAGGTCTAATCAAAATGCAGATGTTCACCTGAATAGTACAACTTTTTTATGAATTTGTCACTAAACTTCCATAGGCCACAAGATTCTCCTCTTACAGCATAAGCTGCCCTTGATATACTTTTTTACTGCAGTATCTGGTAAAATTTCATTGTTACCACTCTGTTTGCTTGCACAACTGCATGAAGTCAAATTGCTTTGTCCGCTGGTTTCCTGACTGTTGCAGGATGCAGTCCATGTAAGACAAATGTGACTTGTCTAAAATGGAAAGTTTGGGGCATTATCTTACCGTTAGGCCCATTTGTATAACGTTAGTTTTTCATTTCTTTCTACAATGTATCCAATCATAAAGAGAGGAAAAGTAAAACAAAACTACATCAAAATGCCACTAGAGCTAATACACAAAAGAAAAGGGACTCGGCTGTAGATGTCATGGTATCCTCAGTTTTTACCTCCTTAATGCAGGCATTGATGCAACATTGTATAGTTCCTGAGAGGACACATTGTCTTACAGCTAAGGCACTGAACTGACACTCAGCACCTGTGGGTTCAACTCCGAGCTCTGCCACAGATTTCCTGTGTGACCATGGGCAAGTGTGTTAGGCTTTGTCTACACTTACAGCTGTATGTAGATTACAGGCACTACATAGGCAGCTACACGCTGCAGTGGAAGGCTTTAGCAGCTGGAGAAAGGCTCTGGCAGTGGGAAGTTGCTGGAGCCTTTACCTGCTGCCATTTCCCACTGGCGGAGCCTTTCACTGCATCACAGAAAAGCTCCAGCAGCAGGAGGCAGAGGGATGTGGGATGCACTGCTTGGCCGTGTAGTCTTGTAGGGTATATGCCCTGGGGATTCAGGCATGTAGGGCACTCTACTGTACTCACCTAAAGTGTGCCCCCCAGCTATGCTGCCATTTATACCCATGCTAGCTGAGCATGTAGTGTCTGTGCACTATACTCTGTTGTAAGCGTCGACGTACACTTAAACTCAGTGCTTCAGTTCTCATCTGTAAAATGGGGATAATGCGTCCTCTGACTCTTTGTCTGTCTTTTCTATTTAGACTGTAAGCTTCTTGGGATAAGGACTGTCTCACACTGTGTGTGAGTGTGTGTTACCTAAAACTGGATCCCATTGTGCTAGTGTGGGATGTGTGAGTGCTATTGTGTTATAACAAATTAATAATAAATATTTGATTGAGTATGAAAACATAGTATATATAAAAATAACGGACAATTAGTTATAAAAACATGGCTCTATGTGCGTCAAAATGCACCTACACTGTCTACTGTTTTATTTTCATTTACAAAGAAAAAGAAAATGTTGTGGAAGTTCCATTTTTGCATGTGATCTGTGTGTGTTTGTGGCTGTTTAGTGTGCTTTTGGGGTTTTTTTAACCAAGAACCTGAGCAGAGCTTTTCATATTTGGACAGCAATTTACTCTTATTACTGGACCAGATATTATCCTATATGTAAGTAAGCTATGAAATATTTTTAAATAGCTATGACAGTCTTTGGGTGACTATTAGAATTAGTCAAAAATTTTCCATAGGAATGTTTTTCTGTTGGAAAATGCTGTTTCATCAAAACCAAAACTTCCCAAGAGAACATGTCAATTCTGATGAAATTTCATTTTGAAAAAAAAAATCAACTCTCAATTTTGTATAAATGTTGTTGTAGCCTTTTGGTCCTAGGATATTAGAGACACAAGGCGGGAGAGGTAATAGCTTCTTTGGACAAACTTCTGTTGTTGGTGAGAGAGAAAAGTTTTTGAGATATACAGAATTCTTTTTCAGGTCTATGTAAGCTCAAAAGCTTGTCTCTCTCACCAACAGAAGTTTGTCCAATAAAACATACTGTCTCACCCACCTTGTCTTGCTAACATTCTGTTTTGACATTTTTCAAATGGAAGGTTTTAACTTTTTTATTTTTTCCCAAAATGACTTTTGGCTCTCTTATTACAAAACAATGAGAATGTTTGAAATTTGTAATGAAACACTTTGAGTGACCTGAACTGAAGTTTTCATTTGAAATTTCTAATTGTTTTGTGTTTCGATCAATTTGGACCAAAATCAAATTTTGAAATTGCATTATTTTTCTGGAAGATGAACATTCCAGTTCCTGCACACCTTTAGTGATTATACATATTAACAGACAATTTTAAGCATGCATTGACTTCCACTGAATAGCTGCATTAATAAAGTGAGCAGGATTTGGTCCAGAGTGGTTTAAATTACAGTAATGATGCTTTCATATAGTTGGGGGATTTCATTTTGTTTTCCTTGTATTAAAAAGAAAATAAATCTGCTTTCTGATATTGTAGTGGGTTTGGTAGATGCCTCTGTGTGGCTCTCCTTTTGGATCTGATCTGATTCCAAAGGAATCATTATGGGCTGCCCAGCAAAAAATGCAATGGCTGGTTTGTGACTCTTATTATCCCTATAGAAATGTCCTGTGTAAGTCATTACCCAGGGTGTGCGGAGGTGAACTGAAGTAATCCTCAGTGCCTTCTTCAAACACTATGGTGTAGTTTCCAATGTACTGTTCCCAGATCTCCTTATGGACTGAACCTTCAAACATGGCCCCCTGAACAAAGCCTGCATCTCCCCAGGAGGAGCAGAGTGAAGAGAATGTGACTCCGTCATAATTCCTCCCCTGCTTTGCCCTTGCTCTGGGGAGCAGCTTCCCTTCCCTCCCTTCCCCCCCGCCTTTTTCAGGGTGTAGCATACTTCCCCTGCTTGCCAGCCAGTTTTGGTTTGAATGTTTGGAGGGTATGTCTACACTGACGATGGCAGAGTCGCCAGGACCAGATCGAACTTTCTAATCGATTAAGTGGTCAGTGAAGACCCACTCAATCGATCAGGAAGTCAACCTAGTAAAACCACCTCCTCAAGTAGCGCAGTGCAGTGAAGACACTGTGCAGAACAGAAGTACGGCAGTCAACAGGAGTTACACAAGCTACACAGAGTAGCTTGCATAACTCCCGTCGACTGCCACCAAATTTCCAGGTAAGTGTAGACCAGGCCGGAGAGGGAGGACCCAGGGGCTCACTCTTTCCCTGCTCGTTTTCCTAGAGCTGAGAGTACCAAACGCACAGCGGGGATGAAAGATCTTATGCCCCTTACACTCCTCTGTGACTGCCATGGTGTTGATAGGTTTTGTATAGTGATGAGCACTGGTGCACAGAACAATTTGAACTTCTCAGTGAGGGATGTGGATGTTGCATTGAGGTGTCCCCATTTGCTCTATGTTTCTTATTGTCCTTGTATCACTGATGTGACATAGGGAGATATGGTGGTGTATTTTTGCAAAACATACCTTGTAAACATTTCGTCCAAAGAGCTGAATCCTGCATGCCAAGTAGCCACATGCTGCTGTAGACAAAGCAGGCACTGAACACATTCAGTGGGTGCTATAATGAGTGATCTAAATTGGCCTTTTAAAAAGCAAAACAATGCTTTGTCTTAAGGCCACAATACACATAAGAGCCCTCTATGGGAAATGATACCTTCAGCCTTCTGTGTTGTATAGGTGGAAGACCACAAAGGCTGGCTGCACGGCAAGCTGGCTTGACCTAGTGAGAAAGTCGGATGGCCTATTTCATAGAGCCATCTTCCTCTGAAGGAGTTCCAGCTCTGCACAGCAGGGACTTGTGGATCACTCCTGTAAATGACCCTGATTATCACTTTCATAAATGACTCTGCATTTTCTAGCCTAATGGGCAATGATGTGAAAGACATTGAACAAGATTTTTAATTATAGCAAATGGAATCCGTGCTCTCTAATCAGATCGCTGGATAGGTGGCTATTATTCACTGCTAAAGGTTAGAACATTAAACTTCACGCTGTCATCAGGCAGACTTTTCATAAAATCACAGGCTATTTGGTTGTTGTTTTTAAATTACCACCTCTTGTGGAAGCTTATAGTAGAACAGTTTTCCAATCCTTTCTGAACGTATCAAGTCAATAAGGGCCAAGAGGATAGCAGCATAAGGCCTTGTCTACACTAGAAAAAATGTGTTGACATACGTTATGTCGACTTCCAGCCATCGCTATAATTATAGTGGTGACTGATGTCCACACTGCTCCCCTTAGATTGGTGGAGTCTGTTCTCACCAGGAGCGCTTCCACCAACTTAAGGGTCAGTGTAGGGGGAGCTGAGAGGTCTGTCCTGTGGGCTACCTCCCACTCCCTGGACCCCGCTGGGGGTGCAGCTGCAGCCACCACATCCCGCTCAGTCCAGGCTTGCAGACAGAAGTTGGCTGGCAGCTGCCTACATACGGGTTCACAGCCAGGAGCCCTGCAGCAGCTGCCCGCATCCCACCTGGCCCTGGCTGACAGCAGGCTCACAGCTGGGAGCCAGGTGGCAACCACCGCCCGCATCCCTCTCAATCCTGGCACACAGCCAGGACCTCAGCTTCAGCCGCCTGTGGCTTGCCTGGTCCTGGATTGCAGCTGGGAGCAGGGAAGGAGTCAGGAGCATGCCCCAGTTTTCTTGTCAATTTCACCACTCTAGCAGACCAGTGAAATTGACAAGAATGACAGCCCCTTTGCAGTGTCTATACTGACACTGCGTCACCCTTGCTCTGCCAACAAAAGCCTCTCGTTGAGGTGGTTTTATTTTAACAAAGAAACGGGGCAGTTTTGTCATTGGGGGTGTGTGTGTGTTTGACTATAGTGTGTACAACAGCACCGTTTTGTCCGTAAAAAAGCTGATTTTGTTGACAAAACTCTCTAGTGTAGACTAGGCCTAGGCACAAATATTCATCAGCTAATGTGAATAAATCCAGAGTCAGTCATTTCTGGGGCAACCAAATGGATTGGAGCTTGTTGATCCATTGTGCTTTCAAAAGCACACACCAGACTTGGTGTGATATTCTGTAAGAGTTGTTGGGTGATGCTTCGAAACCACCATTTTGTATTTCTCTCCTTTACGTGATGTGTGTCTCTTTCCCATCGTCATTTTCTTTCTCTTTTCTGACTTGGGGACTTAATGTCTGATCGCCCTTTTCACATCTATACCTTAAACTCACTGACTGTGCTTAAGCAAACCAGGTAGGACTTGTCTATAAATGCATTTCTGAAAGGGTGGTACATTAGTACAAACCCCTATTGTAGAAGTTCTGGTGCAGCTTACCCTGGTGTTTAGGGCAAGCCACACTTCTGCAAATCACCTTTTAGTCTGGTGTCCCACATCTACACCAGGGATTTGCATTGGTGCAAAAATCCCCATTATAGATGAGCCCCAATTAACCTCTCTCTTTGTAAAATGAGCAATTTAATACTTACCTATCTCACAGGGGTGTTGTGAGGCTTAATTAATTGAGGCTTATAAAGTGCATGGAAATCTTCGGATGAAAGACATTTTATAAATGCTAATAACCCTTTGCTCCACTCCGTTGTTACTCCTTTTTTTCTTTATTAGAATCAGCATCAGCTACAGAGAAACTAGCACTCTGCTCTTGCACAAAAGCAACTTTGCTCACCGTTCTTGTTGTAGAATGAAATTTATATTAATCAGAAGTGGCTCTCACACAGCCTTGGAAATTAGAATAAAGGCATGTAATCGCTAGTCAATTTAACTCACAGCATGTGCCATAGGTGAAGTGCATTCATACAGGAGCAAAGTTTTGCCAGCTGCTGGCAACATTTGTTAGAGGAAGTTAGTTGCGGTGGAAAAAATTAGTCCATGCATTTTTAAAGATGAATCTTTGATGTGGGAGGAGCTACTGTTCTGGTCAATTCTGATCATGTGGTGTAATAGAAGCACCTAGGTACTTATATGGACCCACCATAGTGTCTGAGCATCCTTGTTAAGGGATCAGAGTTGCCTGTTACTACAGTATAGCTGAGATTTTTCCAAAGTCCTTGATGGGATTTGGATGCCCTGTTCCAATATATTTAAATTCTCCCCTAGGCGGCTTTGATGATGTCAACCTGAATGTTGTGCCTTCGGAATGACCATTATTTTCTCTAAAACTTTTTCTGTATAAACTCTTTGCCTTTCAGTTAGAATCTTTGCTGGTCTTTGAGGTTTTAGGGTAAGGAAAAGGCAAGAGGCTTGTTCATTTCAAGTTGAGACTAACCATGTCAGGTCGATAGCACTGAAAACCGAACTCCATCCAACCAACACAACTGGGACAGTATGAGTGGGAACATTGGCTGTCAACATACTGCCCAGTCCAAAAGCCTCAGCTCTCTTCCAGAGGCTATTCCTTACAGGGTACTTCATTTTTTTCGTGCCCTTTCTGTGCTTGGCCATTCTGTTGAGATTGCCAGTAAACCATTTGAAATGTGATGTGGAAACTGTCCGCTAGGAACTCCACTGAGATCCATTTCACATATGCCACTAGGTGGTGATCGCTTTGCAATATGGCGCTGGATGGCCATAACTGAAACACTGATCTCAAGAGATAAAGCAGATCTCCTAAACCCTGACAGTCCTCAATAAGCATCTGGTCCTGTGGAAGTTAGTAGGCATTTTCCCATTGACTTAACAGATCCATAGAATTTCAGTGGAAGCAGAATTGGAACCTAAGACGTCCTTAGCTTTAAGCATGGCAATAGTCCCACTGATTAAATGCTATGAATCAGGAGCAAAGTATCTAGAATTTTTCATGACACGCATGTTGCTGCCAGAGACCATTATTCAGTGAAAACTCCAATGGCGATCTCTCTTCATAACTCAAAAAGTTCTTTTTTCCCTTAAAAGTTTACTTCCATCTGGACAATTCAGTATTTTTGCTGATTTGGCTCGTATGTTCCTTGGAGAGCTTGTCTTGCAGAAAGTGACTTACAGATTACAGCTTTATTATAGGTGGCAGGAGGTTTTGGCTGTAACTTTTTTTTTTTAAATTAAAGCTGTTTATTACTTACTTAGTAAGGATATTTTTAAACTGGTCTGGGGTTGCATGGGTTCATATGAAATTCACAGATAACTGTGGCAGGTGAAACCTTCCATGAAACATGGTAAATAAGATTTGAGATTTTTTTAAGGTCCCTTTTTTAAGGTCTGACTTTTTCCCTGTCATTGGACTGACAGAAGAATGGATGTTTTAGTTAGATTGCTATTTGAAGGCTGCAAAATTCTATGAAGCAATCTGAGTAATAATGTTATAACTTCTACTGATGCCTGGGACATGAACAAACTATCTATGGGGTTTCTGCAAATATGGGATATACTCTCAAGAATGCACAGCTGTAACTCATAATGAAGATGTATTGTTTATCAGTGAGATCTACTGACAAATAGAAAAAAATTAGTAAATTAAAATAAATTTATTAGAACAAACTCTTGCTAAAAACATAAGAAATCTTCCATAGTGTTAAAAAAAAAAAAAAAAGACAATGCTTCCTTTTAAGAATCACAGCTCTGCTCTCTTGCTGCTAATTTGCAATGGGTTTGCACAAGCTATAAAGGAGTGTATCTGTTCAATAAGGATTCATTTACCTACTGAAAAGTTATATTTGTAATAAAACATAAACTACAGTTTGGCACAGGTTAGGTACAGTTTTCCTCATCTAGGGTGTAGGGTTGCATGGATGTCCCTCCCTGTCTGTCTCAGAGGGAGGCCACGTCCCCCTTGTTGTCACATACCTGCAAAGGCAATCCGAATGGAGGAAGTTAGCAGACTTATGGGTTCTGACTCGCAGGCCGGACAGTGCAAGCAGGCAGTCTATGGGCTCTGGCCCTCAGGCCGGACAGAGCCAACAATCAGGCGTCCTGGCCTACAGTGGGGTAGCTGCCGTGTGGAAGGACAGCAGAGGGAGGGGAACATGGGCACGCCCAACTCCATCTCGTCCCAGCCCAGTGCCCTAACTGTGGCAGAAGGTTCCACCACTGGGTCAGCGGTGTCCCATCTGAACCACGCTGATCTAGTATCAGGCCACAACACAGTCAGGCTCCTTGTCTGCTTTTTCTGAGCTGCTTCCTATCACCTCACCATAGGGGTACCTGGCTTTTGGGGTTGTTGCTGGTCTCTCCAGGATAGATGGCTAACAGCAGTCCCACCAGTTCCTGAGTGTCCCAAGCAGCAGGCAGCTTCTGCTAATTCTTCATGCTGTAGCCCTCAGGCTCCAGCTCCAGTGTGGCAGTGAGACATCCTCCTCCTCCAGCAGCTCCAGCCCAGCTGAGCTACTGGGCTCTCCCTTTATTCTTTCTGTCCTGCCACTCTGCTTCCAACGGCGTGGGCGTGGCTGCTCTGGCTCTGCTTACCGGGAGCAGGTAGAGTGCTCTCCCTGTCCATCTCAGAGGAAGGCCATGCCCCCTTGCTACCTTGGGCCTGATCCAAAGCCCACTGAGTTTAATGAAAAGATCATCCTTGACTTCAATGGGTTTTGGATCAGGCCCTTTATCTCTTCCTATCCTGCCAGCGCTTGTGTATGTGAGTAACTTTACATATGACAATAGTACAAAAGTATAGCTGGGATCAAAAAAGAACTAAATGAGTTCAAGAAATAGATCCACCAACGGCTATCAGCCAAGATGGTCAGGGATGCAAACCCGTGCTCTGGATGTCCCTAAGCCTCTGACCATGAGAGAGAGATCCATCCAGTCTTTCCCTCCCAGTTTCTATCTGCTCTGTTCTGTACATCCCCCTTGAAGCTGTGATACTGGTCACTGTCAGTCACAGGACGCCGGGCTAGATGGACCATTGGTCTGACCTGCTATGGCAGTTTTTATGTTCTTAAGTGCTATTGAACTCATTGGGATTACTTATGTGACTAAAGTTACCCAACTGGGTATGTATCTGCAGAATCAGTCCATTAGTATGTTTCACCATTATGGCAAATAAACTGATAAAACTTTTATTTTATATCCTTTAAGTCTTGGCACTGGGACAAAGATGAGTTCCCTTTAACTACTTGATTCTGTATTTTAGTAGAGGACTGTTTAAACTAACTGTCCTGTCATTTGTAGTTGAGGCACTCTGCAGCTGTCAGGGACAACACTTCCATGGTTCGGTTAATATTATGATACCCTATGCACACAATTACTTCACAAATGCATTTTTCTCCATTATAAATTGGGTTCTAATAGGTTAGCCTTGAACATTTATTATGGCTTTCAGCAGTGCATTTCAATTGCCTTTAAAACATTTTTATATAGAGATCTGAAGAGCGATGTGTAAACAATTGGTGTGAGGATTTTAGTATCTCAGCTATTTTCTTCTGTAGACCCAATATTCAATGGGAAACATAAAATATATCTGCATTTGATTATTAAAGTACAAAGAAATTTATGGACCGGAATAAAGCTGAATCCGTTTTCGTACTAGTGTTTGAATATTGGGGATTGTCTAACAGTGCCAGTCAGAATCTCAGTACAAGCCCAACTAATCAGATTAAAAACCATTTTTTATTAGCCATTCAACTGGAGAAAGAGAGGTACAAATAAAGAAATGAGGATTTTTTTTTCTTTTTTTTAGCCTGACTGTTTAACAATTTTGTGGATGAATTACGTACTAAAAAGATCTATGGGATTCACACGTGACTAGTGATTTTTGGGCTGCCTTTGTTTTTGAGTGTGAACTTACTATACTTAAAAGAGGACGTGTTTTCAGGGGTAGATGCTCAGCACTTCTGGAAAATCAGGCCCCTTTAAGATATAACAAGATGGCCCAAAATTGCTAATCACCTTTGAAAATCTTGGCCTGTGGAGTAGAGAGGTTATTTTACCTCTGTATTTGGTACCGGTGCAACTGCTGCTGGAATACTGTGTCCAGTTCTGTTGCCCACAATTCAAGAAGGATGTTAATAAGTTGGAGAGGGTTCAGGGAGGAGCCACGAGAATGATTAAAGGACTAGAAAACATGCCTCACAGTTTTAGATTCAAAGAGCTTTGTCTATTTAGCTTGACAAAGAGAAGGTTAAGAGGTGACTTGATTACAGTCTATAAGTATCTACATGAGGATCAAATATTTGATGATGGGCTCTTCAATCTAGCAGAGAAAGTATAACACAATCCAATGGCTGGAAGTTGAGGTAGATAAATTCAGACTGGAAATATGTTGTCAATTTTTAACAGGGAGACTAATCAACCACTGGGACAATTTACCAAGAGTCGTGATGGATCACTGACAATTTTTAAATCAAGGTTGGATGTTCTCCTAAAAGATCTGCTCTAGGAATTATTTTGGGGAATTTCTGTTGCCTATATTATACAAAAAGTCAGACTAGATCATCACAATGGTCACTTCTAGGCTTGGAATCTATGAATCTATAAAAATCTTCTATCCCCATCCCTTGTACAAACCCACTAATATATTTGTATGTCACTAAAAAAGGACTGGGTGACCAGTCACAGGATAAAAAGCTGCTTGTTCTTTTTCATACACTTATACTTTTATGTGCTGTTACTGTAAGAGGTGGGGGTTTTTTGTTTTTTTGTTTTAAGAAAGCAAACACACCAATGAAAGCCATTGTGTGGATGTAAAAAAGGCCTTAAATTTTGAAAAGTCTATTAGTCCAGACATTTTTCATGTCCCTCTCATGTGTTTCTCCATCATTTGTATTGTTATGCATTATAAGAAGTTTGCAGGCATATCTAATATCCTTTCCAGCTGTGGTTTCTTCTTTTTGGGACACAGACACTGCCTGCCTGTGCTTAGAATCAAAACAGCACTGGCTTTTCTCAGTGTCTTTCAGATCCGGGAGTCCTACAAAGTACTGAGGGAGAAACGGGGAATGCTGGGACTGTGTGGGAAGGGCTAGTACACACTCAGCCACAGCTTCTGGATCTCTGTTCACTAGCTACATGATGGCAGTCATCTACATTGGTCAAGGGGAATGGTTCCAACTGAGGTGGGAGCAGAGGGCCCTGGAGGGCATTTCTGCAAAGGGGGAAAACCTGCCTTTTCCTCTCTGCGTGTAGAGTTCTCCCTGGAAGCAGAATGGGTGTGATTCCAGTGCAGGAATGTGTGTTTATGTGTGGGGGAAGATTAAATGGGGTATGGAGGGGATACACCCCCCATGCAATGTGGAAATCGGCTCTGCAGGGGCTCTCTAGGCACTGGCGTATGGGGTGGAGGTGGAGCTGCCAGATCTGCTCCTTGAGGGATCCCAGTCAGTCAGATACTGTGGTGAGTACCTGGATGGATGGATCCTCCCTTCAAGTGGCTACTTCAGCATAGTGAAAAGCAGCTTTCCTGCCACTTCATGAAGTTGGGGGAAGATTCCTTTGCCTTTATTCACCTGCAACAGATAGACCCATTGCATAGATCTCACTAGTGCTGCAGTATCCAAATCCATGGTATGATACCATTACCTCCAGTGGGGTTGCACCAGGGATGAGTTTGGCCCACTGACCCTTGTATCCTGTCAGGAAAAACTGACCTTCTGTTTATCTTTTCCTCTGTCTTGTAACAGCAGCTATCCACTCTGCAAACCTCAGTCTTCCCCAGCACAATCAGCACCTACCACAGCCTAATTAAATTCTGCTGACAAGAGACTAAACAAGGCTGATTTAGCCAAGCAAATCCTCTTAATTAAAAACTCTTAGGACTTGAACACAAAAGCACACTTCCGTTAAAGATTGTTGGAGAAGACGTTATCAGGCTCCCTACCCGTAATTTTAGAATTGACTCCACTCCACTTAATACCCCCCACCACAGTTTCATTAGCGAAGGCAGGGTGGGAAGTGGGCAGAGCTATCCTCCCCTTCTTTCCCTGGCTTGTTTAAGCAGTGTTCTGATACAGCTCCCCTTCATCCATGGCTGTTTCAGGCTGCTTTAACCGCCAAAAGAGGGAAGCAGGTGCTGGGCCAGGAGAGCTTCAGGAAAGAATGAGAGGGGAAACTTGGACCCCAGTGTCTGCAGTCAGAGAGCTGGAAGTGTCCTTTCCAAAGAGCAAAAACGACATTGTGCTATTGGGGTTTGGCTGCCTTCTAGTGGAATAGCTCATCATGGACTCACTGGAATTTGGGGCTGTGTATCTGGGCAAGGCACCCAAGGAGTCAAGCCTCTTTGCAGGGTCTATTTAGGGTTGTTTGATTACCTAACCCACAAGCTCAGGATGAGCTCAGTATTTAGGTGCTAACAGTTGTTGCTGTTTTGGTTCTTTTGTTGAGCTCTGAACGTTATAGGTGAAACCCTCCAAGAGAGGTTTTCTTTATTCCCCCTCCACCCCCCCAGTAAAACTCGGCTGTAATTTGTAGGGACTTGGAACCACAGCCACTTATGTTTTGTATATTTAAAAGCACTTTCAAAAGAGGCTAAAATGAGGAAAATCTAACACAATTCTTGCATGTGAGAAGGAATTCCATGCATACATGAGCAGTGCTCCTGAATGTTCATTCTGATCCCAGAATTCTGGCACCAAATAGCTGTGAGCTGTGGAGTGGCTGTGAGATGGGGAAAATCATTTGGGGATTAGCATGCAAATAAGGGCATACATGGAAGTGTAGCACTTTGTCTTCAGATTTCCCTATTCAGTACAGCTCCAGCAAGTGTTTCTTAAACTGGAGCAGAGTTTACCCACAAGGCAGATTTACAGAAGCACCTTAAATAGCTATTTAACACTATTAAAGCTCATCACTAATCTGTGAGCAGTCCAGAACTCCCTTCCAATATGTTTCATTTTCACAACTATTTAACAACAGAGCTCTAGGGACAGTGTGAGGTTTGGTCCAGACAATGTGGACCACAGGTCTTAGTGCAGCACACGAATATACAGTTCATTAAAATGTTGATGAATTTAGTGCTGGTTAAAAGTACCAGCCTGGCAGGTCTAGAGATTCAAGTCCTTTGTTCTGTCACAGTTCAGGGACATTGCAAGTTTCCACACTTTGCCTTATCAATATGCTTTAGCCTGACCTGGCGGGATCAGAAGTGGATGTTCTTGATGATTATCCATTGCTTGGCCTGCGCTAAGAGGGCGTTTGATAATATGGATACTTGTCCACTAGAACTGGTGTGAGAGCACAAATCTGTACAGCATTTAGTGCAATAAGGCCCAGTCCTGACTGGGGCCTTTGGATAACACAGCAAGACCAAATGAATAGCAACCTTCTGCCTCCTGGGCTAATGTTTTGAGAAGTCAGGGGGAGGGGCTATGCTGAAATAATCATAAACCACTAATGAATTTCATCACTTCTGTTTTTAAAGAGTAACAAGTGAAAACTTGTTAAGGGTGAAGATCAGACAAAATGTTACAATGGTGCTGAATTTTAAGGCTTTTTCTTAGGGCTCTTTATGTACAAAAACTAAACTTAAAAGGAAAGGACAGGACATGTAGCCCAATGTAAATGTGGCTAGTGACAATTCCCTAAACTAGGGAGAGGAATTAAGGGATTAGAAGGGGATAGATGTGGCTAAGAATAAAGAGATGAAATCAAGGAAAAATATAAATTAGAATGAATGTCAGGAAAGGTTCCTTTTGGATTAACATATTTGGTCTGACTGATCCAAAGGACAGAACCCCAGCTGCAATCAACTAGTGCGGTGCTATTTGGGGAGGGGGGTAGCAGTGACTGCAGATGAATTCCCCTCTTTCCCTTTAGTAAACCTATGTAGATCCTGACCTTTCCACCCTCACCCCTTTGCCAGGCTCCTGTAGTTACTCCAGCCCAACGGCTCTCACCTCTGATCTGCCTGCTCTGTCGTCATGAATAAGGCTCTTTTAGTCCACATGACCACTCTCCTCTCAATAGCTGAGTGCTCAATTTCAGAGCTGTCAGGAGGGATCTATGTTCGCCTATCCAGCTTGTTCAGTCTTTCCCCAATTATCAGTCAACCATAGGTCCCCACCAGCTAAAGGGATGTTAGTGAAGCACGACTTGTGCCTAGGGCCTACCTTAGCAATGCCCTCAAGGGTCTGATTGCTATGTGACCCTCAGGTGTGGTTGGTGGGTTGAGTGGAGGCACTTCACAACTACCTCTGATAGTTCCCCTCACCCCATGAGACCTATGTAAGGAAAGTAGTGGCTGTGGAGCCCTGTAAATCAGCATAACACTGACCCTGTTGGAGATAATTATTGTTTATTATTTGTATTGCAGTAGTACCTAGGAGCCCCAGTCACAGACCAGGACACCGTTTTGCTAGGCACTGTGCAAACACAGAACAAAATAATGCTCCTGCCCCAAAGCACTTACAATCTAAATAATAAAAACTCATTACAATCAGGAGTTAGACACCAGCACAACTTATGGGTATGAAATACAGTTTTGAAAAAGTCATTAACAATGAGACAGGAAGTCACCATATTAAAGGCTGGTTAGACTGGAGAAAATTAAGGTCCCATTAAAAATCTGACAGTTTTCAGGTTGTTTTAAGGAAAATTCTATTTTTTGAATATTTTCAGTTAATTTAATAATTGATTAAATGTTCCGTGGAGCTTATCAATATTTGAACAAGAAGAATTTTCACTGAAAAAGGACCTTTTTCCAGAAAGGAATTTTTTTTGAGGAAAATAATTTGCTTTATTTTTTTTCCATTGTTTTTGCAATGTTATCAAAATGGTTGTCAGCATTTTCCATTTACTGAAATATATCCACAACCTTAGTATCTTAGTTTATGTTTAGTAAATGAAAAATGCTGATAACCATTTTGATAATATTATATATAAAACTTTAGAGTAAAAAATTCTCACAGAAAAGCAAAAAAACAAAAAACCCCAGGTTCATTACAAACACTTCCAAACCAACAAGCCCCTGATGGCCAGATGCTGGGATGGGATGACACTTGATAATTGCCCTGTTCTGGTCATTCCCTTTGAAGCATCTGGCATTAGCTGCTGTCAGAAGATGGGATACTGGGCAAGATGGACCGTTCATCTTACGTTCACATCAACATTTAAAAAATAGGTTTTCATTTTTCAATCAGCTGATCAATTAGCTTAACTAAATTTCTTGAACATATATCTTTTTTTAAAAATAGAATTTACCTTGAAACAGCATCACAGTTGTCTACTTTTCAGCAATTTCTTGTGGGAGTTGAATATTTTTCATTTCTATTGTGTCTCCATGGAGTTTGACCACCCGCTGGGAAATAGAGAGCTGTAGCATTAAAGGTGAATAGCAAAGCAAAGTGCTTTTTTTTTTGTTTTTTTTGCTTCTTAGTTAGGAATAAGACAATCTGAAAGGCTTTGTTTCCATTGTGGAAATCTAAACGTTTTTAACTGGTTCATCTATATTGGGAGCACTGGGAGCAGCCACTGGTTGCTGGGTCTCTCTTAAATTTTGTGTCAGGTAACCCTTCTGAGAGCAGATCTAATGTACACAGCAGTGATGGTCCATATATGCTAACAGTGATGGGAAATCCCAAGTGTAGATGAAGCTGAAGGTATTTTTTAAAATCTTGTTTTTTATATTAGGAATATCAGGTCTTGATTTTCTTCTTTGGGCTGGAGAGCTTTTCTTACTGCTCAGGTAATCATGTGGTGCTGTAATCTAGGTCCTCCAAAGATCTTGCAGAGGTCTTTAGCCAAAAGAGGTACATCAGGACCACTTGCTATTTCTCATATACTAAACCGATGAAAAGAAAATTGAAATAAACAGCACTTCTTTTGAGGACATCTGTGTTGAACTTGGAAATATCAGTATTATTTTGTCTGACTGTGGTGCATGTCTATGTGTTTATGATGCGTTACTTGTTATGAAGTTAGATCCGAAAGAGTTATCAGGGGAACCAAGCAGGAAAGGTAAAACAATAGCCTAGATAAGGCGCACTGCAACAAACCCTGAAACAGAACATCCAGGTTTATAGCTGGGAAAAGGTGACTCCTTCTCGTCTCACTTCTCCTTTCAACCCTGGTGACAAAGCTGTTTTGCCACAGCTGAGAAGAGAGCAAATAAAGGAAATGGTATACCAATACAGGCCACCTACGCCTAGAAAAGGAAGGGGGGCTGGGTGAACTAAGAGGGCACATTGGCACAGCAGCTGTAAGCATGCTTCCCAGCGTCGGCAGACAGACACGCTCTAGCTCTGCTCATGTTAGTGCATTAAAAATAGCACTGTGGCTGTAGCAGAACAGGTCGTGGCTCAGGCTAGCCACCTGAGTACGTCCCCAGGGGATCAGGCAGGTTTGGGCTTGGGTGGCTAGCCCAAGCCATCACCCATGCTGCTGCAGTCACACTGCTATTTTTAGCATTCTACCTCTAGCAGAGCTAGCACTTGTCTGTCTACCCATGCAGGGAAGCACACTCCTATTGGCTGTGCAGACATACCCAGAGAAGCTGCCCAGGCTGTCAGTGAGGCCTGACGGGCTGGCAAGGAAATGCACAGATGTTACACTTATAAAATAAACAGCAGGCTCTTGTTCAGGGGATAAGGCAGTATGCCACGGTTACTATGAATACAGAAAGTATTTTGAAAAGCAATTGCCTAAAACACACTCGCTCGCTCGCTCGCACACACATACACACACACACACAGTTCTGCAGGAGAGAGACAATTACCAGTCTCTGTGTTGCTCAAGCTAACTCACTGGCCAGGTGAGTCAGACTCGAGGGAGGAGCCAGGCCCTGTCGTTCACGACACGATGCTCCTTGGGGTGTGCAGAACGAGCCCAAAGTCCAGGTTTCTTTTTCTGATATTTATACTTATCCATCCCCATTCAAGTCTATGGATTCTTTCATATCAGATAGTCATCTTGTTTGATGTAGCTGTCAATTACGTTTGGTATCGTAAATGTGACAGCTTTCTCATCCTTCCTTCAGTCTTGTTTTACACTTTTTCTTCCTGTAACTCCCCTGTCCTCTGGGGTTATCTTGATCTTCGGCCATCTGGGTTGTAAAAGTTCTTTAAACAAAGCATCATCTCTCTTCTGTCCTTGTAGGCTGACTTATCTTTCACACATTCACACTGCTTTCACTCCTCATTCATTCACCTAAAAATCATTACATTCTTATTCTTTTTCATTGGTATATTGTTTTATACTTTCTCACTAACACAATACAATCCTTATATCTAGACCAATTTTATCAATATTAACTTAACAACAAGAATGTAAAAGAATTTCATTTGCCCTCTCACTGCCCCATGATTTACGCATCAACCACATTCCTGATACGCATTGAGCACTTTCCTTCATTTGTAAATTATGGTAGTTGGATTCCAGGATGTTCCCAAACAATTATGCTTAAGATATTTACAAGCAGGGCCTCAATGTGTCATAAATGGTAAATCACAGTGTTTGTGCAGAGTGTTCTAACTTGAATGATGTTAGTCGTCAATCATCATAGTGGAGCCTGAGGTGGCATGAACACACAAGCATTTAGTGTGTCCGGAACATCTTATCTACAACGCCCAATTTCATTACTGTCAGTGTGAGAGTTAACCCTTAAGCTTCAATTACTAGCTTCCAGTCGTATCCATATGGTTTGGGTCTGCTCTGGTTCATGTTTGCACTGGGGCCTACACAGAGACCGCTGCGAGCAGGACACTGTTTCTCTCAGCCAGAGATGGGGGTTAGCTGGGCTGAGAGGCAGTAACAAAAGCTGGCAAGGAAAGGTGAAGGTGTAAGACAGACCCATGCATATATGCCTTTTGTTGGTTTTTTACCCGTTGCTCCACGTGCTTTGTACCAATGGGGAAGGCATAAGTACGGCTTTGTCTGGAAAAAGCAGCTTTTGAGTCACTTTAATCAACTCACTGGCCATAGGTCCCTGGAGGGAAAGGGCTGGCGGGTGCCAAACACAGTTGGGCCTGTTGCATTAACTTGGGTAGGAAACGGGCCTGCAGCCCAGAGACCCAGTCTCAGACCGGTTGGATTACGTGGTTGCCCAGAGTGAGGTGCAGAAAGCCAGGCCTGTCACTTAAGGAGTGCACTTGAGAGGGCCCAAAAGGGCATAAGATGCAGTTCGTCCGGTAACCAGGATAGCATCTTTAGCTAGTAACATACAGAGTGGGGTGTTGTGGGGTGACTAGCCAGTCATTTCTGTGTTTTCATTGAGCTAGAATCTCAAACCTTTGTACCCTTATTCGTTATGAGCTGCAGAATCTTGGGGGCGGAAACTACATCTGCATTTTGCCCTTTCCAGAAGAGGTCAGCAACCTTCCTTATGGGATTTTAGTTGTTCTGTGTTAGTCTTGGGGTAGTCCTTTCTTATAGGATGCTGGTTACTGGTTAGAAACAGAACATTCCTAATTTTTTTGAATCATCTTAGGTCATCAGTCTAACAATTAACAGAAATTATATGAGTTTCTTGTATGCAGAGATCAGTTTGGGTCTGAGGCTGCCAGTATGGAAAAAGGAACATCCCCTTAGGTCACCAATTATATTTATCAGATATTAGCCAAGGAAATAATTTCATAATAATAGTATTTTGCTGTTATAGTACTTTTCATTCATAAAGATCCAATTGCTTGGATAAATATCTGAGTTATTTGGGTGGAGAAACTGAGGCACAGTGGTGTGATGATTTGCTCAAGGACACAAAGCAGATCAGTGGCAGGTGCTGGAATCCAGGTCTCCTGGCTCTTAGTCCAGTGCATGATCCATTAGACTGCACTTTGGGGCCCTGATCTTACAAAGACTTACACACGTGGTAAAGTCAGGCCAGAGGGCTACCAAAGGGTATACCAGGGCTGGTATGTGGGCCCTAAAGGGTTAAAGGCCCTTTGCCCTGCAGGCAGAGGAGAGACTGCAGCAGGGCAATTAGAGACACCTGGACCCAATGAATGGCGATGACAGGTGTACTTAAACCCTGCCTTCCCAAGAGGGGGAAGGGGGAACAAACCAGGAAGAAGCTGCCAGAAGGCTTGTGGCAGCGGGAGGAGAAGGTTCCCTCCCAGACCAGGAGACAAAGCTCCTCTACAGCCAGGGGAGACTGGGTAGCTGGGGGTGCCCTGGCCCAGGAAGAGAGGTAAAGCACGAGATCCACCGGGGGAAAGCCGGCAGTTTGCCACAGCGTGTAACTTAATAGTGCCAAATTAGTACAATTGGACTACTTGTGCTTAAAGTTAAGCATGTGTGCAAGTCTTCAGGCTCTGAGCCAAACAGGCGCATCCACCTGAAGGATGAACTGCAAACTGGAATATCATCAATAAGCTGTAGAAAGTACAAACAAAAGCAACTGTGAGCATGCACCCCTGTATTTACACCCTGCACACCATTGTAGTAATCTTTATACAAAATATGTCTTGCAAGGTATCATTTGAAAACTAACAGCTTACTGGCCAATAATATCATGATGAAATATGTGTAGCAACATTGTATGTAAAGTTATTAATTCCTCCTGAATGATGTTGGTAGCACATGCTGAAAGCCACAAAACCCAGATTAGGCAGGACTGGTCAAGCAGATCCTAAACAAAGGATTGTGTGAAACAGCAAGAGGGAGGCAAGGCAGATTTGCATGTTTGCTGTTGCCTGAGTTTAGGTTCTGAATAATTTTAATAATGATGTTTATAAAATGGGATTATAGGTTTGCCAGTTAATCTGATCAGAAGATAATAAGGTTCTTGTCCCAGAATCAGGCTACACAGAGTTTTGCAAGGACTCTCAGGATGTATGACAAGGACACTCACACTAAGAACCAAAATATAGCCTTAAAGACTTTTATAGAGATAAAATAGAATAATAATCAGTCAGAATTACAAAGGCAATAATATTACTTTAGAGATACATGTGGTCTGAATACTATAATGCTTTTAGATTAATATACTCACACCCTTCTTTGACAACCTGGTGGTAAGAGACAAAGGACCAGCCTCACCCCTGTATGCTGTTGTCCAGGTTCCTCAATTGTCTAGTGGGAGGTGAAGAGCTTAGTAACTGCTCAAGAGCTAAGAGCTATAGAAAGGCTATAACACTAGGACTAAGATAGTACTAAACATAAGACACCTTTTTACCTAAGACATGGTGGGTTGCCCCTCTTATAACCTGAACATTATGTGCCCTTCTTCCATGTCCAAACTTAGCTTCCTCACGCATAAAATATTAGAGTACACTTATTCTGTAGGCTGGCAGGTCCATGCGTATTAATGACATATCCATATCCTTTCCAGACAGTTCACTTATTCTCACCTCTGTTATTTCTGGCCTAACCATGTTCTTGTGATGTACCAGTTAAGTCTACTGAGGGCATGAGATGAGGTAGCCCCCATATCTTAAGGCCTTCTGATTTATCTAGGGTAAAGGTTATAACCATATATACTTTATCCTTTAGTTTATCATCACTTAGCTAGGCTAAAGGTCCTGAACACATGTATGCTAATTTGCTTTAGCTCGTCATACAGGATGTGGTTTGTAGATATCTTGTGTTACAGCCAAAATACTTTATAAAGTATTTTATAAATTATAATCTATTATAATTGTATTATTATTATTATGGTATTATACGATTTTTATATATCTATTATAATAAAGCAAGCAATTAAATTCATAAGAAGCAATAACTTCATAAGAAAAGATATGTATGCAAGCAAACAGGCTAGTCCTATGGGCTACATTGCAAATATAGCATGATGCCTCTTTCATGACAAGACTCCTTGTCTCTGGCCACACGGTGAGAATGTACTTTAAGGAGGGAAATCCTCAGGAAAATGCATTTCAGAGGGGAATTGTGAGGGATTGCCTGTTCCTCACTGGACAGGAAAGGGTTAAAAAGGCCCTTGGAAAGGCTGCAGAAGTAGCAGCCAATAGGAGGGGGCTGCATGGCAGCCAATCAGGGCCCAGGAGGCCAGCATAAAAGGGAGCTGCAGAGCAAAGCAAGTGGAGTGACTCCTAGAAGTTTGAAGAGGGGGGACTGGCAGCACCCTAGACAAAGCAGTGGCCTGCTGCTGGGTTTCAGCAGCACTGAATGTCCTGAAGCAAGGGTGGAGAAGGTAGTGGGGCTGTGGGGAAGTGGCTCAGGGGAATCTATGGAGGAGTTGTGCGGGAGATGCCATGAAAGGCTGCCAAACAAAGGGTTCCTGGGCTGGGACCTGGAGTAGTGGGTGGGCCTGGGTCCCTCCCCCACCCCGATTGCCATAGGAGTGGTGGCAGAACTACAGTGGCCACAAGGGAAGTGGTAAGGATTGACTGCAGAATCCCAGGAAAGGGAGGGAGACATGGATTGTGACTCAGCTGGAGGGCTGAGTCATGAGAGGGAGGGTCCAGCAGAGACAGGGCAAAGGGAGAGAGACTGCAGAGAGGGGTGTCTGCTTAGCTGAGTGCTGATTCCTAAGATAGCCAGCAAGAGGCCCCAAGGCAGTGAGTTGAACTTTGTCACAGGAATGAACTATAAAGTTCTTTCCCTGTCCATCTCTCTCTTCCATCTAAGAAGACAAAACAAACAGCACATGGACTTTGGGAGCAGATCCTGACCTGAAATTTGGTCAGCCTTGTTGCTGAAAGCATGTGGTAGGAATTTCACCTTGAACCAAGTCTAGTTTAAGTTTAGAAAGCACTTTGTCTTTATTTGTCTTGTAACCATTTTGAACACAATTATCCTTGTGCTCACTTAGAACCTATATCTTTGTAGTTAAACTTGCTTTAGTCTTGAATTACAACTAATTCAGTGTTGTGAATTGTTTGGGTAACTTCATTTAAGGTAGCAGACTGTTGTATGTTGACTCTCCTTTTAAGGGCAATGGACTTAATATACCTGGACTGTCCAGGAGAGGGCTGGATGATGCAAAACACATGTTTTGTGGGGAAATGTAGGACTGGGAGTATGTTGGGATCACCTTGCAAGTAGTAACCAAGGCTGTTGGAAGCCAGAATGTGGTTGGTGTGTGCTAACAGGCTGCTGGGATCAGAGTTGCTGGACCAGGGCTGTATCTATACAGACACTCAGGATATGACCTGCATGCTGTTTGTGAGGAGCCCAGGTTGGGAGCTTCAGATGCAAAGCATTGTGAGACATCACATCTTGCAAGGCAAGTGGTGACACAAGCCCTCACTGGTTTGGATTAGCCCCTGGAATATCATCACAATCTCTGAGTGTGGCTTCACAATTCACATTTGATCTGTCAGCCTCACTCCTGACAGTCAAGTGTCACTATTTCATTCTCTCCATTCACAGAAAGAGACAAGTAGTTCTAAAAACTCTCTTGAAGATTCATATGTCTTTGTGTAATACAAGAAAATAGGAAATATAATAGACATTTAATAAGTGTTTCATTTTGTGTACTGATTTATTTACAGTACCTCTGGCCTTGTCCGTACTACAAAATCGGGTTGACTTAATTTAGGTCGACCTACAGCTACCGCAGTAATTCAATTGCCTGTTGTAGTCCACACTACCTTTCTTCTGCCAGTGGAGCACATCCTTACCAGGAACTCTCCCACTGACTGAAGTGGGACATTGTGGGGCACTAACAGCCAAGTGTGGGGGCATTGCCAACTGCATGGGGCTCACAGCTGGAGCCCCCCACCTGCTCTTGGTGACAGCTCCGGCTGTTAGCCCAGGCAGGCTCAATTTCACAGCATGGAGCCTACCAGCAATGAAACTGGCATTCTTGTCAATTTCACAGCTGCTGTTGTCTCCCACTCAAGACAGTGGCACTCTGGGAGCCCGGGCTCTCATCACTGGGCAGTTGGGCTCCCAGCGGGGCATCTTGATGACAATAATATCAGTTTCACTGCTGGTAGACCCTGTGCTGTGAAACTGAGCCCCCACCAGGCTCACAGCTTGGGCTGTCACTGGGGAAGGAGGGCAACTGTGAGTCCTGCACCAAGCTGACAGCTGAGGATGGCAACTGTGAGCCCTGGACTCAGTAGGGAGCTTATTAGCAATTTATGACTCCTGCTATGAGGGCCTCTCCCCAGCTGCTGACATAATGACAGCCAACAGCTGATGTAAATAACCTAGTATCTACATGGACACTGCCTTGCCCTAACTGCACGAACGTAAGTGCTCTGCCTCTTGTGGAGATGGAGTTATTATGTCAGTGTAGAAAGCCACTTACTTCGGTGGAAGCAGCATTCATGTAGACACTGACATAAGTAGGTTGATGTAAGGTAACTCTGTAATGTAGACCAAGCCTTAGTTTCCCTTCAGGTGACTGAGGGCACTTAACCTATGATCATTGAAATCAAAGTAATCTTGTATAGGAAAAATATAAAAATAAAGTGTGTTGTGTAGATTTGTTCATTTGTCCCTAGGCGGGTGATGGATTCACTTACTTTTTTCCAGTCAGGAGAAATATCTTTGAACTTGTTAAGACCCAAATGTGAGGCAAAAATATAGAATGAGGGGGACACAACCTACTCATTAAGGAAACTCAATTGTGCAGGAGTCATTCATTTAGTGTTAACAATTCTTTTCAGTAAACCACACTTTCATGATTCTTTATTTCTGAAGTAATGTTCAACAGGTGAAGTATGTGTCTGGGGGGGAGGACTGCCAAATTTGTGAGCAGTGCATGCAACTTTGGGATTGAAGTCTGGCTTACCCTTAAAACCATTGCTGGCATAGCTAGGTCAGTCAAAGGTGTGAAGTTTTTTCTCCACCCCTATTGACACAGCTACACTGACAAAACCCTAGTGTAGATGCAGTCATACCAGTGAGCAAAAATTCTTTTCCTGGTATGTCTTGTTTCTTTTGGGTAACTGGTGTGAGCTATACCAAAAAAAGCACTCTTTAGCCAGTATAAGCTGCATCTGTGCTACGGGGGTTTACCAGTTAACATTTGTAGTGTAGACAAAGCCTAAATCCAGGGATGGTTGCAAGGTATGTCAGGAGTTTTCCCTCCGTAATTGGTTAATACAGCAATGCAGTGGAAAAAGCAAGTGCTACAGGGGCTTTTACTTTGTCTGTCTAAGATCTGGTCTAAATGTTAAACTTTGTTTGACCTAGTTATGTTGCTCGGGGGGGGTGTCAAAAATTCACATCTCTGCTGACCTAGCCTTGATTCTTCCATCAACCTAACTACTGCCTTTCAAAGGGGTAGGTTTACTACAGCAACAACATAGTGTGATGTAACCTGAGAGTTTGTCTACACAGGGAAATTGACCAGCATAGTTGTAGTGGTATAATTGTTCTACTGTAGCTATGCCAGTCAATTTCCCAATGTAGACCAGTCCTAAAAGTAACTTCCTTTGAAGCCTAACTGCAGCATAATAAGTAAGATGAGATTCAGTGTGAAAACTAATCAGAACACCACAGTCAGGAATATAAAGGACGCAGCTAACTGTTAGCACCTCTACTCCACACCACTCCAGGTGTGCATGAGTAATCATTGTGTGAATTACCCAGAGTAGAGCATCATTTGAAACGATTTGTTGAAAATCAGGGGTTTTTTTTAAGGTAGATGTTCCAGTTAAGCAAGGGCTTCATTTAAGCTATGTGCCAATTAACAGGGTTTCACTGTATATCCTTTTACAGGAAAGGAGGTTTCCAGGGTTGCTTATTTATCTCCAGTGGTCTCAGAGGAGTTGGAGGGTGTTTTGCCATTTAAAAATAAAACCCATTTGCCTCAGCAACTCTTTGCTCATATCATGCTGTTATAATATTTCTGCTTTTACTGATTCCATGGTGTGCTGCAGTTGGTTTAACCCTTCTGTAGGGGTATCTTGTTCCCATGGCTCAATCAAGCAGCCTATATATTATATTATATTGTGATAAATCTTTTGTTCCAGAACTGTCAGTTCACTAGACAGTGATTTTTTTTTAAGAGATGCCAAAGGAAGGGTTTCATAATATTGGTTCTGTGAATTATGGTGCACAGCCTTCTATAGTAAAGAGTAGCAGACAAAAGGAGGAAATCTTAAAGGTCTTGCACTGAAATCAAATGATTGCTGAGATACATTCCAATGACAGGTGACTTTTTTGTTCAGTCTGAAACAATCCAGTACATGCTACCAATTCACATCTGTCCCACAAGACCTACTGAGACATGAAGGTGTTCTGAGCATAAGATCAGGAGGCAGGTTATGGTGATTTGAATTCCAGCTCTGGTAGTGACTCCTGTAGTTTTTTAGGGCAAGTCACTTAAGTACAACATCCTGATTTGTTCCTAACATCTGTGCTTCAGTTTCTTTGAGTGCTATAGGGATAAAAATAAAGATCAGTTACTAGACTGGTTTGTAGTAATATTAATTTTTGCTACAAGAATTCACATCAATGAGAGATTAAAATGCATGTAGATATTGGGCCATATGTGGTTGGGGTATAAGGAAGCGCAGATCTTGGAGACGGAGTGCTCTTTACTATTTGTCTGGACAGTGCCTAACACAATGGAAGCCTGATCACTGTTGCATTACCCATGATACAAATAATAATAATGAAGGCATTTATGCAGAGATTAATTTGGTCTTACAAATTGTAAAGTTGTTTTATGCCTGTCAGTCAGCACAACTGATGGACCAGGTGATTTTGGGACTTTCTATTGAATCTAGGTGTCTTAATAATGAGGCTACCTAGCACTTGACATCTTCAAAGCATGTGGCAGACATTAAGTAACATGAGTTTTCTCTCTCTTTATTGTAATCAAGGGTCAAGTTTCTATGATTTTGATAATACTGTGACTAAAATGTTACACTCCTATTAAAAACAGCTGGTTAGATAACTAAGCATACAAAATATAGAATGATTAGATACCCAACAGAAGCTGCTTTGCTGTGGGTAGCATGTGATATAGAACAGAGGTTAAATTTTATACAGGTGTTTTCATGGTGTTGTGTTTATGTGCTTTTAAATGCATCATCACTTCCATATCAAAACGGATGTTTGCAGAAGTCCAGTGGTAATGTATTTACAGTATTAAAATGTATAAATCAGGGATAAATTAATTCACTATGGTAAAGGGTATTGCTTTTCAAAGGGATAGCAAGAGAGAAACAGGTATTTACATGCTGAAGAAATATACATGTTCTCATCCTCCCTTAATCAGCAGAGCAAGTTGCTCTATAGTGCAGGGCTCTCATTTTCCATCAGAAGCCAATATCAATCTATACAGCTTAATATTTCAAATATTCAAATAGAAAACAAGTTTACTTGAATTACAAATATTTTTTTCATATTCATGTGAAAGCAAGAACACCATTCCTGTTGTTTTATTACCATTATACACTGGTACTACTTATTCTTCTGAATCTGCGTGGAGTATTAGTCAGTACTTCTGAGAACAATGCTAAATGTAGTGAGGAACATGTCTCCAGTGGTGAGTTGGGTAGCAAGATATGCTGTCTTCTCTTTAGTTAGATGCTAGTTCAGTTATTTGTACTGCGCCAATGCCTAGTTGCCCCGGTTAGGAAGCAAGACCCTCTGAACTAGGCTCTGTACCAAAATATGGTCTGGTGCGTCCTCTGTTTCTTCCTGGCTTTCTTTCTGTCCAAGGCAAGTGTTAACCTCTTCAGGGAAAATTTCTGTAGGATTCCAAATTCTTCACCTGACTAATTTTCATCTAACAGCAGAATTTTATCATTTGGAAAGAAAATATTCTATTCTCCCAAGACTCAGGACTCTTTTAAAAAGAAAAGACACTGGGATGTCAGGCTTTAGAACCCTGTGTGGAGATGCAGAGCTATTCTGTTGACTCATCCAGGCAGCCAGATCAGATGGGTCTCATTAGCTCCTAAACTACACAATAAGATTAAAAATTCTGAGGCCCGATTCATATCAGTCTGAGATTAAACTCAAACCCTGTGTGTGTGACTGTGGAAAGAGACACAGTGAGCAGTAGAGGGAAGGGGGAAAAATGTCTTGCAGGCAAGCGCCCTGCCTATTGCTAACTCAGGAGGACACTAGGGTCTAATTCTTCTATTGAATGGTTTGTAAGTATAGTCCTGTCTTAAGGTTAAGTCATTAATGTAGCTGAATAAAAATCAATCAGCTGCAGGGCAAGCTGGAAAAACCTACCTCTTTACAAAAGTGGCTCAGCCCACCTCCAGCAGGAATTAAAACAGCTGAAATAAAGGCAATTGACGGATCTTTGACTACTGGTTGTAGATATGCCAATGGCCTGTGAAGGGATGTTAGATGGGGTTGGTTCTGAGTTACTACAGAGAATTCTTTCTTGGGTGTCTGGCTGGTGAGTTTTGCCTGCATGCTCAGGGTTTAACTGATTGCCATATTTGGGGTCGGGAAGGATTTTTCTCCCAGGACAGATTGGCAAAGGCTGTGTGGGTTTTTCACCTTTCCCTGTAGCATGGGGCACAGCTCACTTGCTGGTGGATTTGCTGTACCTTGAAGTCTTTTAAACCATGATTTGAGGACTTTAACTCAGTCATAGGTCAGGGGTTTATTACAGGAGTGGATGGATGAGGTTCTGTGGCCTGTGTTGTGCAAGAGGTCAGATTAGATGATCATATTGGTCCCGTCTGACCTTAGAGTCTATGAGTAAAGGGTTGTTTATGCACCTGTGTCAGGACATAAGTCACCACTTGGGTACACAGTGGACAAAATTCTAGATAAAAGAATAATGTATCAGAACCAAACACCTATATCCACAAGGATGCAGAGGGACAGATCCTCTGGTGCATAGGAGAAAGATATCCTAAAACTGGCTTATGTTGGAGGATCTCTCCTGTTGAGGATATCCTTAGGTGGCAGAGAGCATCTGTAGGAAGAAAAGACTATGCCATTGTCATTCATATGACTAGCATAGAGGACAAGGCTATGACTCCCTGGCAATGCTTTGCTGCCATAAGAGTCCTTTGGTACAAAGTTCCATGGGAGTAGATGAATCTAAGATCTTTAGTAACTTACATTTAAAAAAAAAAAAAAAGTTTGTTGAAGGAGATTTTAACATGCCCCATTTCTTGATTCCCGTAGTAAGGGAGAAATCTGAGCCCATAACACAGATATTAATTACTGAATAAATTACCAAACTTGGTATTGTCTTCTACTTGGGCCGAACCAATTCCACAAGGGATTATAAAACCCAAACTTGAAAACAAACCCCAACAATTACAAATGAAGATGAGCATGGAACACAGAAATTCCAATAGAAGCATACAAATAAGGTGTTTGTCTGCTCATAAACATCTCGTAATAGAAATTTTCCACTGACTTCAAAGAAAGCGTCAGGCTCAGAGGGAAACATTGCAAAAGATCTTGTTTAATCTATCCAGATATTTCTTGCGAGCCCATTGTGATGCTGGCAAACCTCATGCCAAGGTCCATAGACCTCAACTCAGCACTGACCAATACATAGCTACAAACAAGTCTGGCTCACCAGTGTGTTAGTATTCTTAAAATAGATGTTACATTTATAAGAATGTGTTTAGACTTCATGAAATACTGGTAGGATACTGCATATATTAATCTTATTTATAACATCTGTAGCCCATGCCATAAGGTGATATTAAGCGTTTGTATTGCCATCCTCTAATCATGTATATTGTCAAACTAGAAAGAAGCATTAAATAATGTAAAATGCTGGCTTCCTACAGAAGGTGTTAGGTTCTGCCCACCAGGAAGGCCCATTGAAACCAAATAAGCCATTTTGAAACATCAAAGAACACAGATTTTGTTAATTGCCTACCCCCATCCCAAGAGAATACATGCATGTGACTTCATCCCATCAGCTTGAACTCTGGAGGGAAGGGAATAAAAATCCCCAAGAAGAAAAAAAAAACATCTCTTTGCTGCTTGGACTTTGAGAGAGCAAGATTTCTGAGTGTAAACAAGGAATCCCCAACAGTTTAGCCTGATTTAGCCCTAAAGAACACATAGAGCTTGCATATTACAGCAGTTTGTCACCTTTTGGAACCTAAGACAGTAACTCATTTGTGTGTGTGTTTACCTGCTTTAACCTTGTAAAAAAAACCCTCAGCTTTCCTAATTAATACATCTTTAAATGGTTTATTTTAGGATTGGCTATAAGCATTATCTTTATTGTGAAATCTAAGGTGCAATTGAACTGGGGTAAGTGGCTGGTCCATTGGAACTGGGAGTAACCTGAATATTATGATTTTTGGTGTAAGGGACCCTCTGTCAGAAAGGCAAGCTTGCCTGAGTGGCAAGATAAATTGGAGTACTCAAGGGGATGGTATTTGACTCCACGGTTATGCTGGTATAGTGCATGAGAAATTTACACTTGATACTTGGTTAGTGAAATCTATGTAAAGAACTCACAACAAGTTGAGGATTTGTGCTCTGCTTCTTAACGGTCTGTCCTGAGGCTGGTCCTCTCACACTTGAGCCACTCCAGATAGCTTGACACCCATCACCATGGTGTTTAGGTGTCTAATTAAGCATGTGACATACCCTCACTAGTGCCATAAAGTTGAACAAATGTATTCACGACAAGTTAATCGGCCTGTGAAAATGTTTACTCTGAGTGTTCATTCAATGGTGTATGCTCTTGTTACAAACCACAGACACCCACTCAATGAAAATTTTAACACATTTGGGCAGTAAATGACCTCATTCAGTCATAACCATAAAAATATCCTGTTAAGTATCTCTAAAACGGCATTATCAGTCATGGGTGAGTCTCCAAAGATTTGGCGTTTGGGTTCATTTTGGGTGAGCATTCTTGATACATACCAGGCCTGGCTATGTCTGTTTCCTGAAAGGTTCTTGAAACTAATTTATCTTGTGCACCGTATGTTGATGCTGAGATTTTGTGAGTTACATATTTTGCAAAAGGCTAAGGAACATTTCTACTCTGTACTGCGGTATTGTATGTTATTGAGACACTTTCTCAGGGCACCCAGAACTATGAGCAATCTTGTTACCCCTTTGCCATAGCAAAAGAGAGACTTGTGGAGCTAACCTGGATGACCACTCTCTGTCACCCCAATCTGTTTGCCACCCGAACGATCTCCTCCAAAGCTCTGCCAGCCCTTGTGTTACCTGAGAAACAAACCTTGGTACATCCTAGTTCCTGAACCTCCTGGAAGAGCATTCCCTTGTATCCAGCCCTATCACTGGACGGCAACAGAAATTACTGAATTTACTATCTCCAAAGACAGTGTACAAACCATTTGATTCAACTAAGATTAACATTTGCTTAATATGAATGAACGGAGATCTACTTATAATAAAACAGAAGTTTATTTACAAAGGTAGAGATGTAAGTGATACTGAGTGAGGGTAGTGGAAACAGAATTGGTTACAAATACAACAAAAGCATAATACAACTAAACCTCATTTTAGCAAGCTAAAACCTTTTGGCTAAAGCAATTTTCTCATCCTCTAAGTCCTTTTGCAGAAGTTGCTGATTTTCAGTCAAACCAGTTTCCAGATCTTTCGTGAATCATTCCCTGCTGCCTGGAGGGTTCCTCCATGAAATGGATAACAAAGTGTCTTTTAACTTCTCTTTATATCTCCCCAAAACTCATGGTTTTGACCCCACAGACAAGACAAGCCCCCATTGTAATTTGTCTCCAGTGTTCTCCTATACTAATTTCACATCTTCCTCCTCCCCACCTCCCAGATCAACCTGGCTTTTCCTGATGACTTACATGCAAATGCAGCTTCCTTTATGTTGATTTTTCCAATGCTTACCTTAACTGGCCTTCCCTCCTGTCTGGAAGAAAATGTGTCTCATTTCAGACTGTCATGGTATCTGTAAGTATCCACAATTCCTTTTATGGTGTTAATGCATATGTGTCACAAAGATATTAGTAATTAGTGTGTCCCTGGCTTTCATTTGATACATTATAAGACTTTTTGGCTAAACACTAAGACAATGATGTGTTAGGTGTAATGAATTTGCCAGACCTGACAAGAGTTGCTGACATGGAGTAGTGAATCACCAATATGCCTCTGTGTCACAGTGATCTATCCTGCTTCTGCTTGAAGTCCATGGAAAAACTCCCAGTGGCTTCAACAGTGCATGTTCAGGCCCCCATATGGTTGTTATATATAGGATATAGGGCCCTATCCTACCATCTTTATTCAGTCAAAACCTTTCATTCACTTGAAGGGCTGTTTACGTGAAAAAAGATTTGAGACCTAATTTTATAACCCTTACTTGGTGGAGAATGAAATCCTGACTTCATTGAAGTCATTCAGAATTGCTCCTGATTACAATTGGGTCAGGAGGTCATCCACTGAATAGTACAGTACCTTTATTCTGGAAGCAGTTTCACAGATTGCAATGGGACTACTCAAGGAGTAAGGTTCGTTGCAAGGGTGTAATTGGGCTCTTAATAAAGACTTCAGGACTGGGTCCACTGTATAATTTTTCAGTGTGATACAATAGACACCCAAGATGTGCTGTAGTAGAACAGAGCATTTCCCAAGCTAGCAATGCTTATTTTTTTGTTTGGTCTGACTTGGTTAGCCTGGTTCAGTTTGTTTAGTTATGCCTAGACAAGGCACATCAGTCATGCTACCCTTTTTGAACCCAGAACAGGACCCAGGAATAGTGAAGAAAAGTATTCCCAGCTCTGGTTGTGTCTTTAATAGCACTCGTTTTTGAAAGTATGAAAGCTTTCTTTTTATTGCACTAACTGTATTAAAAATGTTTCTTCAATATCAGTTCTTCTTAGGTGATCTCTTTCTTAGAAACATTACATTCTTCTTGGACAAGGTGTCTATAGTGGGTTTGTACCTTGGGAAGTGTCAGACAGAAAATGTGGGTTTTGTTTTTTCTAATTTTGTGGTGCTTTGGGGAGGTATAAAAAGACAAGAACAGATTTAGAGAGACAGGCTTTCGATGTGTCAGCTTCATCAACAAGAGAAGCAAATCATAAAAGGACAGCAAGCCTAGATTGTTTTAGACAATCATTTAATATTGACAAGTAGTGGTGCTTTCAAGTCGTTTTATTTACATTATTAAACACCCAAATGAAATGGGCCTGATGCTGCAGAGCTCATGGAGCCAAAACTCCAATTGCAATCAAGGGTGACTGAAGGATTTGGCTCACAAATGCTATTGCTTTTGCATGGCCCGTGGTAATCTCTGTTCTTCACAGCTAGACCAGTATTTCATTGTACAGCGGTTCTTGGAATTTCAATCCAATCTGGGGAGAAAAATAATTTCCATTTTAAAAAATGGGAAATGCCATCAGATACACTGACTCTGTTTCCTTGATAACTCTGAGACACTCATTCTTGCAATCCAACCTTCAGGTAATTAGAAATCATTGTTAATTAACTGCAGATTTAATTTTGTTCAGGGTGGGGGACCCAGTTCAACTAAACTTTTTAATCCCGAATCTTTGAGATACATTCAGACTCAAGCAAATATCTACTTAATTCCCTCCTTTCTTCTTGAGCACGTTTATTATAATGCATACTAAGAAGAATTGAATCTGAAGGTGATTATTTTCTGGAGATAAGGGTGGCATGCTGTTTGCTAGGATGAGCTTATTCGACCTCATCAGCAATTTTTTTGGTCCTCCTTCAGCAATTTTTTGGTCCGCATTGTTTTGCAAGGAAGGCTTAAGGACGTTCTGATTTTTTTCTTCCCCCCATGTAGCATTGATTTGTTGTCTTATTTAAATACAGAGTTCAATATTCAGGTGTGTAAGTGCAACATTAATAAAATGGCATCCTCGGCGGAGCAACAGGGGCTATTTCTTCCTGGGAGCTGATATAACTCACCATAGGCTAGGAAACCGCATAAATATTGTGTTGCTTTATCACACCAAACAGTAAAGCACGCTGGGCTGCTGGAAGACAGGTGGCTTGGGAGAGGAAAACAAACCCCAGGAGATTTTTGCAGCCCAAATTGGGGTGAAGGCTTCCAGCCAGATTTGCCTTGGTGTGGCTCTAAGTAATTGGATTTGCGCTGCCCGCTGCACCACAGGAAATCAGCCGGTGAAACGAGGACGGTTTTCCCGAATGGGGGAAACGGAGATTTTATGTGGAGGATCCACCAAACTGAGCAGGGTGGGTGGCCAGATGCTCGCTGTCCTGGGCTTGATTTCTTCATGAGCAGAGCAGGAAGGATCGGAGGCTTGGCTGGGGAGGGAGGCATGGACCAGGCGGACTGTTGATCGGACGGGGAAGGGGATCTCTCTCCTGCTTTGCCACTATGTCACTGATGATTTCGGCTCACCACAGGGTGACCACCGCAGCTCTCACGGCCGTCAGCCAGCTGGTAGGTGCCCTCCATCCGACGCTCCCTGCGACCACGGCCGCCCTCTCCTTCCAGTGTAGCTGAGCCCGTCGCTCGACGGAGGGGGCGCGGGCCCTTCTGAGCCAGACGGGCCGAGCCGGGCGTGCATCGCGTGGGGAGAAACTTTCCTCTGCGCTCCTGGGCCCTGGCTTGCGGGCTGCTGGCGCCTGGCACGGGAGCTTCCCTGGGGGCGACCCTGGTTCCGTCTCCGCTCCCGGACGGGGGAGGGCAGAGGCCCCTCCGGGAGGCGGCCTCCCTGTGTCAGCGAGCCGCAGCTGACGGTGGCCATTGCGTGTGGCTGGTCCCTCCTCCCCAAGCGTGACAAAGGCCGCGTCGGCTGAAAGCTGCGGGCGCGGGGAATCGCTCCCCGCCGTGCGAAGCAGCCGCAGCAGCGGTTCGGCTTTGGCCAGCCCTCCAGCTCGGCGTCTGCCCCGCAGGCGTGGGTGGCTTCGTAAAGAAGGGCCGATCCGGATCGCAATAGTGGGGGGTCCCGCAGGGACCAGGCTTTCCCGCTCAATGCATGGCACGGGTAAAAGGGGATTGCAGCCTTGTCCGCGCGCAACGTGCGCGGTCCCCTGCGCGGGGAAATAGCGATCGCGCCGGTTCTCACGCGTCCCGCACAGCCGCCGGGCCCGGGCCGCGAACCTGCCGCGGGGCCGCTCAAGAGGCGGCCTCGAGCTCCTCGAGCCGGCGCCCCGGCTCGCTGCAGCCCGCCTTGATTGACCCGGGTCGGTGGCTTTTGGGCGCCTAGTGAGGGGTCGGGCTCTGCCCCGCCTGTCAATGCGATTGCCCCCACCCCGCACGCCGGGACACTGGAGCCCAGTTCGCAGCGCCTTCTGGCGCAACTGGCGCCTGCCGAGCGGGGTAGGGTTGTGGTGGAGCCGCCCCTTCCCCAGCTCCGGGCCTGCGGAGAGCCGAGCCCCCCCAGGCGCCGCAATTCGCAGCCTGTAATTGGAGGGTTGCATTTAGGCTGGAGCCGGGCGCTTTGAAACTGACGGGCTATTGGCTTGACTGCGACACTGCAGCCGGGATCTCTCCCCCCTCACCCGAGCGATTTCTGCCGCCTGCCAATGCGGGTTCAAATGCGGGGCAATGGTTGCGGTTGCTGTTCAAGGAAAGACCTCTCCAACGCCGCTCCCTTGTTCAGAGCACACGCTGCTTGGCTAAGGCCCTGAAGTGCGAGCTGTGAAGGCTGCTAAACTCCAGGGTACTTCTGAGGTTACATTTGTCACCTGCAGCTCTGAGCATCTCAAACACCCGCAGAAAAGCTTTTTTGGAAACCTGAGCCTAATTTCCAGGTAGCAGACGGTGTAGGAGAAGGCACTTTGCAGTCCAGGGCACAACCAGCATTTCCATCACACCCTTGCACTTACATGCCGCTTTTCTTCTTCCAAGCACTTGCCTCGAGCAGCTAATAAATGGGTTGGTAACCATGTTGGGTTTATTTTATTTTGGCTCATACTAAGAGAAACGTATTTGTTGTTTTTAAACGGTTTTTCCTGTTAAGATTTGAAAACAGATCAAAATTAATCTTAGGGCTTTTTCTTATTTAGTTATTTACGGTAACACCATAACCAAGCTTAATTTGTATCCCATCTCTCATATAAACTGCATGCCTTGCAGAGTTAAATAACAGTCAGAGCATTAAATTGTAAGTAATGGCAGAGGCAGAGACAAATTAAGAGCTTCAGGCAAGAGAAGAATTATGCTTTCTGCTGAGATTTGAAAAATAGACGCTTTATGCAACTGTTAATATTATTTATATTCCATTAGTTCCTAGTTACTCCAGGCTGGGACCATGGCCCCATTGTGCCAGACATGCATGGCAAAAGCCTGCCCCTGCCCCAAAGAGTTTACAATTTTGACTGAAGACAAGATGTGACAGATGGATGAAACAGGCAAACCAATAGGGAATGGAAAGGGAGCGGATGGTGTAACAATAAAATGATCAATCATCTTGGCTAGCTGTCTGGACAGTACAGCTCTCCAACTGTCCTGGATTGGCAGCAGCATAGGGTTTAAGGAGAATAAGGTGATAGTGGGGTTGCCTGGGATTTTTTCGGGGGAACTTGTTACACCTGTGGAAAAAAGCTGTGAGAGAGAGAGCTTCAGAAAGGCTGTTCCAGAGAGCAGGAGATGCAGAGAAGTTTATCACTCCAGCAGTGCCTAGATTGTGTGAGGAGACAGAAATTAGTCTTCTGGCAGGTATTTGGAGGAGATCAGTGACAAAAGATTTGTGTATTAGGCAGGAGCAAACAAGGAGGGCATCCTGACTTTGGCAATGATGGGGGAGCCAATGGAGTCACACTTCCAATGTCCTTTTGCAAACCTCCCCATAATATTTAATCACGTCTGATATGAGAGCGATGGGTGAGATTGTGTTCATGCATGTATCCATGCAAGCAGTTATTCCTAATTTTAACAAACACCGTATGTGCATGTTGCTATCAGAGATTTTCATGCCCACTTACTTAATGCAATTGGCATGTGTGCATGCATATAGGGTAGTGGTGTACAAAAGTTAATCATGGATAAATGTATACAGACACTTGCCCACGCTTCACTGTGGTAATTGGTCACAGTACCTACTACATTTAGACACTGTGGGCAAGAAGCACATTTGTACTCATCAATAAGTCACATCGCTTTTTATACTGGAATCTGATGGAACATAGATTTAGGATATTGCAATCCTCCATTCCTTTTTTAAGTTGCAATTCAGATTGCTACTAAAGGCATGACTGAAGGACCTTGGTATGACATCTGACCTGAAGTCTTTTATTACCTGTACCTTTCAATAGTAGACTCTTCTCCTTAGAATAGCACTGCATTAGGTATAATCCCAAATCCTTGTGTAGGAGTTGGACTCCCACTATCCAGTCCAAAGAGGAGAGTGCTGCCAGCTGAACCATGCTGACATTTTCAGATATGAGGCAATCAATAAATGGACAATGAATTGATCAAATTTAAATATTAAATGTGTAATTATAGTTAATTTTGTACATTAATAACAAAAGGTTGATCCAGTGCAGTTAAATAATGTTGGCATTTAATACATTACTCTGATCACTTCAAGCCTAGCTCTTCACTGCTTTGTGCCTTAGGCGGTCATTAACACCTGGGCAAAAGGATGTGATATGCTACCACATCAGAATGGTTGTGATTTTACACTCACTTGCCACAGGTGCAATAAAATAACTATTTACAGAGATGCCAGCCATGTGCAAACAGACTGACTTCCCCATGTCTCTCCAATCTCTTCCCTCCTGCAACCTGTGCTCCTCCCACCAAGCTCCATGCAGTTTTCTACACAAATGGCTCAACAAGGTGCAAGGCAGCAGAGAAGTAGGCCCTTAACTTTATTTCTTGGGTGGAAACTAATGCATTAAGATTATCTGCCTGCAACTCTGCGAATGTCTGTCTCTTATGTTCACGGCATAAACACAGTTAGAAACGCAACAAACACTCTTCTTGAAGGGTTGCAACATAACACTATTTCTTAGAATCTAGGAATTTACTGCACAATGACCAGATACAGAGAGAATCATAGCAGGGTGCTATCTAAAGCAGAGAAGCACAACTCAACCTTGTTTCTTCCAGACTGGCTCTTTTTCAGACTGACTACTGAGGATAGATCTGGTGCTACCCTCACAGCCCTCTAGCTTGCAAGCAGGACCAGGGAACCCTGTAGAATGTAAAGTGATAGCTTGTAATTTTAACACTTTTTTCAATACACCGCATCTTCCACTGTGCAGGTCTGTCTATCCATCTCTTGATATTGGTGATCTCCACAATTATCCCTTTTTGCATAAGATTATTGGGAAAGTGGTGAGACAGCTTTGGTGCAATCTAGACCTTAGATTTTCTCAGTCTGGTTTTTAGCAGGAAGACTGCACAAGTTTGGTTGTGTGTGTCTTTGTGTTGACTTCAGTGGGCTTTAGATCATATCCCCAAAGACGGACAAAGGTCAAGTATTCATGCTTTTCTGTTATGACCTTTTAATGTCATTGATCATAATGTTTTGTTGACTCTTGAACAGATCCTGGTGATAGGGTTGTGGAGTAAACGTTTATTCTAGGGAGTGAGTCCTTAAAACTGACTGCTCAGGATCTAATTGATGGACATGTGGGGGTCAAGAAGGACTTTCCCCCAGGTCAGTTTGACAGTGATTTGGAGAGGTTTTGTCTTCCTCAGCAGCATGTGGGTGCAGATTGCTTGCCAGGATTATCAGAGGTAGCTCACTTCATCAATTCCCTGCCATTGCAGGACCTGTATCATTGGTGCACCTCAGTGCCTCCTATTCCCTGCCTGTGGCATGTAACAATTTATCTCCTGTAGGCAGTAATACTTTGGTCTTATTTCAGTTGTTGGCTTTAATGTGCTGGTGGTGGGGAGCGCTGGTGGCTTCTGATACACAGGAGGTCAAACAAGATGATCTAACGTTTCCTTCTGGCCATAAACTCTGACATTGGCCAAATGTATGAATTCAGGGTTGAGTAAGTGGGGAGAATGGCCTGTGGAGAACATATTTGCATAAACACAAATGTATTTTATACTTACACCACAACTGTTTATCAAATCATAATTGTCTTGTCATTGCCTTGCATTCCCAGCCCCCCTTTCTCGTTTAATCCTTCCACCATTTGTTGAATCTTGCCTTAATTCAGGGACTGTCTTAGCCAGAGGTTCCAAACCTTTTTGCCTTGAGGGCCACTAATCTCACTTTTACAACCCTGAATGGCCACCAGTCTATCAACTCTAAAATTGTATTGATGTATAAACCATTATGACCTACAAATCACTACATATTTGAAGTAAACATTTGGATGCTACTGTGCTCATTTTTACATTCAGTATTGTACACCTACAAATCACTCGCAGTGTGTCACACACTCAGACAAAGCACTAGTGTAGATGAGTGATGGTCACTGCACATTGAAGCACATGGCCTGGCAGCTAAGTCACAGTGGGTGAGGGCACGTGAAGGCATGGAGTTTTGGAGTCCTGCCCTTCTCCTCCACCATGGTGGGTCCTGGCTGCTCTGCCAGCAGCCTCTTCGCCCTCTCTTCCTCAGTAAGGAGGCAGCTCTCATCCACCTGGCTGCAGAAGGGAAACCGCATGCGTCCTGTAGCCCCGTGCACGCCACCTGGGTCCCTAGGCAGTGGCTGTCTTCTGCAGCCAGGGGATAAGGAGATCAGTGCTCCTCTCCCTCTGGCTCCAGCAGGGACCTCAGTGCCTCTGGAGCCAGGTGAAGCTCTTTGCCATGCTACCTGCTGGAGCCAGGGGAGGAGGGTGCTGATCTCCCATCCTCTTGAGTGCCAGAAGGACCTGTGCCAGTCTTGTAACCCCATGGCAACGCGCTCTGCCTGGGTCCTCATGCAACAGCTCCCTTCTGCAGCCAGTGGGAGGGGAATGGTGGGCCTCTTTGGGAGACCCCATGGGCCCCTTTTGGCCCCCAAGGCACAGGTTGACAACCACTGATCTTAGCATTGCCAGTTCTTGTGATTTTATTGCAAGTCTCCTGACCTTTTGTGGTGAGTTGTTTTGTTCGGTTTTTGGGGGGTTTTGTTGTTTTTGTTTCCCTCTTTCCCCCCAAAGTCCCTGCTCCTGGAGTCATGTGAGAATCTCAGATTTATTTCTTTTAAAGGAAGTTCCTAGCCCATATGATGACTGTGGAGGAAAGCTTATAATCTGAAAGGTTCAAAAGCTAGAAACCAAATAACTCCAAATATAAGCTTTTAAAAAAAATTATGGTTTTTTAAACAATCTTTTTTTTGAGAGGGAGCTTCTTTTTATTTATTTATTTATTTTTACTTTTGAAAACTTGGAGTGGGCAATGCAGCTCTTTCTGTTAGTATAACTTAGTAAAACTGGCAGAGAAAAGTATGGAGAAAACCCATGTACACAAGACCCAGGGGGGAAAACTCTCAATTTTATCAGTATAATATAATTTTTAAAGTTTTTCTTCAGTATGAGTGTCCAATTTTACAGCAAGGTAATAATCTGTTAGAGGCTTACAAGTTTAATTGCAGCAGGTGATATCAAAGAAATGACAAATCATCAAATCTTCTAATTAACTTCAAGTTATAACACATTGTTCCAGATGCAGAGTGTACCAATGGCCAAATTCAGAAAGTACAGGGAGACATAAAGTGAACATTTCTGTATTCTTTATTTGCAGAGAAATCTTCCACTGGCTTAAGTTGACATTTATGTTATTGCCATTCATTAGTTGCTAGGACCCCAGTCACAGACCAGGACCTAACTGTACTAGGTGCTGTACTAAAACAAAATAAAAAGATGGCCTCTGCCCCAAAGAGCTTACAATTTAAGTAGATGAATCTGATCATATCCCACTATCCTTGTGAAACCCCTGGGGAGGGGGTCAGAAATGCAAAGAATTCCACCAGCAAACCATGCAGAGTTTTCCCCAGATCATTACATCTTGGAGATGCTTTTTGCCCCCCCCTTCCAGAGTAGTTGTAGACAAATAGGAATCTTATCTGAGGTGACCCATAACTGCAAACTTGATTGTTTGTACATCACTGCTTTTTGGTCTGTCTCAATTGCACCACTTCTGACTGACCTCAGCGGAGTGAGAGAAGGGCATGAATTGCCTCCGCCCCGTTCACTGCTTAAACCAGCCACAGTGAGACAGTCTCCTCATAGCACACCAGGCTTGCCAGACTCCCCATAGGAATTGTCTCGGACATTGGTTAAATCTTCCCCCATCAGTAAGTCACATGGTTAGAGGCAAGAGCAGGCCAGTCATGTCACACGGAACAACGAAAGGAAACAAGGAGAGACTTAAGGTCTCCCATTGTAATATAAGAGGCCTCACTTTCAGTGCCCTCAAAAGGTTGCTGCTCTTGTGTTTTCAAAGAAGCCTGCCCAAGTCCAGCAGAGATTTGGGCCTCTAACTTCCTTAGGCGCCTTTGAAAATCCCAACCTCAGTTTAAGAGGAGAGGATTTAATTAAGTGTTCCTGATCCATTTCCCACACCTCCTCCTAACAAACTGGGGCAGAGAACTCTGCTCCATGCCCCCCTAGGTACTCGGTCATCTCAGAGGACGACTAATCCAATGAAGCTGACCCTGGAAGAATTCCCCAGGAGATATGGGAAGGAATGGCTAAAGGACAGAGTACAGATCTCTTCCTCTCTTGCTCAGTCACCTCCAGTGAAGAAGCCCTTTAGGACCTAGAGCAGCGGTTCCCAAACATTTTCCTTGCATGACCCTGTTTTCAGATGTGTTGTTTCCCACTGCCCTAGACAGTACGGCAGTTGCAGTTTAAAAATGGTGTCCTCCCTGCAGTGTGACGTCACACACTGTACATGCAAGGTCACGCTGCAAGGAGGATGCCGTTTTGCTTTACAAAACGGCATCCTCTAGACTCTAATCTCACATACGTGGTGCAGGCGGGGTCATGCTGCATGGAGGGCGCCGTTTTGTAGAGCAAAATAGCATCCTCCATGCGATGTGATCTCGTGCGTACGGTGCGTGTGAGGTCACGCTGTGTGGAGAAGGCCACTTTGTAAAATGGCATCCACTGCACACTTTGGATTGCTGTGACCCCCTCTGCTGCTGATGTGACCCCACTTGAGGTCATGATCCACAGTTTGGGAGCTGTTGACCTGGACGGTAAAGGAACTAGCCTCCTCTAGAAAATTTGCCTCTTTCATTTAAAACTCCTTTTCCAACCTGACCTTAAAGAGTTATGGGAGAATTAGCTCCAATTGCTGAGAGAAGAAAAGACCATACAGCAGGCATTTCCCAGTCCTCCAGTAATCAAGGCATTATTGACCAGCATGGGATCAGTTCCAAGTTCTGAATTTTACCTTCCTACTCAGATAAAAACTATTTACTCTCTGCCATCTGGGAAAAAGGAAGTATGGGGGAAGGAGCTGGCAAACACTGGTAGATGGAGGGTCAGTTCTATGCTCTGGAATTCTAAAAATAAAGACTTCTGTATAGAGAGAGACAGGCAGTGCTGATAGAGATGAACAGCCACATCACCCACAGATGAGAACGGAAGGCTTCAGAATGTAAGGATGAACCAAATGATTCACTACTCCAAAATCATTTACTACTCTATGTATTGGAAAATCTCGCCTAAGTCAGTTGCACTCACTAGTATCCTAGATATATGCTTTGACGTGAGTTATCAATGGAAAAACAGAACCAACAGCTTTTTGTAATATAAAGAGGTTTTTTTAAATTTTATTTGAAGGAGTAAACAATGCTAGTGAATTTAAAAGAAATAAAAGCTATGGGGCCAGTCCCTCAAAACGTATTGCTTCTTAGCTTCGCCAGACCTCAGATGAAAGAGCGGATGGGAATATAGGAGCCCTTGCATGTTTCAGTAGTTCACCTTTCCTGTTAAGTTCAAAGGGAGCCAGAGCAACACTCACACAATAAACCTGTTAAATAATAAGTTCCTAAGGGCCAACCAAGAACGAGGCCCCATTGTGTCACACTGTAGTAGTATTGTTCCCGCCGTGAAGTGTTTACAGGCTGAATAGAAGAATGCGAGAGAGATTTGTAATAATTTCTATGACTATTTCTGACCCTCTTGTCTGTTTGCTGTTTATGGTGTTCTTGAGAAAGGATAACTAAGGGTTACATAAGTTTTAGGTGGTTTTCACTGCCTGGAAAAACCAAAGTCAGTGGCTTTAGATGGCCCAGTCACTGGTGCTTAATTGATAGCACAGGTGTCAAGGCCTCTGAAGTTCTCTCTCTAAACTAGCTGGGGCCCTTCAAGTGGGAAACCTTAAACAAGAACTTGGAAAGTGTGAAAAGAGCGGGGAGAGGCAGGGTCTGCAGAAGTGCAGATGGAATACAAGGTCCTTGGTATTAAGGATACCTGGGATAAACTGGGCGTTTTGAGAGAAGTGATATGCTTTAGGTGAGTGCTTGTCTACACAGGACATTAGCCTGTGGCAAGCTAGTGTGTGAATCTGCAGCCGACCAGCTTGCAATGAAGTAATGTGTAATGCAGACATGGCTCTAGTGCCCTAAAAGTGCCATAGTGCCATTTGACATATGCCGGTTTCAAAAAGCAGTTAGTCAAAGGGTATTACAAGACTTTTAGGGCACTGTAGTGGCGTCTGCATGGGTTGTTACTGTGCAGCAAGTCGGTATGCTGTAGATTCACACCCTGGCTTGCTACACACCAATGTCCCATGTAGAATCATAGAAGATTAGGGTTGGAAGGGACTTCAGGAGGCCATCTAGTCCAACCCCTGCTCAAAGCAGGATCAACCCCAACTAAAACATCCCAGCCAGGGCTTTAAGCCGGGCCTTAAAAACCTCTAAGGATGGAGATTCCACCACCTCCCTAGGTAACCCATTCCAGTGCCTCACCACTCTCCTATTGAAAAAGTTTTTCCTAATATCCAGCCTAGACCTCTCCCACTGCAACTTGTTCTGTCATCTGCCACCACAGAGGACAGCTTAGTTCCATGCTCCCTGGAACCCACCCCTCATTCTTCTCTTCTGCAGACTAAACAAGCCTAGTTCCCTCAGCTTCTCCTCATAAGTCATGTGCTCCCAACCTTCCAATCATTTTTGTTGCCCTCCGCTGGACTCTCCAATTTGTCCATGTCCTTCCTGTAGTGGGGGACCCAAAACTGGACACAATACTCCAAATGTGGCCTCACCAGTGTTAAATAGAGAGGAATAATCACTTCCCTCCGACTAATGCAGCCCAATATGTCATTAGCCTTCTTGTCAATAAGGGCACACAGACAAGGTCTAAGACAGTATTTCTCAAATGTGGCCACCATGGCCGCATACGTCCACCAGCAGCTTTTCTTGTGGCCATGAGAGTCTCCTGGGCAGTGATTGGGGGGGGATGGGCGGCCCCTCGCCCTCTCTGTTGCTCCTGTATGCGCTGCCTTGGTGTTGGTTGCTGGCTCTGTCCATGAGGCTCTGGCTGTGGGGCTCCGGCCCCACCCCTTTGCTCATCCCTGTCCTCCAGCAATGTGGTGAGGGGCTCCAGTCTCGTCCCTGTCCCCCAGTCACATGGCGGTGGGATCCTGCTCCATACCCGTCTGCTGCGTGGTGGTGGGCTATGACCCTTTCCTTGTCCCCTGGCCATGTCCCTGTCCCCTGGCTGCATGGCAGCAGGCTTCAGCTCTGGCCCCGTCTCTGTCCCCTGGCTGTACAGCAGCAGGCTTCAGCCCCATCCCTGTTCTCCGGCCACATGGCAACGGGCTTCAGCCCTGTTCCCCAGCTGCATAATGGTGGGTTTCGAGTTTCAGTCCCTGGACTCTGGCCACAGGGCTTTGGCCTTGGGGCTCACTGCTCTCTCCCCATTGCCTTTGGCCCCTGCTACCTCCCCACCCACCCCGGTGTTTGATGAGACAGAATAAGTCTGCTGTGAAAAGTGATACTTGTATATTTGTTAATACCACATTTCACAGCAGATTTATTTTAGGAGAAAGTGTCAGAACAGCCACCAGCAGCATTCGGTGACTGCACTCTGAGGCCACCAAAAGATTTGTTGTGCAAACCCCTGGTCTAAGACACTATGAGTGTAGTAGACCTTCTGTTGTTTTGAACCCTTTTCTCTTTGATTGCTCTGTTTCTATGGTTTAATAAATAATGCTTTATTTGAAGACAATCTCCAGACTCACCACATTTTCCTACTGATCACAGCTATCAAAGGGAGTCTCTGGCAGGTGCCAAACCCTGTTGGAACTGCTAAGGAAATACAGCTGATAACTAGGGGTTCTGTAACCTGGAGACCCAGTATGGGGGGGGGAGAATCATAGGATCCCACCTTGACAGAAATGCAGATGCTGGGTTTATCATTTTGAATGGGTGCCCATGAAGTGATTGAGAGAAAGGTCAAAGGTATAGCTAGCTAACCCTGTAACCATGAAACAGGGCCTTATCAATGCCAGGCGTCTCCTATATATATATATATATATATATATATATATATATATATATATATAT
>ML675603.1:14175298-14189393 GCA_007922155.1 Mesoclemmys tuberculata
TGGTACTTAGGGTTCAGTTCTACTGATAATGCACCAGAAGGAAAAGAATCATGCATAAGAATATCTCTCTGTCACCAACATCAGCAAGATCTGACCCTAAGTACACATAGGGAGCAGATCTCCCATGGAAGAAGGTGACATGTTTACATCACATTTTGAAGTAAAGCCACATATTGAAGGCTCAGTCCTGGAAGTTGCTGAGTAACTCCAGTAATCTGCCAATAACCTTATATTCCCCGGGACTCTACTAGTGGTTGAGGGTGCTCAGCACCTTGCCAAATCAGGCACTTCTGTTTTGTATATAATGAGCTACAACAGCATTTTTCAAAACATCTTATTAATAACCAGGAGGTGTATATGACAGTGATAAAAATCACTACAGCATTACCTAGCTCTTCACAGAGAGAATTTTCCTATCGCTTCTCAAGCTGAAGGCACAGTAGAAAAATGTATTTTTTTTTCTGCAATGCTTTTATCCTCTGAAGAAATCAAGGTGAACTCAAACCCATCAAAGCTGTGCTGAAGAAAAAATTTGCATGATGAGAATATGAATACAGCTGGGTAAACTCTATTTTCTGCCTCTGCAAAATACACTGAAAATACAAACCAGATGACTGAATTCTGCATCCTGGTTGTAGGTGCTCTGTGTGTGTATGTTGTTCCCGGGTTCACAAGCACTTGTTTGTACACAGAGCACTATTGTATACATTCGGGGAGAGATTTTGAAAGGCAAAACCGGCAAGTCAGAGGGAGTGAGGTGTCTGACTGACATGTGCCTTTTGAAAATCTCCTCTATTGGATACAATGTTCTAAAGCTCCTAAACAACTTGGGTTTCTACACACCATTTCCAAACGTGACATAGGCATTGAAAGTCAGTGGCACTTAGGCTCTTAAGTCCCAGCTTCAAAAGTGACTTTGGGACAGAAGTTCCTAAATCACTTAAGTATTTCAGAAAATTTTACCCTAGAACTAGTTGGTGAGATGATGGTCTGATGTGCTTGAGATGTCTTTTGTATTTAAAGCATACTGTAGAAACACCAATATGTACTACTAAGAAACCATATTTGGTTCGCTGTGATTTTTTTATGTCTGGGATTGGTTTAACACTCATAGAAGTGAAGAGGAATAATGCTGGTTAGAACCAGGTGGCACAAAATTCAAAGTAGGCACCATATTGAATGGTTGCAGTGTCTCTTTCCTCTACTTCTCATTATTAATGCAGGGATTCTCTTTGTTTGTTTAAATTCTCAGTTTTCCCCTGACTTGGCGACCATTTCTCCCCTCCTCGGGAATAGCACATGTAAGGGACTGGAAACTCCACAGATGTCTCAAAGTTGACATGGGTCTCCCAAAAATGTATTGAAGGCCAGGACTATCCAGACGGAGGCACTCCGATGCATCCCCATTCTAACTTAAGTGTTTGTCCCTCATCACCATGCTATCTGAGAGCCTCACAATCTGTCAGGTATTTATTTCCACAACACCGCTGTGAGGTAGAGCGGTGGTATTATCCCCATTGTTTTATTCCCCATCTGTAGAATGGGGAACCCAGCGAGACTGAGTGACTTGCCCGAAGTCACAAGGGAAGTCTGCGGGAAGCAGGAACATGTGTCCTAGTGTGACACAGAGGCCCACTGTTGGCAAGTGGAAAAGGATTCACTGCTGTGTCAATGTAACTCCCAACAGGCCTGACAAACTTACTGGCCCTGGCATGCCACTTTTCTGGGATTTAGCCATAAATGATGTCATATGAGGGCTTAAATGAAAGCCAGGAGCTCACTGATCATTAATATTGTTGCAAAATGTATGTACAGATATTAAGTAAAAATTATGTTTGTATAATAAAAATATGTCCCTAGAGTCTGCATCAACACAGGGTTGACAAACAGGTGGCTGATGGACAAAAGATTTGCTTTCACCTATCATTCTCAGTTCACATGTAACTTAAGCACTGCAAACCAACACAATGAAAGATCCATTTACATATGAAGTCAACAGGGGGATAGGAAGTCAGTAGGGAGGCAAGACATCAGAGACTGAATCACAAGGTGTTATCCTCGGGGGGCAGACAATGAACTTTGGGGATATAAGTACACCCCTTAATCATGCACCTAGCAAGTAAACGGACAGTGCATTTACATTCATAACAATGGGATCCCAACCAGACTTGGCTGGAAAATCTGCAAAATAAATTTGGGATGAGGAAAATGTCCTTAGACAGAAGATTAGCCTGTTACATTTAATCTCTAGAAAATGTGTTATGATTTTGTTTTAAATGTAACCCTTCTGTTTCTGTCATCACTTGAATCTTTGATTCTCTGTTCTTTGTCAATAAACTTACTGTTGTTTTCACTATAAGCATATCCCAGCTCTGTGATACCGAAAAAGAAGCTGATTCTGAATTGAATCAGACAGCTGAATGTGTATACTGCTCCCTTGGGGACAGCAGATCTGGTATTTCTGTGAGGTTTCCGTGGATGAGGGGCTGGATGCTACAGGGGAACGCTTCAAAGGGGCTCAGGGACTGGAATGCACCGATTGTTATCCTGCAAGGTAAAGTAAGGGCTGGAACAGCCCTGAGGAGAGTGTTTGGGTGGCTAACAGGCTGGTGATTTCAGGGAGCTGACACTCAGTTAAGCACAAACAAGTCTCCCTCTCACTGGAGGCTGGGGTTAACAAGGTTATTCCGAATCCTAGGCACCCTAAGAACCATCAGGCCAAGTCCTAGGGTAATTCCCTAACCAGTCATGGGCCCTTTGGCATCATGGGTGCAAAAGAGCTATGTTGCCATGCATTTTTCCCTGTACCACGGAAGGGGGATGCACAGTGAGTTGATGATGACTTAGGCACCAGCAGTTTGCACTGGCCCGTCTGGAGGGCAAGCAGAATGCAATGGAGTATGGCTGGCTCCCTGCGTCTCCTTCCCAAGACTGTTGGCAATTTGAGAAGAGGAGCATTTGGGCTGTAGGATCAGAATCCCATGTGTAAACACCCGTCCACTGTCTTCTGCTGAATGTTTTAATGTATGTTCTTAGCTATCAAGGAGTTGGATAAAGAGGAAAGACTTATTGTGTGGCTGCCTGGAAACTCCCAGGCTAGTGCTCTGTATTGATTTAGTCATCATTGACAAAGAATGCTAAAAAATTAGACCTGCTGTTCTTGTTATCTTTCATCATAAAACCTTTACTGAGCAGCATGGGCCAATACTAATGTATGGAACTCTATTTTAACCCAATGATCCTGGAGGTCAAATAAAGTCTTTTCAACAGTTGTAAAGATTATGCATAGCCTTCATTTGCATATGTTTTTGCCATGTAGTTTTATTAGGTAGATAGAATGCTTTGCCCTTACTGCTTTGCTCTGTTGTTGCAACCACTGGGTTGTAAAATAGTGCTGGTGTTTCAGGTATGGTTACTCTAACAAGGATCTGGTCCTTTGGGTACGTGCATAACCCAACTTGACTGTGACATAGGTGTAGCCCTTTTAAGTCCAGAGGCTAGGGAGTTTTTTCTGTCAGAAGGAGCATGTGTCTGATGGGTGAAGTGACTGGGGACCATTTGAACGTCTTGGGACTATATAGGTCAAATCTCTTGGTTTAGTTTGGTGGAGATCAGGGTTGGGCAAAGATGTGGGAAATGTCTCCTCCTCATTAGCTAGGCAAGAGGCCTGGACTGGTGAAGTTCCTGAAGCAGTGGAATGCTGGGGAAGATTGACAGGAGGTATCGCTAGGGAAACCAGGCAAAATGATGATACACGATTGACAGCTGAAGTTTGGGATGAGTGACAATTATGGGGCAGGTCCTCTGCATCACCTACCCTCAACTGCTTTGTACCTCTCCTAATGAACCTGGGCACCTGTGAATTGCCCTGGCATAGATGAGGTACTTGGGAAATTCCTCTGGTGTAGTGGAATTCCTGGGTGGCGTAGAGCAGATACAGGTGGATTTATATCATCACAGCAGAGAGGATGTGACTGGCTCAAAGGGGATGTGATGAGCGTGTCACTGTGCTCTGGTGGTTCCAAGCTGCTTGAATTGCCCCAGGGGATGGTCATTGTGGTTGGGAACAAATGGAAGTAGCCCTGAGGCTGCTCTAACTTGTGCCTGAAGCATGTAGTCATTTGTGTGCCCCTTCCCCTCAGACCCTTCACTAGGCAGAACTCAGCTGGACCCAAGGACCAAGCCCAGTGTCTATGGAGCAGCAAAGAGAGAGATGTTTTTGGCTGACTCAGCAAAGACTCTTTGAAATGAAGAAAGTAAGAAAACGATATGAGCCTGATCCTGGAGTCCTTGCTCAGGGAAAACTCCCCTTGATTTTAATGGGAACATTGTCAAAGACTCCAGGATCAGGCCTAATCTTTGGGTTCAGCTACATACTTCCTGGGCAGTCCAGGAAATGCATGCACATTTAATGAGGCTTGTCAGAAATGCTGGTACTGTGGCCGTAGTTGATGTCAACTGTTCAGATATGGAACAGGAAAACAAGAATGGATCAATTAGTGAAGCAAGCCTACATCACCTAGAGGAATGGAATTATCTCCTTATGCAAATGACTTCATTTTCAAATAGATGGCCATGTTTTTCCACAATTATATTTGCACTCTGACATCATTAATAGGTGGCTTTGGTGAGGTTAGAGGTTATTGTACGTCCATATGAGATCCCCAAATCCTCAGGGCACTGAGCTCACTGGAAGGGATGGTAGGTGTACCCAGTTATGCTTAACCGGGGTCCATTCCAACGGGTGGCAATGGGTATTTTGCCTTTGGCTTCCATGGGAATAGCTGTCAGTGTAAGCTGACAGCTAACTGGCCTCCTAAACCTAATGGCTGTATTTTCACATGAAAGTCATCATGGTTTGTTTAAAAATACTCTCATTGGGATGCTTTGTTCTTCATTGATTTCAAATGAAATTATGGTAGAATTGATAAAAACTGAATTTAAGCAAGTAATGTTCTTGTGTATTTCAAATCCTTGGCCATTTTCCCAAAATGAAGTGGATTGACAGAGCCGTGGGTTGGTGCTGTGTGCTCTTGTGGTGATGTTGAGATAGTTAGATTCTAGCAATGGTTAAGTTTTACTCTGTGGGAGTAGCTAGACTTTGAAGGTAGGTTAAATTCTGGGCCAGTAAATCTTAACCATGTTTCTATATAAGATTTTATCTCATGATGTTTCTTCTCTTCTACCTTCCCAACAAAATCCTCCTTCCATTCCCTCAAAATCATATTTCTTGCCAGTCTACTGAGAATGCCTCTGCTGCTTTAAAACAAGTTAAAAAACCAGAATTGCTATGCTAATTTCTTAAGGGCATGAATTATGAAAATCTGTTGGAAAAAGGATTGTACACAGTAGATTGAAGCAAAATGACCCATTTATAAAAGTCCACTTGTGAATGGGAGTCCTTCTTTATGAGACTGTATTTATTGTACACTGGGTGTGGGTGTATGCATGTGTAATATATATAAGCGCACACACGTGTGGGCATCTGCACACACTCGTTCATGCAGTACATTCCTAAGTGAGCTTGGAATTAAAGCACCGTCACCTAACTGTTGATGTGGTAACCACATGCTTTTCCTTCATATGCCAAATGCTGTACAAACAATTTGAATGCAGGCACTGCTCTGCCAGCTGTTTCAATCTTGCCATCTCTAAGGTAGAGACATCTCCTGAGAAGAACTGTCAGCTGTGAATAATATGACTTTTTGGCAATATCAGCTGGGACCAGTGAAATCATCAAGAAGGGAAATCGGGGAAACTAATACAAAATAAGGTTCCTAAAAATAGATGCTTATACTTCTGCTGTCAAGTAGGCATGTGAGGCAGGTGGAGTAGGGGTTAATTTTTGTGGTCTTTGCATGGTGTTTTTTTTGTTTTTTCCTAAAATGACTGATTAAAGTGTAATTAAATTTAAGAGGAAGACATGAATTATACATAGGGGCATGGTAAGGGATTAGCAAAGTGCAGCCTATCATGTTTATAAATTATAAATGTATTATAAATTAGAACATAAAAATAGTGGAGACGTCAAAGAGTGAGAGAAAATATTATTGAAAGTGTAGAATCCTGAAGTTTGCAAACAAAACTAGGTTCAAACCATTCACTACCTTGTGACCAGGCTCAAATGTCTTAAGAGATGATTTAATGCCAAAAATCTTTGCCTCCTCTCTTTAGGGCTCACGTTATGTTTGAGAGATGCTGCAGAAGAGAAACAAAAACATTTGTCTATTTTTAGAACACTCCAATGAACCTTGCAGTTGTCCCCATACCTCTTTCAGTGGGGAGGATCATACACACGGCGAGGAATAAATCTGCTTTATGTTTTCATAGGGTTATGGCTTCATGCTGCAGGAGAAGAGGTGAACTATATTTCTTTTTTCTTTTCTCTCTCTCTTTCTTTTTTTTTTTTTTTTTTTAAAGAACAATAAAAGAGAAGTAGAGGACAAAGGAGCAATAACAAACTCTTGATTCCCGAAGAACTATAGTTGAATAAGTTCGCTGTTTGTTTCTTTAGGTGTGATTCAGCTGCCTTTCTTGGCATGCTCATCCATAGCTTAGATAGTAGCAACTTTGGCTCCATAGTGACTTTAACACTGAAGGTGTTAAACTCTCTGAGTTTATATTTTTGTAATGTAATTATTTTAATTGACAGACTTTGCAGTCTAGTTGGATAGAGGCTGGAAGTGGGACTTAGGAGGATCTGAATTCTGTTCCTGGTTCTGCCAGTGAATTGGCTGTTGACAAATTAGTTCACCTTTCTGTGCCTGTTTCCCTTCCCTTCTTTACCTGTCTTGTCTCGGTTGTAAGCAATTTCCTAACATGTCCATCCCTTGTTCGGCAAAATCACGTTTTACAATAAGAGAAATATCAAAAGATGTAGAGTTAGAGCTAGTAAAAGAAAAACCAAGGTAATTTTTGTATTTCAGTATCATCTGAAAGCCCCAACTGAGGTGAGGACCTCACTGATGCCAGACATTGTACAGTCTTGTTATCTTCCTTGTTGTAAAACATTATTTTGTGGAACAGGTGACAGGCCTTTTAGGAAATAGCATATTTGCTACTCAGGCAACAGTTGAAGTAAAAATCCCTTTGACTCCAGAGGGGAGTGTACCAGAACAAGGAATACAATATTGGACCCACATACCTTCTGAGGGTAGCGGCGACAAGTAGAGTGATCACTTTACTGCACGTAACATTCTGCAATTTTTTTGCGCTCTATGACGGATGGCTGGTGCAGGGTCTGAAATGGCTGGAATTTTGACCTGCAAAACTTGAGGAGCCTCCTCAATACTCCTCATGTTCACACAGCTCTCAGGGGGTATGTCAAGGCCCTGTGCCTTCGATCTGCCTTTTAGCTACCCTGCCCCACTTTGATTTTGTAACAGCACTTCTCCAGAGGGGTGCACGGCTACAAATTCTCCTGTTGGTTCCTTCCCCTAGAATGCTGTCAGGAATAACTTTGCTACAGAATCGCTGTGGGATTGTTGGGGAGATGATGTGCAGAGAGCATCCCACACTGGCCACTTCCTTTCTGGTGAAGATCCCAGTCCTACGGGAGGGGAGAGGTATTTGGGTTCCATGGAAATGGGGGACAATGCTGCAGAGTTAGGATTTCCCTCTGGGATACACAAGGTTTTTCTCCCCGGGATTGTTTGTTTTCCTTGCTTGTTTTCTCCCTCTTTTGTTTGTTTTAGGCCAGTTGCTGGTTATTGTACTAGCAAAGCCAAGCACTGCAATCTGGAAGCAGCAGTGCAAAATACCATGTGCTGATAAAATTTAACATTGACATATATCAGTCTAAGAAGGAATACTGGGGAAATGGAAAGTGTCAAATAACAAAACCATAACTAAAGCCAAATCCTGCCCCCTATAATCCAATTGGATTGTGTGAAGTTTAAATCAGTAGAAATTTGATCTATATTCATTAAGATTAGGCAACAAGAGACAATCTGTTTCCATAGATCATGATGATACATATCGGTTGTAAAATGTTTGCATTTTTTAAAAAGTAAAGGTTGATCTTTTGATATAAGGAGACAAGACCAGTTTATTAGCAATATTGAGATGAACCAAGTGAGTGCTGTCAAAGATTGGTTTCATACAATCCTTTTTGTGCTGCATCAGTTCTCTGCATTATTTCAGGAAAAAGAAACCAGAATCCTTTCAGTTGGGAAAATTGGTATATGAATGATATGGGCCTGTGGCGTTGATGAAATGTGAATAGGCCATATAATATAGGAAATATGGAGCATTTTCTCTTCTTAGGTCTATGGAAAACTATTGCTCTTCCTGTACATATATGGTTTGCAAATCGCAGGAAGAAAATAGCCCAGTGCAAATGTTCAGTTCACTTAGACTCATATCATTTCACAACCTGCAATGCTGATTTTTTTAAACTAAGTTGCATCCCCATCTTATACCATTTATGCATCTTCAGTGAGAGCCAGGTTTCTGAAATAATTTAGATATATTATTGTGCTACAATATGTCGTGCATCATACTGCAGTAAAACCAACTAGTAAAATGGCTAAATATACTTTTCCCAAAGAAACTTTCAGGTATTAAACATCTGCTTTCAGTAGACAAAGTAATTGTTTCCATTTGTGCCATTCCAACTTAAAATATCATGGAAAGCTTACATGGAAGATGACATGATGGATGAAGTTCAAAGTGCATTAAGAGAGTAAAATATTGCTCCATTAGATACAACAAAAAAGCATACTGAAAATATCAAGACTCCCTGTTCATTTAGGCTGTGTGTTATGACTGTCTTTTTCTTCTGATACAAATACACCAAAAGCCTGATTCTTCATTTTATAATAATCTCTGGGCTCATTACAGTGCAGAGCAAATGTCCAACTCCTTTATGCAGTACTTATCTGGCTATTTAACGTTGCCTCGGAGGACTTAGTCAACATTGGGAGATATTCATATCTCCTTCACACGTTGCATAGGACGCCTAATCAAATTCCTCTGAAGTCAATGGAAAGACTCCCATTGACATCAATGTTTCTTGGATCAGGCCAACATTCATCAACAGCCAGCCTCAGATCCATAGACTATAATGCCAGAAAAGACCTTTGTGATCATCTAGTTTATGACCTCTTAGATAACACAGGTCATAGGACATCCTGAGTAGAGCAGATCTCTCAGGAAAACATCCAATCTTGATTTTAAAATGGTTTGTGATGGAGAATCCAGTCCTGCTAGGAAGTGTTAGGGCTCTTTGTATAGGGTTTTTTTTTTTTTGTTCTTTATTACAGTGTGTGTTTGGGGCTTTTTGATCTGTACCATTTTGTAAAGTAGCTTTTACTTGAAATTATAAGATGCAATCTGATACATTTTAAAGCAAAACTTATTAAAAACAGGCACACGTAAAAATGTAATGAAAATTCTTCGGACCTGGGATCTTGCATACCCTGGGCCAATTCTAGGGGCAAGTGAGCCGGGGGCAGGGGTCACCCTGGGTGCCAACTTCCAGGGGGCATCATATTGTTGGGCTACATGATGTGGTGGTTTTTTTTTTTTTTTTTTGCTTGGCCACTTGGGGGGACCCTGAAAACATTTTCCACACTGGCCAGCAAAACATACAGAGCCATTCCTGTGCATGCCCATTGTCCATATTGAGGTTCCAAATCCTGACACGTATTATGCACATTAATGCCTATATTTTTAAAATACTATAAAATGTAAAAATCAGTCAAGATTTTCAACAGTGAAATTTGGATTCAGGACTCAAATCTTCCGAATATCTGACCCCTTTTAAGGGTCTCCTGTTGGGCATGCAGAAATGGAGAGTCCTCAAAATACTAGCCACTTTCAAAAATCTTGGCCATCATGCGTGTACACAGAACACATGTACTGTGGCATTTGGAACATTATCATAACCATTATACTGGCAAAGATACAATTACTTTAAACCTTCCATGCGCATCCATGTCAGGAGTGATTGCTAAGGGCACTGACATTTTTATGACAAAACATTTCTGCTCAAAGCATCTGTGTAAGTGGGTGGTGGTTTTTTGGTTTGTTTGTGTTTTAACTCTTATGCTGTGGCTGTTTAGGAGGCAGAGAAAAAGTTATTTTCCTCCACTGTAGCATCCTCAAAGATCTCTGACAGCAGATTTATTCATGTGGTAGATAGTCTGGTAAATCTGGACTGTCTGCTGTCTGGGTCTGTCCTGGTGTGAGGAAATGGCTTGTTGTTTTGCAGTTTGATCAAATTAGGGATGGGCTGTCTGTTTATGTGGTTGTGAGGGCACAGGGCCTCGTCTTCTCTGGTGAGTTTCAGTCAGTAATGCTGCCTTTGGTACTGCAAGTGTGGGGAGAATTTCATCTCACAGCCTTTGCTTTGGATCCACATCCTTCCTGGCTGGTGAAGGTCAATGGTGAAGTACTGGGTCCCTTAATTGTGGATGTTGTCAATGCCTGTCTTGGAAGTGGCACACTGCCTATGGCTTTCAAGGCAACATTAGCATGGCCTTTGCTCAAGAAGTCATCACTGGATGCTGAAAATCTTGCTAATTATCAACCAGTATTGCATCTTCCCTTTTTGACTAAGGTCCTGGAGAAGGTTGTGGTTCGATAACTCTCATGGTATCTGGATGATTTTGATCTCCTTGACCCTTGTCAGCATGGGTATAGACCTGACACAGAGACTGCATTGGTTGATGATGATTAAAGACCAAGTGTCCCTGCTGATGATATTAGACCTATCAGCTACATTTGATGTCATTGGTCATGAGGTGTTGCTGACTCACCTGCAGACCCTGGTTGGAATGGAAGGGGCAACTCTGTTCTTTTCCCTCAGAGATCTCAGTGTGTAGTTGTGGGCAGCTCTCCTCTTCCCAAAAACCTATCAAGTGTGGGGCGCCACAGGTTGCCATTCCATCACCCTTTCTGTTCAATATTTATATGGGGCCCTTAAAAGGGTTAATAAGGATGCATGGGGTTTGGTGATTTCAGTGTGATGATGACACCCAACTGTAAGTCTCTATCATGTCTGAGTTGGATGATACAGTTCCACACCTCAGCCAGTGTCTGGCTGAGATTGGAGCATGGATGGGAGCGAGCTGACTGAAGTTCAAGTCAGACAAGATGGGGTGAAGATGATGGGTTGAGGGTAGCAGTCAGAAAAGACGGTGGAGGTGACATCAAGGAATATGGCTGCCATTATTTATCAGTGTTCACAATTTAGGGTTATTTTAGACTCCCAGATGCTCTTTGAGGATCGTTTTACAGCAGTGATCCCAGTCAACTTTTTACCATCTGCGTCTAGCTAGGCAGTTTTTATCTTTCCTTTCGACCTTTTCTCTTTTTTACCTTGCTTTTCTCATATCAGGACCAGACTGTGTGCTACATGGGGCCATGTGCTCAGTAAGGTTTATGGAGAGAACTGGGGGTTTGCTTCCCACAATGGTGAAGGGATGGAAAGGCTTTCTGTTGTGTGTCTGTTAAATTGAGAACTTCAGTGCTGCTGGAATTATATTGTCATTACGGCATTGAGAGCCTTTCAGAGGTATCTTTTTTAAAATTATTTTAAATCTAAATATATAAATCACTGTCACATTTCAAGTGTCTCCATTTGCTGTTGACAATGACCTCCAGAACTCCCTCCCCCCTTTGTTCTGTTCTGCAATCATTAAAGCAGAGGTAATGGGTGTAGAGGGGCTGATCCATAGTTACAATGTGATGAAAAGGGGCAACAAATCACTGGAATAGTCAGGGCATAAAAACCCCACCCTTATGTTTTTTTCTTTCCTCTAGCACACTCCCTCCTATACTAGCCTACCCTGTCTTGCGATCACTTTGTGTGCTAAGTAGTATTTAAGGAAGGGCAGTCCAGATTAGGTCAGAGGTAGGTGGGGTGTGCTGCGGCAGGAAGAGGCATGGGTCTATGGTTTCCCATTAGCGAACCGTCGTCCCAGGCAAGCCCAGAATAGGAAGAGGCAGGGCTTTCCCTCAGTCCCTGCACTGATAGGGATGAGTTGTGGCTGCAGAGTGTAAAACAGCATAAACCATGGAGCTCCCGCTGCTATGCCATGTGATCTGAGAAGCAGTGAAGGTGAGACTTGAACAGGTTGTGATGGATGATGCTTTCTATTTACACACCGCATCAGTGCTTAGCCGCTTGCAAGACAGGGGCTTGAGAAATGACACCCTCTTGAAAACCAGAAACAAAATCCAAAAGAGAAATGAAGTAAATGCCTCAGAAAGGAGCACGAATAAATACCTACTTCTAATGGGTATGTGTTGTGTCCTATTAATCCTTAATCTTTTCTCAACTAAAGTGTGGCATTAGCTGCTAGCACTTTCCCTTCCTCTAGATCATACAGTGACTCTTGGAGCCTGTGCTGCCCTTCGCTTAGCTACTCTTTCTCTTTGTATCACTTGATTGCTTTGGTTATTATGCATATTACAGATATTAATGCAAAATAATTATAATGCATCCAGTAGCTATAATCATAGTAACCAGAACAATCAAATGATACTAAAGCCCAACGTTCTTCTGTTACCCTATTGTATATATGGAACTAACTCTGCTTAAATAAGGACAAACGCCACTGACCTCTGTGGAGTTGCTCTGTTTTTATGCCAATGTAATTGAGAGCAGAATTTGTCCCCTAGTAAAAACTAACTAAAGCAAGCGAAGTCCTGTGACATATTCTATAGGGATTAAGCATGTTAGTTACAATGTTCAGAGCAGATTCTCTATAACAGATCAACTGTCTTTATTAACTGTATAAATTCTAGGAAGAATTAATACAATTAGGAAGCCGTTATTCACATGTTTACACCCCCTGATGTCAGTGGAACTACTTCTGTGAGCAACTGATCACTAAAATGGGGAATGAATTCACACGCTGGCCCTTGATTTTAAATTTTGGTGTGGAAAGGTCCAAATAGGCTAAACTACTTACAAATAATTGTGATTAAAAAAACATTTATAACAAATTTTCTCTTTCCAATTCTTTTCTGATCCTGGAGGAAAAATTGAAAACTGTCTGGGGGTCGCTATTTTTATATATTGGCAAAGAGAAGACTTCCAGGGAAGATTTTCAAAGGCAGAAAATGCAGTGGAGTGTCTGAAAGCCATTGGGACTTAATCTCCCTCTAAATATATAGGGAGGCTGAGATTTCCAAAACTGCTTGACACTTAGCTTGACAGCTCATCCCCCCCCCAAAAAAAAATTAATGTAACAGTTTTGTGAATTAACTTTGATGTCAAGACAATTTTCTATTATGTTGTTAATTATATTATATGTATATGTATTATAGTTAATATTTTAATATAATAGAAAAATCAAAATAAAATTAATCAAAATGATAAAGTCAAAACAACAAGTTTTAAGGGTCTTGAATAATTTTTTTCCCCAGAACTTTTGTTCTGTGGGAAATTTAAAAATTTTGACTTTTTGTTCAATTTGGAGTGAATAATAAATTAGAAATGTCAGTTTCAAGTGGAATAAAAATGCTGGTATCTGACCAGTTTTTTCCAGTTATCCAGTTCCCATTAATTTTGAAGGTATCCCCTAGGCATTTTGAAAAATCTCAGCCTTAGGAGTCTAACCAATTTCAAAGGAGATGTATAGAATTTTATCAGTTTAGTGAAAGGTTAAGGCCCCGATTGTGCAGAGAAGGATCTCTGCACCCATGCAGACCTTTCTGCAGGATTGGGGCATGTGACTGTACTTTTAATATCACACAATTAAAAGTTTCCAACTTGAGGACCGATACTGCTCTCGATGGCAATAGTTGCACTGACTGTAATGGTGCCAATTGGGATTCTTGGTGTGGGGTGCATTCTGTGTGTTTGCAAAATATTGTAAAATCTAGCAAAAATTGCACTGAGCTCTATAATTCTGGAGTGTGGAATTTCCCAGTCCCCAGGCTTTTAATTTTTCTTCTTTTCTAGCTCTTAAGCCTTTTAAAATTTATTTTTTATTATAAGTGCTTCAGTAAAGCTTTTACAATCTCTCTCTCGTGCAGCTTGTTTCAGAAGTTACAGTCTGTGTTCTCCCAGTCGAGCCATGGAGAGAGTATAGGCCTGATAATAGTGAAAAGTGCAAGGTCATGCACTTAGGGATTAATAATA
>ML675603.1:14189793-14209973 GCA_007922155.1 Mesoclemmys tuberculata
GTCCCTTCTGACCTATGAGTCTATGAGTCTATGAGTCTATGATTCACCATTGTGTTACTCCAATTTTACACAAGCATTATACAGCATAAAACTGGAGTATAACAGACTGGGTAATGAATCGGATCTTATGTGTGCCCAAAACAGAAGTGCTCAGTACTTCGCAGCTTGGAGTGAGAATTAAATCCATTTCATATTGAAGCTATTAGAATTTTCCCCCCAATGGAAAGTTCATTTTATGACACTTTGACATAACTTAATATTTAAATAACTCTCTCACACACACACACACACACACACGCGCGCACACACAAGTCCCAACCCTGCTTTGCTTGGCATGAAAATTTTCAGCCCAAAGACTGGCATTCTTCAGAAACTTCAGAGCATCTGAAACCAGAATGTTTAATGGAAACTGTTTGGCACCCTCAATTATAATGGGTGCTTCCAGGAATCTGCGAGGATACCAGTATTTACACAGAAAGAAAAACCAGAAAATTAGAAATTGCGACATAATTAAACTGAATGAACTGTAAGATAAGCATTCAATAAATGCAAATGTTTATTTGAAAATTATGTACCCTTACCGTAATTCTAATACCGGGGAACCCAGTATGGCAGACAGAATAATAAATGCACATTTTCTGCAATTCTCAAAGAGTTTTCTACAAAACCCAAATCCTTTCTGTTAAATAAGGCACTGCAATAAAGCAAGCCAGAGTGGAAATAAATAACTTATGCAAATTAGACTGTACGAATTGTCTTAATGTAAGAGGATGTCACACATTTGTTACGTTGACCTTTACATAATCAACTGTATTTATAATGTTGCATGTCATCTGTTGTTAATTATGTCAATTTATTCAGATCTTTAATTCTTACCTAGATACTAAGTATTAAAGCGGAACTAACTGTAATCATCTGCTAGGAGACTAAACAGTCTGATTATATATCATTTATAGACATAAATTGAACAGACACCTGTAACAATACTTCACAAGACCATACCACTCTTCTGCCTAGTGTTCTTTTGTATGGGCCAAATCTTAGTCCCACTGAAGTCAATGAGAGTTTCACTCTTCTTTTAATGTGGCCAAGAATTGGTTCTATTCTTTTTACAAAGTCAGAGTAGAACTTCATTATAGTGGTTGCCGTTAAAGTCTTAACTATTTTCCCTTTGCACATGGGAAGTGTTCCCAGTGGTATTTGTGGTCTTTAGTATAAAGAAGTTGGTGAATATTCTGATAGTATTAAGTACTTGTAAAGGCATTTATAAAGCTAGCTAATGATGGCTTCAGGGGCACCCTTTGTGAATTACTGTGATTTACTAAAAGAGAGTATGTGAGTAACCACAATTTACTAGGAAATGTGCTATACTAAAAATCACCCTGTCAGCACTGTCTCCATGTTGGGTGGATACTTCTTATTTTTAGGTGGACTTCGAGGGGGTTGATCTAATTTCAGCTACCCGTCTGGGTTAACAAAGCTCTCTATAGCTATAGATGCAGTTGTTTAGTGTTCCGGTTTGTGTGCGTGGTCAGAGGAGTGTGCAGAGAGATTAATTTGGTTGCATTTCGAGTTTGTGATCTAATTTGGGGGGTAGGAAGGCAAGTGGGTCGCCAATGCATGTCCCTGTTTGGTTTTGATTTTTGTTCCGTGGTGTTTGATGTTGGTATCCAGGGAAAGAGGCTCTGGTTGGGGAGGTTTATGAGGTGGATAAATGTTGTGGGGAGCTGAACTAGGGGGCTTACCATTGCTTGTCATTGTGGCTCTTCTAGGGAAAAGCAAACCTTGGATTTGGAAGAAATTGCCTCAACCAGGCCAAAACCCCTTGGTATGCACTAATGAATTCATGAATGGCCTGGTAGGAATAGGCTGATCAAATCCCATCTACTTGAATTTACAATTGTGATGAAGACCAACACTGTCCATGATTCTGCCAGAGTTGGCATGAATCCACCATAGACGGTTGCTGCTGAAGTCTTTAATCCATGTGTGGATATCGGTCTATATGGGTCAGGACGTCTCTTCTTGGAAGTGAAGGATTCTCTGAGCTTTAGCCAGAAGTTTCAGGGACGTCCCCAATGGAAACTTCTTGATTTTTGCATTTGTGTATTTTAAGCATTAATTAGATCACCCTTGTTGGGTGTGTATTATCCTGTGTATTTCAGGATAGGAGTTTCTACTCCCCCATATCAGCGCCAAATTCAGTCTGTTCCTATTCACATAAGACTCTGGTTGATTTCTGCAGTCTCCTCCCTGGTGCTGTGTTAATGACATTACTGCTGGCTGTCTGCCAAATTGCTCCTGCCTATTAGCAGGAATAAGGCCAAAGAGGGGAGCATGTAGCTAATCACCCTGTCTGCATGCTAAGGATCTGACTTGTGTACTCAGACATGCCCATTCTTAGCTTATACTCCTTCCCTTTGTCCTCCTTTGCTGTAGAGAATTTGGGTGGCATGCAAGGGCCTTGGGGCTTGAGACTTTCTACTGTTTGGCGCAGAAGACAGCTGTTAGCATTTACCCCAACTGTAGCCTCCATTCACATGTCTGCTGGAACACCAGAATCTTACTTTCTGTGCTAGTACCATGTCAGGAGTTGCAGGATCAAGGTCCAAATCGTTGTCATCCTGAGTACATCTGGTTTACACATACAAATAGCCACATGCTAGTGAGAATTAGAACTGGGTGGGAAATGGCTTTCCCATCTGACATCGGAATGAAACATTGAAATCTTGAAAATGTTTACGAACTGACAATCTGAAAAAAAATGTGGTTTGGGTCAATTAAGAAATTTTATTTTGATTTTGACCTTTTTATTTTCAATATTTTTTTGCTACAATTAGCTTACATTTTTTATCAAAAAGATGTTTTAAATTGAAAGATGGAATTTTTCATTTTGAACATGTCTATTGGGGCCCCTTAGGCTATTTCAAAACTTTTTCCAATCTTTTAAAACAAGACACTTGCTGAAACTGACCCTTTCTTGTGAACAAATTCATTTAATCAAAAAATCCTAATCCTATAAGGGCCAGTAAGATAAAGGAGCTACTATCAGATATAGTATGAGCTAGTATCAGATAAATGACCTAGTATCAGGCATGCCAAGCACCCCAAAACCTTAGAAACCTCCATTAAATTAGCAGCATGATATTCTTGTGTAACAGGAAACTACTCCCCTTTTTTGCATCATTCCCTCTCTTCTTTTCACACAGATTGTCTCACATACCTGCATGTACACAATCGCCTTTATGGGAAAAGGAAAATAACAAAATAGGAAGATCCGGGACAGGGGGGTTGACTCATCAGCATAGGCTGTTGTGTTCCTTTTGAATCTGTTGTGCCTGTGATTTGTTTTTTGTTTTATTGACTATTCAATATGTCGCCCTCAGGCCAGAGACTATTCATACGTCCAATAATCCTATACTAGTTTATAGCAAAATCAATGCATTGGAAATACTCTTTTATAGCATTCAAAGGAATGTTTTCACCTAGTCTTATAATTTATATTTATGATGAATTTCTGAAGCATCGAATTGTGTGAACGTGCATTATTGATGTTGCCTTTTTCTTCTGTTTTACCCCCTTAAAAAAAAAAGAGAGAGAGAGAGAATATCCTATTTGTTCTTTCTGGTTATCCAGAATGCTTTTGAATTAAAATTCTTATTTAAAATGAAAATCTCTCTTGTCCAAGCCTAGCCTTTGCTGTGAAACTGGTTCTAAAAGTTAAGTGCATAAATTGAAATAATGAGATGAATTATTGCGGTGTAGCTCTGTGCAAAAGTACCAGTCTCCCAGCATATCTTTGAGCTAATATTTAAGAGCTACTGTAGCACCCTCAAGTGGTGATGTTGATCTTTATGTATAGCTTTTTCTAATGTTTATTTCCATGCCTTAAATGATTCAGTTTCATGCATCGGGTTGAATTGTTTAGATACTAAGTCTGATCTTTAACTTTTTGTTCAGATAAAATGGCTATTGATTATAATTAGTCACACTGGAATCTGAAATGGAGGCTTGGGAAAGTTTTTCTTGCAGTGCCCAATGATTTTATGTGGCACATAAGACATTTCCTGTACCACCGAGAACTGGTGCTGCTGATTTTTGTGCTGGCAAAAACAAATGTGCCGATCTGTAGGATACCCCACAGAAACGAGAAACAAAAGCTAGGACTTGCCATGGCAAAGGACAAAGATGGAGGGTACAGCAAAAATACGAAAAGGCAAGAGCACGTCTGGAACTTGCTGAATTAGCTTCACCTTTTCAGTGAAGTTTACTGCAGTTACTTATGAAGTGTACTGTGTCTCAGTGAAGTTTTCTAGGTTTGCCTGTGTAGCACTGTGATTCAGCTTTTCTCTTGTGGCTGCCTGTTTGAGCAGGCATCCATCCTCTGACCCTCTGATTTAACACTTGTAGATATCAAGTGGGCAAAGTCTTGCCTAAAAAAATAACAGATAACATCCTATATTCATGATGGCCTCCCTTGGGACTTCACTCCTTTCCCAATACCCAAAGAAGGAAGAATCAGTAGAACATGAGACTGAGAGAGATCTGGGTTCTGTTCTGTGCTCCAATGCAGATTTGAGATACCCTGGACTTAACGTAACCCTTTTGTGCCTAGTTTCTCATTTGTAAAATGAGGATAATGATGTCTACTTACCACAAGTGTTGTGAGGCTTAGTTCATGTTTGCAAACAACTTTGAGGTCCTTGGTTGAAAATAGCTATAGGCATGCCGGTTGTCAAACAAATATTTTACAAAGTCAATTTTCTTGAGGTAGAGATCTTCTCTACGCCAAACTGGTGTCTTAAATGAAGGGATGTGTATAGTTTCGTGACTTGTGTACTTTTTTACTAGATTTTATGCCCAGTATATTTACAATTTGCAATTAAACACTCCTATCAAATATTCTATACAAAGCACAGGTCACAACTAACATTTATATGCATCTTTCAAAACATAATATAAAAGAATATAGCACAGAATGTTAAAGCAAAATCGCTGTTATAAACCTGTATTCCAGAGTCTGTGCAAACACATCTGAAGGTTTTATCGCTCAGAAGGTGTTACCTTCTTTGATACTTTTGGCGTGTTCCTGGTTGACAGAAGGGACAGCTCTCCTAGGAATTTCCTTAATTAGCTTGAAGATTCCATATAATTAAACAAGCAACTAAAATATAAGCATGTGAACTACTGTGTTCTCCCTTAAAAATCCAGTAAAGACACAGGCAACTTCGTAATAGCCTAACATTATCAGAATAAATTATTATGATAAACATTTTTGTATCAATATTGTGGTTTTGTGGTTGGAGATATTTTGTAATGTTAATTGACATCTATTCTATTGCTATATGCACAGGAATTCAATTATGTTTTTAACTATGTGTCCCAATCAGTCAATAAACCCAGGGCACACCCAACTGAGAACAGAATTTGATTCATATGGTTTTGAGAGTTGTTTTCTTTATAAGAAAACATACTGCTTAGTTAAGATTTACATGGGCATGGTTAATAGGCAAAAGCAAAGCCTCCTTGCTTTAGGCGTATAGGGCCAGACTTTTAATTGATATTTGGGTGCCTGAAGATGCGAATAGGCACCTAAGTGAGATTTTCATAATTGCCTTTATGACTAACTCCTATTGATTTCAAAAGCCTACATCCATTTCAAAATCCCACTACTCACCTGTCTGGATCTTTAGAAATCTGGCCCATAATCCCTTCAAAGAACCCACTCTGAAGGAGTGGAGTAAATTTTTAAAAGAAACCTTTTATCCTGATACAATTAAGTCCCGGAAGATTAAGATTCAGATTTAAGATGCTTAAAATGAAATCTCTTCTTGTGCGACTAGCAGGTTCATATATCATGTAGTCTGATATACTGCTATCTGTGCTGTTAACATCTGTGAAACCACTAAGGACATGCCCAGACAATCTTCCATCAGTACTTCACTCATCCCCATGTCCTGTGTTCCATAAGAAATTAATGCATTTGACTGGACACCTAATAATAAGCCAATTTATTTGCTGATACTTAATAGCAATTGACCAAAAATCTTAACAAACCCTTCAGCTAGCTTCAAAAGTCCTAAATTGTTTCGGGTCTCGTATGACTGTGAGTTGAATAAATGGGCCAGTTTGTATTTAGAAATGTATTTATAAATGGATTAATTTGTTTTACCTTTTTTAAAGATGGGGATGTATGGGCAGGAAAAAACCCACTGGTGTATACCAGTCCTAAACTTCCTTCTTTTTCAAATGAAGAATGTCAGTCTGATCTTCTGTTGTATATCCAAGGATTCAGTTTAGTTCCTTTCACTCCAATCAGAAAGCTGTCTGTCAGCCAGAGATTTGGTAACAATAAGTCCCAAGAAGCATAGTGCTGTTTAAAGGGAATCTTTTTATCATGGGGAAGAAGTCTTCAAACCAAACTGATCTGTTCCTTTTTAAAGCTCCGATACGTCTTTGAAATATTGCCGGGCTAAATCCCTTGCATTTAACTAGAATTTTACTTTGTCTGCAAGTTCCTTTTGGCAGGTAGAAAATTCAGAATTTCTCTAAAGTCCCTTCTTCTGCCATTGTAATATTAAATATAAAGGGTGGCATTAGGCCGTTCCAGAATGGGGTCTCAGAGGTACAGACATATTTCAGGTGCCAGGATGGAGAGAGAGCCCTGAAAACCTGCATCACATAGGATCATAGGACTGGAAGGGACATTGAGAAGTCATCTAGTGCAGTCGCCTACATTTTTGGCAGGACTAAGTATTATCTAGACCATCCCTTATAGGTATTTGTCTAACTGCTCTTAAAAATCTCCAATGATGAAGATTCCACAACCTCACTAGGCAGTTTATTCCAAGTGCTTAACTACCCTGATAATTAGAAATTTTTTCTTAATGTCTTTGCTGCAATTTAAGCCCCTTGCTTCTTGTTCTATTCTCAGAGGTTAAGGAGAACAATTTGCCGTCTTCCTCTTTGTAACAACCTTTTATGTACTTGAAAACTTATCATATTCCCTCTCAGTCTTCTCTTCTCCAGACTAAGCAAACCAATTTTTTCAATCATCTCTCACAGGTCATGTTTTCTAGACCTTTAATCGTTTTTGTTGCACTCCTCTGGACTTTCTCCAATTTGTCCACATGTTTCCTGAAATGTGGCTCCCAGAACTGGACACAATACTCCAGTTGAGGCCTAATCAACGTGGAGGAAAGCAGAAGAATTACTTCTCGTGTCTTGCTTACAACACTCCTGCTAATACATCACAGAATGAAGTTTGCTCTTTTTGCAACATTGTTACACTGTTTGACTGGTATTTAGCTTGTGATCCACTATGACCCCCAGATCCCATTCCACAGTACTCTTTTCTAGGGATTCATTTTGTATGTGAGTAAGTATTCTTCCTAAGTAGAATACTTTGCATACGTCCGTATGGAGTTTCATTCTATTTATTTCAGACCATTTCTCCAGTTTGTCCAGATCATTTTGAATTTTAATCCTATCCTCCAAAGCACTTGCAACTCCTCCCAGCTTGGTATCGTCCACAGACTTTATAAGTGTACTCTCTATGCCACTATCTAAATAATTGATTTATGATTGATGAAGGTATTGAACAGAACAGGACCCAGAACTGATCCCTGCGGGACCCCACTTAATATGCCCTTCCAGTTTGACTGTGAACCACTGATAACTACTATCTGGGAACAGTTTTTCAACCAGTTATGCACTCGCCTTATAGTAGCTCCATCTAGGTTGTATTTCCCTAGTTTGTTTATAAGATGGTCATGTGAGACAGTATCAAAAGCCTTACTAAATTCCAGATATACTACACCTACCACTTCCCCCCATCCACCAGGCTTGTTACCCTTTCAAAGAAGGCTATCAGGTTGGTTTGACACAATTTGTTCTTGACAAATCCATGTTGACTGTTACTTATCACCTTATTATCTTCTACGTTTTTGCAAATTGATTGTTAAAATATTTGCTCCATTATCTTTCCAGGTACTGAAGTTAAACTCACTAGTCTGTAATTCCCTGGGTTGTCCTTATTTCCTTCTTTATAGATTTACACTATTTACCCTTTTCCAGTACTCTGGAATCTCTCCCATCTTCTATGACTTTTCAAAAATAATTGCTAATGGCTCACATATTTCCTCAGTCAGCAGCTTGAGTATTCCAGGAAGTATTTCATCAGGCCATGGTGACTTGAAGACATCTAACTTATCTAAGTCATTTTTAACTCATTCTTTCCCTATTTTAGCCTCCGATCCTACCACATTTTCACTGGCATTCGCTATGTTAGACATCCAATTGCTACTAACTTTTTCTGTGCAAACTGAAACAAAAATGTCATTTAGCACTTCTGCCATTGCCACATTTTCTGTTATTGATTTTCTCCCCTCATTGAATAACAGGCCTACCCTGTCCTGGGTCTTTCTCTTACTTGTAATGTATTTGTAGAATGTTTTCCTGTTACCCTTTATGTCTCTAGATACTTTGCTCTTGTTTTGTGCCTTGGCCTTTCTAATTTTGTCCCTACACACTGGTGTTATTTGTTTATATTCATTCTTTGTAATTTGACCTAGTTTTCACTTTTTGTAGGACTCATTTTTGAGTTTCGTATCATTGAAGATCTAGTTAAGCCAGGTTGGTGTCTTGCCATACTTCCTATCTTTCTTACGCAGTGGGATAGTTTGTTCTTGTGCCCTTAATAATGTCTCTTTGAAAAACGGCCAACTCTCTTGAACTGTTTTTCCCCTTAGACTTGCTTCCCATGGGATCTGACCTACCAACTCCCTGAGTCTGCTTTCTTGAAATCCACTATCTTTATTTTGCTGTTTTCCCTCCTACCATTCCTTAGAATCACAAACTCTACCATTTCATCATAATTTTCCCCCAAGCTGTCTTCCACTGTCAAATTCTCAATCCATTCCTCCCTATATGTGAAAATTAGCCTCTCCCCAGTAGCTTTCTCCAACTTCTGAAATAAAACATTGTCTCCAATATATTCCAAGAACTTGTTGGGTAATCTGTGCCCTGCCATTTATTTTCCCAACTGATGTCTGGGTAGTTGAAGTCCCCCATCACCATCAAGTCCTGTGTTTTGGATGATTTTGTTAATTTTTTTTTTAAAGTCTCATCTACCTCTTCTTCAGGGGTCAGTGGTCTGTAATAGATCCCTACCATGACATCACCCTTGGCTTTCTACCCCTCTTATCCTTACCCAAAGAGTTTCATCAAGTCTGTCTCCTATTTCCATCTCAAACGCAGTTCAACTGTATACATTTTTAATATATAAGGCAATACCACCTCCCTTTTTTCCCTGCCTGTCCTCTCTGAACAATCTGTACCCTTCTATACCAATATTCCAGTCATGTATTATTCCACCAAGTCTCTCTGTGATGCCAACTATGTCGTAGGTAGTTCAAGTTCTTCCTGCTTACTTCCCATACTTCTTGCATTAGTGTACAGATATCTAAGATGCTGATATGATTCCGCCTCATGTTCTCTCTGGTCTCTCCCTTATCACTGCTGTAACAGCCCAGGCTCCCCACAGAGTCTGACCCTTCTCCCAGGTCTCCATTTTGACTTATCTGAGGGCTATAGTTACCTGCCCCCATCGAACCTAGTTTAAAACCCTCCTCACTAGGTTAGCCAGTCTGTATCCAAATATGCTCTTCCCCTTCCTTGATAGGTGGATCCCATCTCTGCTTAGCAGTCCTTCTTCCTGGAATAGCATCCTGTGGTCAAGGAAGCTGAAGCCCTCCTGGCAACACCATCCTCGCAGCCAGGCATTCACCTCCAGAATGCATCTATATCTGCATGGGCCCCCTACCCTTGACTGGAAGGATTGAAGACAACACCACCTCCTCTTCACCCTTCATCCCAGAGCCCTGTAGTCACTTCTGATCTGCTCTGGGTCATGGACGATCCTCAACAATCTCTAACTTCTTGGATACGGTCCCTCGGCAGACAGCATACCTTCCAGGATGCCTGGTGAGGTTGTCAAATGGGTGCCTCTACCCCTTCAGAAGAGAGTCATCAACCACCACTACCCTATGTTTCCTCCTGGGAGTGGTGGCTGTGATCCTCCGAGCCTTGGGGTTACATGATTTCTCTTCCTCTATCTTTGGGGGTGGTTCCTCATTGCTAGGGCAGCATAACAGTTCTTCCTCATTATCAGGGGCAGGTTGGAAGTAGGAGTGGAGCACTGCCTGCTGCCAGAAGTAACCAGGAGTCAGTGTCCTCCCTGTGGCAGAGCCGTATCCTCTCCTGTTGGCGTGGCAGCAGTCCTCTCTCGCTGGATAGCTTCCTCCACCTTTGATGTCTCCATATGAATACTCTCAATGAATTCCTTATGGGCATGGGTGCTCCTCAGCCTAGCCCCCTCCTCCTCCTATAGCTCTCCCTCCTGCTTCCTGAGAGATTCCACCAGCAGACACCTTTCACCCTAGGTGGTCCCCCCCAGCCTGGCTTTCCGGGAGTGGAAAATGCAGGCCACAGTCTCTGCAAATCCACATCAGGATCTGGGTAGAGTATGGTCAGGTTCTCTGTCTGGATACGGGTGCAAGTGGAGGAGAGAGGAGCAACATTGGCACGGCTATTTGGCCCTTCCTAACCATAATGATTATATTATGACTTCCTCTTCCAAACTCCTTCTCAGACTCCTCCGTTCACTAGCTCCCCTGGGTCACTTAGCCTCTGGCTTTTAAGGCCTTCTCTCATGGATCAGCCCTACCCCCTCATTAGTCACACACGGGGATTGTGATCAGAAGGCTGATTAAGGCTGATCAAGATGATCAAGGCTGATCCAGGGAACAAAGGCTCAAATAGTCCCCGAACACACACAACCTTTATCAACCTTTAACGCCAAACACAATCCCAACTGATCCCGTAACTTTAAGTAACCTGAAAGAGAGAGAAAAACACAAACAGCCAAAAAACAAACAGCCAAACAAACCTCAGTCACCCCCACGATTACATGTACAGTTACATCATGCCTCATACATCCAGTCAGCAATTTAGAACATAAGAATGGGAAGAACAGGGTCAGCGGTATTCCTGTAATAGGGATGGAAGTGGTCCAGGTTATACAATAAGTAGGGACTTCTCAAACATGACAATATGTAGCTGCACAGACAACTTACATAGATCAGTCATTGAGGATAAGATGGAATTTTTCCATCCATTCTTTGTAAGGCTTCAGCAATAAAGCTCACATTTCTGTAACAGCCACCTCAATCTTTAGAGCTTCTTTATGAAGCAACATCTGCTCATTTTTCCACTGATGAGCTCCTCCAAAAATCATCTTAATCAGGCAGCTGAGTTGTCTGTATACCCAATTTTGTGTACCCAACTTTACTATCAAATATTGGCAAAACTTTGCTGCACAGTGAATTAGTGAAGAATATATGTGTTAGAGACCAGATTACAACATTTGCCACATCCTGCAAGAAAGACTGTCAGATATTTTTTATACTCTGAGGACAGCTGTAGCTCTCCACATCTGTAATCATAGAATCATAAATGTGTGGACTGGAAGGGATCTCAACAGGTCAATTAGTCCACTTCCAGCACTCAAGACAGGAATGTTTAGTCTCTCTGCCTGTCTTAGTGACATAGTTTCATGGTTTCATCATAACTTCATTCAGATAAAGGTTTTAAAGAGGGAAGTGCTTTTTTGAGTGAGAGGAACAACCTCCAGCACAAATCATTATTATTATTATTTACTAAATGTATTTATTTGTATTGCAGCAGGAGTACAAGGCGTGGCCCCATTATGCTATGTGCTGTACAGAGTCCTCGATCTCCCTTTGCTAGTCAGGCCTCCCAGCTGCCCCCACTGGTAGTAAGCCTGACTCCGTCATTGCTCTTGTACTCTCCCTTTCCTACATGTCATTTGTCTGCATTTCATCACCTCTTTCACCATTTCACCATTTGCAGAACTGTAGAAACTAGAGCTGGAAAAGACCTGTCTGGTCTAGTCCATCCCCTTGCCAACTGGTAGGATTATTCCTTACAGTATATTTCTAATGCTTTGTTTGGAACATTGAAAAATAAGATTGAAGAATGGGATTGCCACCCCTTACCTGTGGAGAGTATCCTGTTCTTGGGGGATCTCACTTTGAGAATAATTAGTTGATATTCAGCCTACATCTTCTGTCTCTTGATTTCATCCAGTTACTCCTAGTTGTGACCTCTTCTATCTAATGTATTTATGTATCTCAGGTATTTCCAGGATACCAATCACTATAAAGTTCAGCATCCCATGTAGCACCCTCAGGTTACAAATACATTTTCATCGTTGGTGTTTACAACATTGACTTTGCATGTGTTGCTATGGCACTGCCTTCACTCTACCTCTGCCTAGCTGTTCCTTTATCTACTCACCTTAATGACAGAAACTCATTTCTCTTTGCACCCGCTGAGCCTCATCACTTCAGACAACCATGTTTGTACAAGCAGTATGATTGTGTCACCCCCAACCTCAGACAACTCCTCCAGCTCCCACTTCATTTCTGGGTTTTGTAACAGGGTAAGGGGGGGGCAGGTAGATGTTCTCTGCCCTCGTGGGTCCTGCGCTCTTCCGGCCCGGCCAGTGGTGCAGCTGGAGGAAGGTGAGCTGGAGGGGTAGGGGAAGACGGGGCCCGCTCTGCCCCAAGTTCTGCTACCTTCCCTTGGGTCAGTCCGTGGTCTGCTCCCTGCTTCCCCAGCTGGGTCTGCTGCCTCTGGTGTTGTGGCAGCAACCGTGGAAGCTCCAAGCTCCTGCAGGCTGCCAGCTCCAAACTGCCAACTCTAAACTGCAGGCTTTCAAACTGCAAACTCCAACCTGTAAACTCCAACCTCTGCACCTCCTCAGTTCAAACTCCTCACTTCACAACTGCCTGCCTGAACTGAAGGCTTTGCTGAGCCTGGGGCTAATATACATGCCTTCTAGCACCCTTGCATAGCCATCTGACCTGGCCCTGTCACAGTTTCTTTCCTTTCTTTGTAAAATCCTCTGTGGTGTGAGTCCACTTAGTCTCACTGGGTTGTCTCTCTGTTCCTCTAGGGATCTCATATTAGCCTCCTCTCTGTCCATCCACGTACATTCTAGTTACTCCATGTGAGCCTTCTCTTTTGCAGCATTTGCCATGTGGATCGGCTGTTTTGTTTCTTTCTGCCTCATCAACTCTCCGTGTCAATTAACATCACTTCTGAAAACCACTTTTTTTCTCTAGCCTGTACCTCTTCATTTTTTTCCGTGTTTTGTCCCTTACGATTTTATAATGTTGGTTGCTAGAGGAAGCAGAGCCAGTCTCCAAATGAGATGCCGCTTTCAGAAAGCTTGCAATTCGTTGTCTATTTCAAGTGTCACACAAGCAACAAACTTTTGAGATCTTGCCAGTCCTGCGAAGAGGTCGGTTGTGTTTTCTATCGGTTGTTAGTGTCTTGGGTCAACACTTCATGAGTGTGTCAGTTAATCCATTCAAATGGCTGTAGTGTAGGTGGAGCTTTTCCGGGGAGCAAAAGTTGAGAGGCCATTCCCTAGAAGCTGTAGCCCAGACAGAGCAGCAGTTATTCTTAGCCGTATACTACGACTGTAGGGTCCAAACAGACTAGCGTCTGGGGAGGAGCTAGTTAATGCTGCTCCTGCCTTGCCTTCTAAGCTCCTACAATTCCTGTGTGCTTTTCCACTTCCTTTCCTCCACTGTCACCCATGGTCCTTGTCACCTTCTGTCTTTGGGTCTGTTTCCTCCTTGGCCCTTTGTCCTCACCTGCCCCCAACCCCTTCCTCTCTTGTATTTTTTCTACCAGAACTTCTCCCAGAACTCATTTCCCCACCCTCATCCAGAGTCCTGGAGCCTACTGTTCCAACACACCCTGAATTCCCCACATCTAGATACCATTCCCTCCCCCATCAGCAGTGTTCCCCCCTCCTGGAGCACTGGAGCATTCAACCCACCGTGCCCTGGAGAAGTATTCTTTCCCAACTGTACCCTCTCTGTTCAGGCTTAGTAGCTTTTCTTTGCAGCCATAAAGGCTATTTGTTGTCTGGTTAACCTTGGGGGGCCTGGGACAAATATTTCCTTTATCCTTCCCACTTGTCTCCCAGAATTAGCACTATCTTCAGCTGCTTGTCTGCATAAAAAATATTTAATTTTGACATTGTTTTGCGATGCAGTTTGCACAAAAAATGCTATACAAAATGAAGCTGAATAGTATTGTTTGCTAATCTCAAACAGCGCATTTCCCCCAGTCTTCAGCAGAATCCACATTGTCAGTGTGAGTTTTGTGCATTGATTCAGGGTCACATGTTTCCTTAAACTTCATAGACAGGGTTTAAGTGGCATTGATACTGTCAGCCAAGAGCTCCCTGTTTGCTCTTCCCAGCACAGCTATTAGATAAAAACTGGACCAAGTCAGTCTCTGGAGAGTAGCCTGCTGCAGGGTCAACACAGAAAAGAGAAATTTTGCTCTTCTATTTTTTAGATGGCACAAAATTGCAAATAAATAGATGGCATAAGCTTGAGGCCATTAAAGTTTCGCGAATTGAAAGTTTTATCTGAGTAAAACAAATTCTTACAAGAGTGGAAAAAATCTGTTTGGTTTGTTTAGTGCTTGGCAAGTTGGTATTTAGATAACATCTCTGGCAAGTGGTTTTTATCTCTAGATTTGAGATCCTATGTTAAGAATGGCTATGGAATTTGTGGTGTTCCATGACACTAGAAGATTCTCTACTGATCAAGTGAACTATTGACATTTGCAGAGCAGCTACATTCATGCCATTAAACTAGTACTATAGCCTGAGCTAAAGCTAATGTCTAGTTAGTGGACCAGGCTAGATTTTGTCTGTACTAGCCATAGCTTAACCTCCAATACTTTGTATTCAGACTAAGAAATTTTCTAAAATGACTAGTTAAGAGAGATTTTCCTGTTCTGAAATATCAAAATGGTCCCAATTTGAAAGTCACTTTAGCTGATGTTTCCCCTTAAAAATAGTGTCTTACTCCTTGTAACTATTAACATATGAAAAATAATAGGAAGCTTTGTTGTTTAGCTTTCCCCATTTTCATACAACAAATGCTGTAGTGTCTGGATGCCAAGTTCAATAGTAAATAGAGACATTCATTTCCAACAAAGGATATGAAGGTGGAACAAGAAGAACTTTGCAATCCTTAATCTTAGACACAAAGTTGTTTTCAGAGGACTATCCACAACGACTCCACAATCTCTTTCTTGAGTGATAACAGCTAATTTAGACTCCATCTTTTTGTATGTATCGTTGGTATTATATTTTCCAATGTGCACTACTTTGTATTTATCAATGTTGAATTTCATCTGCCATTTTGTTGCCCGGGCGCACAGTTTTGTGAGAGCCCTTTGTAGCTCTTTACAGTTAGCTTTGGATTTAACTATCTCAAGTGATTTTGTATTGACTGCAAACTTTGCCATCTCACTCTTTACCCCCTTCTCCAGATAATGTATGAATATGTTGAATATCACAGGCCCTGGTACAGATCCTTTGGGGGACCCCACTACCTCTCTCCACTATGAAAATTGATCATTTATTCCTACCCTTCATTTTCTGGCTTTTAACCAGTTATTGACCCAGTTAGTCCATAACTGCTTAAAAGCCTTTGGGGTCAGCTCTTGTCAAAGGCTTTCTGACAGTAGAAGTACACTATGTGAACTGGATCACTCTTGTCCACATGTTTGTTGACTCCCTCAAAGAATTCTAGTAGATTGGTGAGGCATGACTTCCCTTTACAAAGCCATGTTGACTCTTCCCCAACAAATCGTGTTCAACTATGTGTTTGATCATTCTGTTCTTTATTATAGTTTCAACCAATGTGCCTGGTACTGAAGTTAGGCTTCTGGGCCTGTAATTGTCAGGATCGCCTCTGAAACCTTTTTTTGAAAATTGGCATTATGTTAGCTACCCTTCAGTCATCTGGTACAGAGGCTGATTTTAAGTGATAGGTTACATTTCACAGTTAGTAGTTCTGCAGTTTCATATTTGAGTTCTTTGGCATGCTTGAGTGGTTATCATCTGGTCCTGGTGGCTTATTACTGTTTAATTTATCAATTTGTTCCAAAACCTCCTCTAATGACACCTCAGTCTGGGATAGTTCCCCAGATTTGTCACCTACAAAGAATGGCTCAGAATGTTGGAATCTCTCTCACAACTTCTGCAGTGAAGACTGATGGAAAGGATTCATTTAGTTTCTCCACAATGGCCTTGTCTTCTTTGAGTGCTCCTTTAGCACACTGATCATCCAGTGGCCCCACTGGTTGTTTGGCAGGCTTTCCTGCTACTGATGTACTTAAAAAAAATTGCTATTCAATATTTATTTCTTTTGACAGTTGATCTTCACATTCTTTTTTGCTCTCCCGAATTATATTTTTATACTTGACTTGCCAGAGTTTATTCTCCTTTCTCTTTTCCTCACTAGGATTTGACTTCCAATTTTTAAAGGATATCTCTTTGCCTCTAACCTCCTATTTTATTCTGTTGTTTAGCCATAGTGGCATTTTTGACCCTATTACCGTTCTATGTTTTTGGTTTTTGTATTATGATGTTTTTAAATAGTTTCCATGCAGCTTGTAGACATTTCACACTTGACTGTCCTTTTAATTTCCATTTAACTATCTTCCCCTTTTTTGTATAGTTCCCCTCTTTGAAGTTAAATGCTACTGTGGTGGGTTTCTTTGGTATTTTCCCTCATACAAGGATGTTAAATTTAGTTACATTATGATCACTATTACTAACAGGTTCAGCTATATCACATCTTAGATTAGATTGTTTGCTCCACTTAGGACTAAATCAAGAATTGCCTGTCCCCTTGTACCTTTTAAAATGTCATTAAAACATAATAGAATTGCTGCTTCAGAGAAAATATATTTGTTAAAATAATACATTTATATGGAAGGAAATTTTACTAGTTAGGAACTTGTATTCTGTACACAATATTGTATCCTGGACTGACAACCAGGTGTTTGGGAGGAATCATATTTGTTTTTAAGGTTCTTATTCTCGTTTTCAGTTTTGTTTCCAGGATGTTGGTGAAGGATAGAGTTTTTTAAGGAGATTAATTTAATTATGTATTTAAAGTCCTCAGGTTTCAGTATTTGTATTTTGGAAGCTTTTATGTTTTACTTCTAAGTTTATTTCACAATACAAATTACTTTCTTTACCAAAATAACATCCAAAGCTGACTTGCTCTTTTTTTCTGTAATGAAATCACATTTGTGCAGTGTCTGCACAGGTGTTATTTATTGCCACTTGGACGTTGAATTTCAAATGCTGGTGCTTTTTCAGGGGTGGAGGTGTCTATCCTGCTTTCTGTGCTGCCATGGTGCCTATGCATTATGATACACTGTTTCATTACATAGTCACATACACAGACCCATGTCATTCAGTGCACAAATGGACAGAATGAATGAGGAACAGGATGGATAGAAGAAAAAGGGAGCACTCTATTTTGGGCATTGAACTGGGGCTTATGAGTGCTGGGTTCTATCATTGGCTTTGCAGCATGGACAAGATATAATTAGACTTGGAAGAATTTGAATTTTATTTTTTTTTAAATAATTGTGATGGATAATAGTGATGTTTATTTTTAAACTTTAAATTTTTTTGTCTGTTTAAATTTTCACAATGGGTAAACTTTTGGGGGTGAGTCAGACAATAAGGGAGGGAACCATTTTTTAGTGAAAGTAGATGTTGAGATTCAAAAAGTTAAAGCTTTATAACCATTAAACACTAATGGTCAATATCACATACAAAGTAAATATCCATAAATTAACTCTAATAAGTTCACAAGCTGCATTTTTCTTACTCTGCTTAACTTTAAATTTCTATTAGTACTGATGGAAATATTCTGTCGATTTGTGTGCATACAGTGAAATCAATGTTTACTGACATTTACTGAAAAAATTTAATCGTTCCAGCCTAACCATAACATATATGCACCAGGGTCTTAAATTAGGTTGCATGGACCCCAGTCCTGAGACTTCCTGTGCATAGGCAGACTTCCTTGCCCTCATGGAACCCCATTGTCTGCAAGAAGTTGCAGGATCTGGGCCTTAATTCTGGTATTTCCTAACTTTTGTGGGTTTGACTTTGCAACCTGAATTTTTTTAATATAGTATTTGGTATATAAATAGATATACATTATCCCATGCGGTGTATGTTGTAGGTATAGTCCAAATTTGAACATATGAAATCTCACTTGTCAAGAATTTAAAAAAAAATAATTGAAAGCTATTGGAATTATATGGGCTGCGCAGGGAGTCTTAATCTTTCCCTTTTGAACTGTGGATTAGACCAGATCTATTTTATTCTTCCTTTATCATCAGTAGTTTTTCTTACTTTTGTGCAATCATTCATGGTTTCTCTGCTATTTTTGCCTTTTTGTTGATGCTTCCTTTATAACCCATCTTGTTTGATTTTAAGGGGGAAAAACTATTTTTTTCTTTTAATTTGTTTGTTACCCTGTATCTTTGCTGTTTGTTGCAAATAGTTCCAATTAGTCATGAGATCACAGGAGAGTTCACTGACTTATTCATGCAACTTCCCATTGATCATAATGAGATTTAAATGAGGAAGTTGACAAGAATTCTGGACTAATGTTCAGTTCACTAGTGACAGATCCATGAATCAATCATGTGAACCACTGACCTATGGAAGTTTCATTGGTTACATTTAAGTAACTATGGTAGAATGCATACAGAGACCTTTACTTCTAAGAGTCATGAGTTCACTTTCTAGTTTTAATTAAATGTCAGGATCTAAGTTCTGAAGATCAAAATGATTATTTTTCTTTCAAGTGCTGTCAGGAAGGAAGCACTGCATGTATTTCCCCCCCCCTCCCGATGAGATAAGGGTTCCTTTTCATCTAAATGTTATGATTTTCCATTCCTGACTTGGAAGACATGAAAATAATATAGTGTATGAAAATTGGTTGGGTGTAAAGTGGTTTAGCCGAGGAAAAGCAGGTTAATTGCAAAACTGCTTAATTTTTTTCTTCACGCTGTACACTTTGTTATTTTAAAAGATATATGGATAATGGAATTATTTTTTTGTAATCAAATTAAAAGTTTAAGCGAGATCCAACTGTTTAAATAGTAAATTATTTCTGCTTCAGATCCATTCCCTAAACTGTAACTGAGGGGAAAAGAGGATTGATCAAAAGAGCTTGAGCGATCTGTATGTAGGCACCTAGAGGTGTGGACTACGTTGGGCTAATTGCATCGTGCTGGCTAACTTGGATAGGAGAAGACTTCTGCTAGCAGAGGAAGGGGAGATGACAACGTTGGCTCCTTGTCTTTCTCCTTAGCCCCCGACTTTAAAACCTAAGCATCTGTTGCTATGGAAACCCAGTCGCTGGATGCTCAGAGAAGATGAACTGAAACCCTCTCTGCCGAAGCAATCCCACGGGCGACACGTTGGACACCCATTGCACAATCCCCCGGGCCCGCTTGCACATTTTCTCCTCCACCAGCTGCAGAAGTGCACCAATTAGTGGCCCCCTTTAGCCTTGGCATTGACACAGCGCGAAGCCCGGCTCGGCTTGTTTTGCTGTCTAACCGGGGGGGGGGGGCCGGTGCTGAGAGCGAGCGAGCCCCTCTCGCAGTCTGCGCCCCCCCGCAAACCGCTTTGGGTCCCGCCGTCCCCGCTGCGTTGTGGCAGGCGCCGCGGGCCGGGAGCACAGTTGGGGCGGATTTCCACAGAGGGGCGCTGGAGCACGTTTTAATGCAGCAAAATGAATTAATAGCGAAACAGCCCGCGGCCCCCATTTCCGGGGTGTCACAAACTCAAAACAACGCGGGCCGAGGGGGGCAGGGGCCCCGCGGCTTCGGGGGCCGCCGCTCGCTGCCGGCAGCCCGAGGTCAGAGCGCAAAGAAACGGGGGGGGGGAGCAGCTCGCCCCGCGGCTCGGTCCCGGCGGGGAGTTTGCGGGGCGCCCCCGCTGGGCTTTGAACGCCCGGCCGCTGGGTCCCGCCTCCCGGCGCCTCCGGCTCCTTTGCTCAAGTTCTCAAGCCAACGGGAGCTGGCTGCAGACGGAGGAGCCCCCCCCGGGCGCCCGCCCCCCCGGGCGCCCCAGCGTGCTCCGCATTCCCGGTGTGCAGCCCGCTCCTGCGCTCGCGCCGCCCGGGCCGGCACTGCTGGCGCGCGCCCAGGGAGCACGGACAGCCGCCGACTCATCC
>ML675603.1:14210073-14240931 GCA_007922155.1 Mesoclemmys tuberculata
CCCCCCCCCCCCCCCGCCCGGCGGCCCGGGCCCCCCGCCCCCGCCAGCCCCATTTAAAACCGATCCTCCCCGGCGCCATTAGCCGGGGTCCGCCTTCTCCGGGAGCCTCGGTTCAACCTGGGCTGGCGCCTGCAGCGCTCGCGGGGCCTGTTGCAATTATTTTGGGTAACTCCCCCCCCGCGGGGGCAGCGGGAAGGGCGGGCGCACGCAGCGGCCCCGTCCCGCCCGGCTCGGCCGAGCAGCGCGCCCCGCGCAGCATGCGGTGACCCCGCAGCCCGGGAACGCGGCTCCCTCCCTCCCGCCCGCGGACTGGGCTCCATGGCTTCGCTGTACCAGCGCTTCAGCGGCAAGATCAACACGTCCCGCTCCTTCCCCGCGCCGCCCGAGGCCAGCCGCCTGCTGGGCGCTCCGGGCGCCGAGGAAGACGGCAGCGCCGCGGGCAAGAGCGCGCGCCCGTCGCCCCAGGAGAGCAGAGCCCGCTTCCAGCCCCGGCCGCGCAGCGACGGCGAGGAGGAGGATGTAAGCCCCTTGCCGTGTCCGGCCGGCTGTCCGTCCGTCCGTCTCGCGCGGGGCTGCCTCCTCTGGCCTCTCTCCGCCTGCACCCGCCAAACGCCGGGCTTTCGTGGTGGCCATCCGCAGGCAGCCCGGGCTCGCTGCGGGAGGCGGGCTGGGACCTCTCCGGCTGGCCCCTGCCGTGGCGAAATGTGCCCGGGGGGGGGGGTCGGGGCCTTTGGGACCCGCCCGTGCAGGCAGCCCGGGCTCCCTCCCCTCCGAGCCGGGCCAGAAGTTTGCGCCCTCGACCAGTGCCCCCGGGGGGACAGAGGGCTCCACTTTGCCCCCCCTCCTCTTGGCCTTCCTGCCCGGCTCCAGAGCCCGGCCGGGGGGACTTAGCACCCGCTCCACGGCCTGTGTTTGCTCTGGTTTTGCCCCCCCCCCCGACGCCTGTGTAACGGCCGGCCCGGGACGCGAACCCGCGAACAGGTTGCAGAGGGAGCCGCAAACTTCTCGTCGCGCGCCTGGCGCCGCGGGCCTGCCCCGCTTGCCCGGCCTTTGCCTATTGCTTTAGCGACGAACTGCCCAGCCGGGCCCCGGGCTTGTTGCTGGGCTCGTGGGCGGAAAGGGTTAAACTCACCTGTGGCTCGGTTGTTCCCCGTTATCTTCTTGGGCGAGATGTCCGAGGGCAGGAGCGGGGGAGAGTCCAGGCGACAAAGGGAGTCCCCGTGGCTAGTTCAGCCTGGCGGGGCAGGTGCTAGAGCTGTAAAAGGGGTTGGATGTTCCCTGTGTGTGTGCAAACTGTAAGGGGGAAAGTCGCTGCCACTTGGCAGAATATTTGTCTCGTGCGTTCCCGGGGTAGCCGGGTTAGTCTGTACACAGCCAAAGCAGAGTCCTGGAGCGCCCTAAAGCGTGTGCCCGCAGAAACGTGTTAGTCTGTAAAGTGCTACAGGACTCTCGCTGGTTTTCTGGCTATGAACGTGCTCGTTTTCCCTAGGTAGGTTTGCAGCTGAGCTCAGTGTCAATGGTGGAAATCACTGGTAATTATCCCTTCTCAGTAGCTACAGAAGAACGCGGGTGAAACAATCGCTTTATGTCTGCATCCCCGAAACCCCGGTGGGGAGACGTATTGTAAGGAGGAGAGCGGTGGGATTTGGGGTTTGCCCTGGAGTGGGGTTTTTTCCCCCCTTCCATAAAAGCTTTGTGTGGCAGGGAAAGCGGATTGAGTTTTCCTAGCAGAGAGGAACGCTGGTGTAAAACCATTTCCACTCTGTTCATTTCCGAGGGCCAGTCGTTAGAGGAGACGAGTTTACTTTTCCCAGGGACGTGTGGACATCCCAAACACGACCCGCAGGGACCGGGGGTGGAGGGACGTCCACGTGAAGGTAACTCGCACAAAACTAAGAACACCGGGGACGTTCTTTGTAAAAGCGTAGATTTCAAACCCTTTAATTCTGAAACTCGCTCTTGTTAATGGGATGCTGGAGTTGAAATCTGTCGAAACGTCATTTTATTGGCCTCTAGGTGTCGCTACGAGAAAGCGAAGTTGCTGCTTCCTGTTATTGGGCCCTGGAATATTTTTCTCCTCTGGCTTTTTTTTTTTTAAATTTAGCTTGGAGCGTGTCTTTTTTTGGTTTTCAATACGACAGATGTCTGGAATTGCTTATCTGATCATCAAAAGCGTTGAGCCGAGAAACAAAGGGAATGTAACGTGCAAATGATTTCTGCTGACTGCTCTAAAAAACTCAAACAGACCCTCTTTTCTAAAGTTAGGCGCATTAGTAGAGTGATCTGCATAACACAAATCTGCATTGCAAAGGCTTTTGCCTCTAAACGAGGGCAAATAAAGACTGTGTACCGAAAGAGTTCAGATTAATTCCAAAACCACGTTGCTAGACCGCAAGGGTGAGGTTTTTTAATTTTTTCAAATCTTTTTAGAAAAAGAACTGTGCCTTTAACTGTAAGAGTTGTGTACCATGTCAGGCATGTGAACTGCAATCCAAATGTGATTGATTCATAAGCTTCACATACATTTCCCTAGAGGATCATTTAGGGAGTTAAGATTAAGCAGTAACCAAAAAAGGAAGTAATGAAATTTGCGTTTAGAATGACTATTGTAGAAATATTCAGTGAACATTTCTGACTCGGGTTGGGCTAGGTCCAGAATTCCAAATAGTCACAATATTTGGGTAATAACCCTTGGTTTGTTTAGATCTGTACCGTAAATCAGAATTAAGTTGTGGAAGCCAGTTGTGCTATGGGATGGAATAATGAGAGACCTTTAATGTGGTAAAAATTTGATTTTGAAAATATGAGAGGCAGAGGCACCCATTATGCTGCACTCCCCGCACATTTCCTCATCAGCTCTGGAGAGCTCTGGCTTTGGGAGCTGTCCCAGGTGCTGAAGTGATCCAACTCTGCCGGGGAATAAGCTTTGCCCTGGGCAATTCAAACAGAAACTGGTGGCCTTATTGCTCTGTTGCGCTTTGTTGTCAGGCAGTGAAGTGTGGTCGGATATACACCAGGCAGATGTCTGACCTCGGCCATTGAACACTCGGAGTAAACAGAACGAGTTTCTTTCTTTTGCAGTCGTGCTGGCTTCTGACTATCTGGGTGACAGCGACAATGAGGCTGTCGCAGGACAAATTCATGCAGCTTTTGGTATAAAATCTCGAAGGGGAAAACAAAAACGTGAAGCAGGCACAAGGACAAAACTGGGTGCATGAAGGACAAAGGTGGTGTGATTTGGTGATACATATGTGCAGAATCCACTTACATTGAAGAGAGAGGATACGGATTGCTGGCACTTCTGTTGAATTGTATTGGCATATGCTATGGCTGCTTGTAATTAGGGGGAGCCTGCCAGTCAGTGCTTGCGTGCAAAACCCCCTTTGAGAGAATTTAACCTCTGATGTAAATTTCAGACTGAGGCTGAAAATGAAGATTCAAGCTCTTTTTTTTCCCAGTGGAGGATTTTTCTTTTCTTTTCCAAATTTCAAATTAATCAGTGCAACAGTTTCTAAGTCAGAGGTAGGAAATACAAAAAGGGCTTTTTGAGGATGTGGAAGGGGGTAATGCTTCAACTAGAAATACAGCTCAGATTTCTTTTAAAAAATAACAAAGTTGTTTTATAATGTGATTAATAATCAGCCAGACTGAGAGTTTTTGAAAAGGCTAATGATCATGAGCATTTTTATACGTTAAAAATATTTATTCTTCATTCAGTATCATGGATTGATTATTATGGATCAATTATTATCAATTATTTCTTAAGTATCAATACATTTCCCACGGCTCTACAAGACAGATAAAGACAGGGGCCTGGCCTTTCCAATCCATGTTATTGTTTATATGCAATATTTCCCCTTTCCCATGTATTACTTTCAGGAAACTTATATGTTACTAAAATAAAAAACACAAACCTGTATTAAAGCAGTGCAAAGCGTCTGATTTGTACCCACAAAATTAAAAATGAGGAAATTTCAGAGTTCAGGTAGAAACGGCCCATGCCACCATGAAGTAGCTAACTAGAGTGAATTGAAGCTATAGTTTCATCATCAAATCTAACTTTTGTAAATGAGATAACACAGTTGTCTGAATGCAAATGGTATTTTGGCATCTAAAATCACAGTATATAAGTCTGGTAGCTGGTTCTGCACACCAAAAAGAAACAAACATATTCAGTGATTTGGGGTATCAAGAGAACTTGTGTAAAATATTGATACGTCTACGACATTTTTTCTTGTTTTTATTATACTTCTGTATCATCCTAAACTATGCCCTAATTTAGTTCTCTTTGCGCAAGTGAATCTCCCATTGGTTTCAAGGGCAAGTTATTAAAATGGTAAAAATGAGCGGTCATGTAAACATAACCCAGATGACATAATTGTTTTTTCTATAGATGTATGTGCCTTTTCAAATGAATTTATTTGGCTATGGTACAGTACATGTGACGAATATAAGGGAAGTCCAGTGTTGTAAAAGCAGAGTATTAATTTATAATCGTGGCAACATACTCATCCTTTTTTCCTCAATGAGATTTTTGTTTTCCATATTCTCATGCAAACAGGAGATCTTTCTAGATGCTGGCTTTAGACATTTTCCCTCCATAAAATAAAGCATTTTCATTTTTCCTAAGCTTACTTTTTTTTGGAGTCAGAGTGATTAATGAGTTTAATTTTTGCAGGCAACTGCCAGGAGGTGCTGAATAAGATATACATACTGATTGTGTATAACCCTGTTCCTTTTAATTACTGTAATGATAACAATGCATTAATCAAGTGCATAAGAAATTGAGCACTTCTCTGTAATACAGAATATTGATCTATTTCAGAAGGCATTGAATATTAAAATGATAACCACAGTAATTCTTTCAAAATTAAATTTCTGTTGATAAATTATGCGTTAAAGCATTATACTGAAGTGTCATATAGATTTCCTTTATAAAGAGCCAAATGCTGCATTCCTTTTTCATTCATTCTTCAGGTAAAACTCCCATCGACTGGCTGTTTGTTTGTTTGGTTTGGTTTTTTTTGCCTGAGTAAAGATTTTAAGATTGGACCAAAATCAAGTGGCTCTCATTTTTACTTTGAGATCGGGAATACTTTTCATTCAGTTGTATTTTGAATATTTGCCTAATTGTATAAATTGATCCCAATTTTTTTTAAAAAGAAGCTTAGCTATATTGTAGTTTTATAATTTTCAGTATTGATCATTCAGACTGAGAATATTTTATAGAAGTGATCATTTCAGTTGTGATCATTCTAAAATATAAAAAGAGCTGAGATTTCTGTTTTGAAAAGTAAATCAAAGGTTACATTTTATTGTTTAGCTTGTTTGAACAATATTACAAATATTACAGCCCTGAAAATATTTGATATTTAATATGTAAGATTTGCTAATACATGCAATGAAAGTATTAATTTTCAATCCATTATTTTACTGTTGGAAAAGCTTTTGCTTCCCAGAAGAGAGTGTCAAGGTCAGCCTTGTCTAAAGGGTTACGCAAGAGCTGCAGACCAACTTAAATGTCAGAAATAGCTCAGTCCTTTCCCAAACAGATGAATTCTTTGATTTTATACATAGGGGTGGTTGTATATCCGTATATAGTGAAGCAGTCTATATAGCTATCAAAAATCTGTGTATAGATCAGATCAACAGTTTTCTTTCTGCAGTATTTGATGCCTTATAATGGTCTCATCTGCAGCCTATTCTTGGTAGGTTCGAGGATGTTGGGCACAGTTATCTTGCTGCCATTGAAAACAATGGGTCTGAGGCCACTGACTTCAGTGGAAGCCGGATTAGGTCCCTATTGATTTGTTCAGCCCATCTCTTGAAATTAATAAAAATGCAGTTTAGTTCTATGAAGAGGAATAATTATACATTCATAAAGTTAATCTTCTCTCTGGTTTGTCTGAATGTGAGTTAATTATATATTTCACTGTGTAACTGAACACTGGATAATTTAAAATTACAGCAACAGGAGTTTTTCATGCATTGCTTTACAAAGTTGGATTCGGAATTCAGTGGCCTCATGATTTTTATTGCTGGTTTAAAATTAACTCCCAGTTCTGCAAGCCTTACTAACGGTCATCAGGCCCTTAATGAATTATGCACACATTAAAAACCTGCTAGGTAGAATATATTTTTAGCACATAAGGATAACTGTGCAAAGAGGTTGACTCAGGGGTCTAGTAGTAGTGAAATGCACAGGAACTTGGATCTATCCTAGTTAGAGAACTCAGCTCAGGTCCTTCCTCCTGAGGGATTGGGAGGGTGTGAAGAGAAGGTGCAGAGTTCCGGGGGGGCAGTAATTTGTATTGCTTTTAAACGACTCTTACAACAGACTGAAGAAAGATGCTGGTGGGCTCCAGATGAAGTTGTATACAGCTCTCCATTGTCAGGGATTCAGTGAAAGGCAAGAAATGGGAGGGAAGGGCATATTCTCAGAACTTCAAGAAAGGCTTGGAAAACTCCCCGGGAACATTAAAGAAATACAATCTTCAGGAGTTAAATCATTTGTGTAAATGTTCTTTAGGGGTTTGGTTCTACACTCTGCATTCTAGCAAAGATCCCCTTCAAGCCCAGTGATTTCAAGTTGCTTTTACTGGGGGTTTTTACCTAAGGAAGGCTTACAGAATGTAACTGGCAGAGTGCAGTTAGAGGTATGGATTTTCACACTATGACCAAGGGGTGGCAGCATCTCTTATTTAGTGTTTTGCCATAGATCACTTAATATAGCAATTTTTTTGTAGTGAGGCATGAACTATTTGTTCATATAGCCACTCCTATGTTTAAGGTTACCTATGCATTTCTGTTTGTTAAGGGTTAGTTTCCCAGCTCTGAAGAAGAGCTCTGTTTAAGTTAGAAAACTTGTCTTTTCACCAACAGAAGTTGGCCCAATGAAGTTTATTACCTCACCCACCTTGTCTATTAATTAAGGGTCATTTTTGTTAGCTCATAACTTTCTCAAAGTTTTATAATTTTGCCTGAAATTTGGCGTGCTGTCTCTGTCAGGGTGTAATGGTATTTTCAAAGTTTCTTTGTAAATGGCTGAGCCATTTTCAAGCACAAAAGGATTGAAGGAGAAATTCATGCTCTCTACTAAGAAAGACTGTTCGCTACTTTTTAAAAAACATCCCACACCCCAGAGGAGAGGGAGGAAACCTTTGATTTGGTAGGGATATAGGGTAAATTTTCAAAAGTGCCTAAGCGATTTAAGAGACTAAATTCTGTTTTCAAAAATGACTTTTAAGCACTTGGAAATAGGCTCCTAAATGATGCAGGCAATACAAAATGTTACCCATTGTCCTTAGGTTGTAGGTGTGCTAGTTGTTGCTAGAGTGGAAATTGTACTTAATTTGGCTGAATTATATGAGTTAAAAATGCATTTTGCTTATGTGCACTTGATTATGCTAATAAATCTAACATTGTCCTAGTGGTCTATTAGCTACGTGCACGTGTGTACAAAATGAGTAGAGAAATCCACAGAATAGACAGGTTCTCAGGATCCCGCTGGAAGTGCTCCTGTGTGCGCCATGAAATACAATGGAATGGAAGTGTTAATAGGGAGTACAGTGCAATCTGGCAAGGCACTCTGGGGGGCCAACGGACTACACTTTCCCTGTGTGTGTTGTGCAGAGGGGATGTCTGTGTGCTCCCTCACTTTGCTACATATGGAACAGCTGAGCACATTCTGTCCCCCATCCTTCCAGTGTTTAACTTTGCCCATTAGCTTGGAAGTAGTTTGTGACACGGACTTTTTATTATTATTTGTTATTTATTTGCATAATAGTAGCACCTAGAGACGCCAGCTGAGATTCAGGCACTCTTGTGCTGGGCCACAAAGATTTGACAATCTAAATAGAAAAGGCTGACAAAGGGTAGTAGAAAGTACCATTATCCCTACTTTACAAGCAGAGAAATTGAGGCACAAAGGGATTAAATGCTTTGCCCACAGACACATGGGAAGTTTGTGGCAGGATTAGGCACTGAACCCAGATCTCCTGAAAACCCAATCCAGTGCTGTAACTGCCCAACCTTCCTTCTGCTATGATTATTTCTTAGCTCTTTCTTTCTTTCAGGAGGCTTAGATATGTCAGAATCCGTCAGAATGCAGAAAAACAAACACACACTTGCACACTACAGAGAGAGCTAATATCACTGGCTTTGGAATATTCTTTTGTCTCTGGAGCTATTTTATTTGTTGGAGGCTTTTCCTGTGAGTGTTTCAGGAAGATGCTTAAAAACTCTCTCATGTAACGTGTCCTATTAGCAGCCCTAGACCACTTGCTTTTTGTCCTCGCTCAGGCTAAGCAAACAGAATGTTCAAGATGTCATAAAGAGGATGGGTACTCATGAATAGCTGCTGTATTCTTAGCAGATTTCTATAGACCATGCTCAGAAGTGGTTTAATTGCTTATAGCATCTATATTTTTATATGATTTTTCTCCAAACAAAGCAAAGACACTAAAGGACTAGTACTCACACTTTTATGTAATTTTTCAACCAGTTATCTCAAAGCCCTTTAGAAATGCAAGTAAGCATTGTTATCTTCATTATGCAGACGGAGAGCCTAAGACAGAGAAAGGGTAAATGACTTAGGAAGTCAGTGGCAGAGCATGAATAGGCCCATTTCTCCCAACTCACAGTCAACTACAATGCATCATTTGTCATGGCTCAGTCAAGCATGGTGCTGAGCATGCGGGACCTGATCCTGCAAAGAGCTTAAGCACATCAGTAGCCCCACTGACTCACTGAAACTATGCATATCCTTAAAATTGAGTTACGTACTTAACTGCTTTGCTGCACCTAGCCCTGCATGCTCGGTGCCTTCCAGGATGAGCCCGCATTATCGACAATATCCATGTTACATTTCAAACATCAGGTGTTTCCCTGCAGCTGCTTTTTAAGAAAAATGTGATTAGAATGCTTTTGCAAGGAGAAAATGTTTAGGCTTTTTCTTGTTTGTCAATAGGAACTGAAAGCATTTTGCTCCAACTTTCCAAGAAAGTTCAGCCCCAAACAGACACTAAGCCATGAACATTACTTCTCAAAAGCTGATTGTTTTGGAAATGCAGAAGGAGACGTGAAAAAATGCTTTGCAAATTTGTTATGTTGCAGACATTCATTTTGGGGAGTTTAATACATCCATACATTTTGTTTTTCTTTATTTATTATTAAAATGAGTTCTAACCCATGGCCAACAGCCCCCTGAGTTTTGCCCATCTTAATTTGATTGCTATTTATTGCTAAATCTCCCCTAACGTTCCCATAGCTACAAATTCCATAATAAAATTACTTGCTCCTACTTCCATTAGGTACCTGAATAGAAAGAGGACACTTAAAAGACCAGACATCTATTAAAGTGCAGATAGGAATGCTGTAGAAAGCCACAATGATGTTTCTATAGAACTATTAATGGCCTATGGTGAACCATGTCTCTCTAGTTCTCCTTGTTTTGCTGTTAGCAATAGTGAGTACAAAAGTATTATTGATATAGTCCCTCATTGTCTCCCTTTGTTTTATATTAGGTAACACAATATCTATTGCTCAGGCATTTGTAATCCTAGGTATAAGAGGGGCACCTGAAAAGAATTCTAAAGGGTACTATAATGCTTCACAATTACATCTCTAATAATACAGTCTCTCCTGAAACAGCTGTTTCATTCACCTGCAAACCACAGGGTAAACATTACTTGTCAAAACACATATAGTGATTCATTGCAAACAAGGGGAATTAATGAAGACTGACACAGCCATGCTTTAAGGCCACAATAACCTGATCCATTTCAGTTACCTTGTTAAATGCTTCTTTGCCTGAGCTGCTTTATGTCTATAAACTAATTTTATTCAAAATACAGATTTAATCTGAAGTGTTATAAATTGTCACTCATAGAGTGACCTGTTGAGGACGGCAGCATGGGACATAACACTGGCTGGAAGTTCTAAGACCTAGGTCCTACTCCTGGGTTTTTTGACTGCCCTGCTGTGTCACCTTGGGTAGATTACTCCCTCCCTTCTTTCTCTGCCACATCTATTTAGAATGTAAATTCTTTGGGGTTTACTCTCTATTTGTATGAGAGAGACAAGGTGGGTGAGGTAATACCTTTTATTGGACCAACTTCTGTTGGTGAGAGACAAACTTTTGAGTCACACCGAACTCTTCTTCATAACTGGGAAAGGTAATCTAAGCCTCAGACCAGATCCCACCACTGGGCCCTGATTTCAGCTCAGGCCTCTAGGTGGCACTGCCCAATTAGAGAACTGCTGCCTTTTGACCCAGTAGTGTCTGCACTTCATGGCATGGTGAAATTACTCGTGTCTGTATAATTATACGGTGCTTTGGTATCCTTTGGGATGAAAAGGATCCATAGAAATGGAAGATATTGCTCCACTGATACTGTGGTCCAGTCACCCATTCTGCATGAAGCAACACTTGTCAGAGCATTCCTAATTCCTAAAATATCTGATTGTGCTCTGCTTGCACTAGGTTAAAGGTCTCTCAGACATTGCAGTGTGTCACATGCAGTGCCATGAGCGGATAATCACTATAATGCATACATTCTTCTAGCTAAGAAGCGCTAATAAGCATCTGTAGCTTTGAAAATGTCAAATTGAGCCAAAATGCATGCAATTAGCTAAGGATAATGTAACAGATAATAAGAATATACATGATGCTGGATGAGTAGTTATCAAACTGTTGTACTTTGGCTGCTGAAGTGCTATGTGTCATATAAAAGCAAGTGGCTTGTTGGCTGTGGAAAACATGCTGTTGCAAGATGTCAGAGACAGAAACATGAGTTAATGTGGTGTAGTGACAAGGTTAATCCTGGCAAGTATAAACATACATTTCAGGCTGTTGATAGATGGATGTGTTGCCTGCGTTAAATGCCATGTACTTATAAAATTAGAAAAGGGCAAGGAGGAAAGAAATGGTAGCAAATATGGAAGAGATGGCTGGCATGGTGGGATCCTTTTTAAAAAGGTGTTTCAGGAAATTCTGGTTTTCAGTTCCTATTGTGATTGTTTTCCATGTTCATTTTTTTGGCTATATTCATGCCTTTATAGCATCCTAAAAACATTTTTCTTTGAACAGTCTCTTTGGTTGTTCATATTCTACATTCGCACTATGAGTGTGCCCACGGCAAAAAGCCAGCCACTTACCAAACATGCCACTGCTATGTGCCTCCAAGAGGAGGACCTCAGGGTATGTCTACACGGCAGTAAAACAGCCGTGGTTAGCCTGTGCCAACTGACTTGAGTTAGGGCAGTGGGCTATAAAATTGCAGTGCAGATGTTCAGGCTCAGGGGCTCCCCCACGCTCACAGGGCCCCAGAGCCTGGGCTCCAGCCCAACCCCAAATGTCTACACTGCAGTTTTATAGCCCCGCAGTCTAAGCTCTTCGAGCCCAAATCAGCTGACATGTTTCATTGCCTTGTAGACAGACACAGCCACAGGGTGAAATCCTGGCCACACACAGCTCTGCTATCAGAGCTTTATATGGGAGTTGCTTGAGGGGGGAGAAGGGAAGATGGAATCCACCCTGCCAAGCCAGAGCCAGTGCAGTGCTGTAACACCGTCCCTCCCCACCTATTCCAACTTCGGTGCCAGGTGAATGGCATGATGGGGCAGCTGGTGCTGTGGTAAATGCAGATTTCGTGACCCCCTCCCTTGGCCAATCCATACTACAACCTTTAGCACTAGTCTTGGACGCTCTGATATCGTGGTGAAGGTGGCCATATACGTACATCTATCTATGTACTGAGGCCCTCATTACTATAGACAGGCCCACTCCACAGCATGCAGGGTCTCTTGCTTGGCTGCTGTGCCCATGAGCCGTGCCTATACAATGTAATTCAAGGCTTGCAGTAAGAGGTGCAGACAGTCTTGCTCCAGGCTCCTACTGTCTTGGTGAATTTCACCGGGGGAGGGGAGGGAAGGCAGAGGAAGAGAGCCAGAGAGCTCCAGCGCAGCGATTGTGATTCTGGATATGAACTTTCAAACCTCACCCTCTGTTTAAATTGTCGGTAGGCGAAGGAAAGACGCAGAGAATCCCGAAGAGGAGGAAAGCAGCAGGTGAAAGAGAATCACAGAAAAGCAACCGAGGGAGAGAAGAAATAGAAGATGGGTCAGGGGAGAAAAAGAGAAGCTTTGGCATTGCAGATCTAAGCAGATACCCAAGGGCAAAATTCCTCCTGGAGTCTGTTAGGCAGCCCTTGCTACATCCCTACTGCCTATCCCTCTCCCCCAGGCTTAACCCAATCTCCTGACCGCAGGTCTGCCAGGCCACTCCCCTTTAGGGTAGCTTACATCTATACCGATGAGGAGCTGTGCTTATGTTCCTCAACAGCATTATGCAGGAATATAGGGAGGAAGAGTCTCCTTGGACACTCAACCCTTACTCGTATGCATTTGTGTATGTTCATTCCAAACGTGTCCCAGGGAGTTCTGAGGAGTGACCTGCATGTTGCATACACATCTTCTTGCATCTCCCTGGCAGACTTCCCTACAAGTCTGTTAATTTGGGGTGCAAGGAGGGAGCTGACAGCACGAGCTCAGATCAGGTCTCTGGCATAAATGCACACAGAAAACTATTTAAACATTCCCTTCATGTGATTATTTGAGCATGCGGATTTAAAGTCACGTTTCCCGAACGTTCATAGAACTGTAGGGCTAGAAGGAACTAGTCCAGCCCCCTGCACTGAGACAGGACCCAGTGTACCTAGACCATCCCTGCCAGGTGTTTGTATAACCTGTTCTGAAAAGCCTCCAGTGACTGGGATGTCTCAATCTCCCTTGGTAACCTAGTCCAGTTTGTAACAATCCTCATAGTTGGAAAGTTTTTCCTACCATCGAACCTGAATCTCCCTTTCTGCAATTAAGATGATTACTTCTTGTCCTCACTTGCTCCGAATGTTCCCAGAAAGCAAACTCAGAAGCAGTGCAAACATAGTCGAAATGATTACTATCCTAATTTGAACGAGTGCTTGTGGAAGAGTTAGGAGTGGTTGATTTTTTTGCAGTTCAATCAATAGCAAATTATTTACCCCAAAATAAGTTGTTAAAATCTCTCCAGTGAATACTGTGCTATATAACTCTTTTCCTACATCCTCCTATATTGTGGACCTGCTTGGCCCAACGTGAGGTTCTGAAGACCTGTGTTTTCAGAAAGATGGCAGAATACTGGGGATTGGGAAGATATAAAAGAAGGCTGCTGTCGGACGGCTGTTGACTACGCAATTAAATATAAAATTTAGGGAGCTGCAGTGTGAATTAGCAGGCTGTTTCCCCTGAAATTTCCACAAAAGGCTCTTCTGTTGTTAAAGACAAATTGTGCCACTCCAACCTGAAAAAGTGTAATTTAATTTGAAAGCATTTCTCTCACCTGATCTCAATTGGTGACGAGCCATAAAATTTCTCCTTGGTCTGCTGGAGTTCAATAGATGAGAATTTCCTAACATGGAAAATGATTAAATGATGGAAAATATATATTTTCAGTGAGGCTTTTGAGAAAGAACTCATCCAGTGGTCTTTAGGAACCTATGTAAGAACATTGGTTGAGTGGGAGATTGCCAAAGTAATAGTAGGGAAGACTAATAAAATGCAAGTCTTATTGTTAAAATTAAATTAAAGAACAAATAATGGCATATGTGTAAGAGAGAGCTTTTACAGCTTGTTGCAATGTATTTACATTTTACAAGGCTTAATGCTTTCCGCAACAGTGAGGTGTAAATGGCAAGCTTCCTTGGCTAGCAAACCTTTCCTGGACTTTCTCACTTCAAAGAACATTTGAAATCAAGGCAGACTGAGAAGGAGATCAGTTTTGTTTCATTTTGTTTTTTAAATACTCAATGTCTCAGCTAAGAAACCCACCTTCAGCAGCAAACCATAGGGTAAACCAAACTGATTACAATTTTTGTACATCAGCTATTCTTGAGCAAGGAATCGTTTCAGGAAAATCACACTCTGTTCATGGATATTCCAGATACAGCAACAAAAAAAGGTGATATTGCAAAACAATTCCTCAGCTCCAGTGTCTTTAGCGGCATCTCCCTGCTTCCCTTTTCCCACATGTTGGCCAAGATTTTCAAAAGTGACTTATGACTCTGGGTGCCTCAATTTTTAGGAGAGACACATTAAAAGCCTCACTTTCCAGTGGGTGGTTCTCAGCACTTTCTGAAAATATTTTAGGTGGTTCAAGTTGGCACCCAAAGTCACTAGTCACTGTTGAAAACCTTGGCTGGTGCTTTCAGTGGAATGGATTACTAAAGCCACTGAAGTGTGTGGGAGTCTTTCCATTGATGTCAGCAAGCTTTGGATCAGGCCCTCAATATATATCTAGTACACTTAGCACTTACGAAGTGCTTGTCATCGGTATATCTCAAAGCACTTCAGAAAGCTGAATCCATTCTCAAGAGCCTATTTTAATCTCTCTCTATACATAATCTCCAAGGATGCTCGATGGAATTATGCACATCTTCTGAGAGGCAAATAAACTTATACAAAAGTCTTATAAAATCCTCTTATAAAAGCAGGATAATATAATTGTCTGTGACACAGATACTTCCTTGCCTGGAAATGGTGAGAATGAAGAAAATCGGTCTCAGATTAGGTACCAGAACATTGTCCAGTGTAGGAGGTCTCAGTCTTTTTCCCATAGTGACTCCACATTCAGTTTTCTACAATCATTGCTCCAAACATGCATGTGGTGGCAGTTCCTTCGGTATTTAATAGCTGGTGGTGGGACCCTGCTTCCCACCAGGAAGTGTGGGATGGGCTTCATAGTGAGGGAATTCGTTCTTTAATTAAACAGGCCAAATATCTTTTAAAAGAAACTCCAGTTATTATTAGAGGGGCTTTAAAATTTAGAAAAGTTTTAGTGGGGTAAAAAATGGCAGCTGGGGCCAAATTCAACTGGGCACCAATCTTTGGCTCTTCAAGGCTATTTGTCCATGTTTGTTCTTGATGCTCTCTGGGTTGAAGACTCCATGTAAAAAATCCACAATATTAGGCACAATTTCTTCTGTGAGTAGATGTGGCCATGTATTCGGCTTAGGTGCATGCGTGCCCCTTGCACCAGAGCTGGAGAACTTTGCCTCGCAGTGCCCGTAGGGGTAGCAGTCATGCCATGTGGCCCTGGCCGTATAAAGGTGGTGCCACCTTGACCCCCTCAATTCTTTCTCACCACCTATGGCTAGAGAACGCCATGTGGTGTTTTTTCACCTTGCACTTTTGGTCTTGGTTTCTGAGAAAATTGTCTTGGATGTAGTGGTTAGTAGTACCTTTGGTGAAGTTTACTATTAGAGTAGTTGGTTGACCTTTGTGACCCCCTCAACAGGGTTCAAGCATTGTCTGTTGTATGGGGGGGGTCATCCCCAACAGTGATCCCCACATCAGGTGCTTGTTGTGTCTCAGCCTGGTTTACACTGCCGCCGGCGTTCGAGGGGAGATACGCGTGCTACGTTACGTAGTGTGCGTATCTCCCATCCACTTGCTTACGATGCTATAGTACAGCATCTCCGCTGCACTGCGTCAGCCAGAGACACCCTCCAGTCGATGCAGCCTTACTCCTTTTGGGCGGGTGGATTAATGGCGTCAATCAGAGAGCACTTCTGGGACTGCTTGAGGGGGTCTCCACAGCCTGCTCAGTCGATCCTGCTGCATTGACCTGTGCTGCTCCGGTCGTGTAGACGTGCTCTTGGTGAACGACATGCTAAAGGGCAGTGCTCCATCTGCAAGTCGTTCACAAAGGATAGGTCTACACAGCAGTGTAAGCCAGGCTCAAGCCAGCCCCCCCCGGGTCCGAGTCCTATTGTTTTCCTGTGTGCACATGGCCCCTGCTTGACTTGAGTCCTGGAAGTCCTCCCAATATATCCCAGAGTTCCGAGAGGCAGCCAGTGCAGCGGGCACCATTAATGCCTGGCTTCAGCGTGCTCCCCTTTCCTGTTCCAGTTCCTCCTTGCTGCTGTATGGAACTTGCCTGGAGCAGGGAGCAAAGCTGACAGGTGGGAGGCAGCTCTCAGATGCTGGGAAGTTGGGGGTCATCCCTCCTCCGGCCGTGCTGAGCTGAGAGCTCGGCTTCTCACCCTCCCTGCAGGGCAACCACTTGGTCCTGCTCCGGTCTCTGGCCATTGCTGTCAGACCCCCCTGCCCTTCCTGGGGCTGTGTGTGCAGGGATGCCCAGGCAATATGCACTGTGAGGGCGACGAGTGGGAGCAAGCCTCAAAACTACCTCACAGCCTCCTGGGGATCTCTTGTTACTTACCCGGGCCTTCCCATGTGCACAGGGGCAGGGATAAGGGACCCTCAGGACATGTTGCCTGTGACTGAAGCAAAAAAGGAGCCCAGCTTAAATGAGAAAAAGAAATTAAAAAGATGTTGATGGCATCTTGCCAGCTGGTAGCAACATCTGGTTTATGTCAAACTTCAAAACAAAGAGATAAAAATAAACAAACAAAAACATCTTCGCTGAACATCCCATTTGAAAAACTAAGAATTTCAGTTTCATTTTAATAGTTTGACAGCCCTGGAGACTGATGTTCTTAGTAGCCTCAGAACAGGGGCACATGGGGCATTTTCCTGCCAACGTGACTCAGCCTGGTGGTGGAGAGCCCAATTCTCAGATTAGATGGTAGTTCAACATGAAGCCTTCTCAAACTGCAGCCATTCTACTGAGATAGCCACCAAAGGAGCTAATTATACAGTTTATGTACTCATGCTCCTTATGGGCACCTGAGTCTCATCAATCGCACTGCCACTGTTATAAAATATGGTGGGCAGTAGAGATTTCCCACAGTGCACCACATTCCTAGGGCTTGAGTGTCAACATTGGGGAGGAGGGCCCTAGACACTCTTGGATAGACTTGTTTTGACTTGGGTCTGTGTGGATGCCAGAGCCCTAGGTTCAAGCATGGGTCAGAAAATCCTTAACCTGTAGTTAAAATGCAATGTAGACGCTCAAGCCCAGAGTTCCCTGACACGGGTCAGCTGACTCAAGTTCCACTTACCCTAGGCTTACATTGCTGTGCAGAGATGCCCAAAGAAGACTCTGGTGGCGAGATTCTTGTGGCTGAAGCAGCACCTGCTGGAGAGGGCAGGGAGGCCTGCTTCAGCACTGAAGCCCTCATGTGATCTGTGGTCACCATTGAATACGGCAAGTGATGCTGCTCCATGCTCGGGCTCTGCCGTTTTCCCCAGGAAGAAGAGTGGTTGTTCCCCCTCGTCTGGTACAGTGAGAGAGTTCCCATAAAATTAATCGCAACCGTTCCAGGACTTGGGGGAGATTCCTCATCATCATTTAAGAGGAGATCTGACCAGAGCCATGCTCCCTCTGGCTCACAGGGGTGGAGCAGCTCCATCTAACTGCTTCCCGGTACCGCACCGAGAGCAGCAAGGCCCCATACTGTTGACTCCAGTTCTGGACATGGGGAATCTGCCGAATCCAATACCAATGACAGTGGCACCAGCATCAACTATCTTCATTGTGGTGGCATCAGACCTTCTTTGCCTCTCACTCCTGGACTCCCCACTGGTTCAAGAGTTTGCTGGAGCCATGGCTTCTACCGCCTCATCCTTCAATGTGCCAGGGGCACCTTCTGGCCCTATCCCAGAGCTCGTGGCACCAGAGCTCGCACCTCTCAGGCCTCAGCCTAGCACTGAAGGCTTCCCTTGAGGTCAGTGCCTCTTTTGGCACCGTCATTGTCCTGGTGGCAGATCCCTTCGTCGAGCTCAGTACCACCCTTAGCCTTGATGCTGGTATCTCTGCTGGTTCTGGATGCGTGTCTCATTTGGTATTGCCTGTGTCGATCCCCCAGTCCTCTTTAGCACTGATGTTGTCCTCATATTGGGTTTCAAATGAGTCTAGCCATTTGTTTGCCTCATCAGGATTGGCTCCCCCATTGTCACCAGAGAACTTCTGAGACTCAAGATCCAGGTTGGGGTTGTCCTTTGCTCCGTCATCAGATAAGTGCCGGAGATTGTCCTTGCCCCAGTACCTTATCCATATGCCCAGTGGCATTCTTGGGATGCCCCTTGGTCCCTGAGGTCCCGTTCCTCTACCTGCTCCACGTCAACATCACCGGTCCTGACCGTGGCTCCTGCTCTCAAACCTTCTCAGCCACAAGCGACTGCAGAACCTATTCCCCCTGGACCTCTTGGGCTATTCTGACTGGATCCTGTGGTGCAAGAACAGGACCCATTGTTGGCACGACAAACCACCTCTTCGTCCTCCCTGGATGACTTTACTGTGCCAGAATCTTCCTCTCTCTTGGTGCCTGATGACTTTAACGTGTATCAGGACTTCCTGAGGCATACGACCACTACTTTGAGTATCCAGGTGAAATTCCTGCAGGAGATTATGCATAAACTGCCGGATGTTCTCCAATCATCAGCTCCAGGGAGAGTAGGCCTCCCAATAAATGAGACTCTCCAGATTCATTGCCTCCCATGGTGGAGGATTTAGAGAAGTGGTACTTCATCCCTATGCAGGGTTTGATGGTTTTTTCTTCCACCCAGCCCCTAATTTGCTAGTGGTAACTGCAGCAAATGACAGGGCACAGCAGGAGAGGTATAAGTCAACCACTAAGGACAAAGAGTCCAAGAAAGTGTGCTTAATGGGGAGGAAGCTTTATACCTCTTCTTCCCTGCACATGCACATCATGAACCAGCAGGAGTTGCTCTCTATATATGACTTTCAGTTGGGCGGCCGTGTCTAATTTTGCAGACAAATTGCTAGAACCCTCCAAAGGAAGAGTTTATGGCATTAATTGCAGAAGGCTATATATTGGCCAAGACCTCAATGCAGTCAGCTCTGGATGTGGCAGATGCTGCAGCCATAATTATGGTGTTGGCTCTGACCATTAGGAGGGCCTCATAACTGCAGAATTCAGGCCTTGCACCAATGTGGTCCATTGATGACTTCCCGTTTGAAGGCCAGGTTTTGTTTCAGGAAAAAAGACGACATAAGCCTGCACTCGTTTAAAGAGTCCTGAACTCTCTTACCTTCTTGGAGAGCGTGTATCCCAGCCATGAAGAGATACCACTGTAGCAATCAGCAGCAACAGCAGCAATATTAATTGCAGCATTTTTTCAGACAGTTCTCCCTTCCTGCAAGGCAGTGTGACTACCCCCAGGAGAGCCACAGACCCAAAGGGAAGGTCCTCCGGTTCTGGGTTTAAGTTGGTTCATCCCCCCTCAGCATCCAGCAAGCACCCATTGGGACTTGCACGTTCAGGACAGCGATCCAGTAATAGCTTCTCCTTCTCCATCCTCTCGTTTGGGAACAGGCTGACTTGCTTTTACGATATTTGGGACTTAATTACCACAGACAACAGGGTCCTAAGCTTTGTCAGATTGGGTTATACCATATAGCTCCACTCTATCCCTTCTCCCCACCCTCTACCCCATCCCTCTTCAGGGACCATCTCATGAGACTCTGCTCCTCAAGTAGTTTCAGTTCCTGCTATAGAGGAAGGCCCCTGGTAGTATCAGGGAAAGGGATTCTACTCCTGGTGTTCGCTTGTTTCGAGGCCCATGGGAGGGATGAGACCTATCGTTGACCTCTGCGATCTCCTCAGATACATAAGATTCTTTACGGTTATCCTAACAAATATCCTCCCCCCCTCAAATCATGACTGGCTTGCTGCCCTGGACCTTCAGGACACTTATTTCCATGTAACAATTCTCCTGAGCCACAGGAGGCTTCTCTGGTTGTCGTGGCAGACAGGCACTGCCTGTACACCGTGCTGTCTTTCAACCTGTCTTCTACTCCCCCAGTCTTTACAGCATTCCTCAGGAAGAGGGGAATTAATATCTTCCCGTATCTGGACAATCAGTTACGGAGAGGGAAGTCCAGAAAGGATGTCCTCTGTCATGTCCACTTCACACTATGCCTACTCGATTGTCTAGGTCTCGTACTAAACAGAAGGAAGTCAACATTTGTTCGAGAGCAAAGAATTGAGTACATTGGGGCTGCGATAGACTGAGTTCAAGACCATTTCTGCTTACCCAGTGATTTCAGGCGATGCTCTGCCTATGTCTGGAGCTGCAGTCTCAACCTTCAACCATATCCTGAGCATATCTGAGGTAGCTGGGTCATGTGGCTTCATGCACACAAGGAGTCAAATATGCTAGCCTGTGCCTACATCCTCTTTCGATATGGCTGAAGTTGAGCTGTCATCCAAATCATCATCCCTTCGACAAACCAATCCAACATCCTCTGCCGATCCTGGACTCCTTCCGGTGGTGGAGGGGTCAGGACAATGTCTGCCTGGACGTTCCCTTTGTTTACTCACCACCGACCAGAACTATTGTCACCGATTCCTCCTTAATAGGTTGAGGAGTGCATCTGGACTCGCAGAAAGTTCAAGGCCTGTGGTCGGAACAGGAAGCTTCTCTGCATATCAATGTCCTGGAGCTTCATGCCATCAACTTAATCAGTTGGCAAGAGCAAACGGGACAAATGCCCACTCTTGCCAAAAAAGTGGGGTGCAGAAGATTATGGGGGTCAAGGAGGAGGGGGCAAGCTGTAATTTCAGCCCCACATGGGGGGAGGGAGAGCAGGGCTTGAATGAGTGGCTTAAGCTAGCCCTGTGTGGGGAGGTAGGCTCAGGTGAATGTCTCGGGCCAGCCCCACATGGGGCTGTTTTCCATTTGGGAAATACAATCACCCTACCAATCTGTAACTCTTGTTCTTTGAGGTGTGGTGCAGACACGTATTCCATGACATGCCCTCTGTCCCCTCTGCATCGGAACCTGTGATTCTGACATTCGGTATGAGGGTCAGTGTGGCATTGCCCATGGAGGGACTGGGGCCACGGCCACAGGGAGTGAGCATCACTCCTATGATATTGCAAGGCAAAGATCTCCAGTTCCAGTGTGCAGGGTGCTGCACATACACCTAAGCAGAACACACGTCTGCATCACATCTCGAAGGACAACTGTTACGGGTAGCTAACCACTTTTTTGTCTGATTTACCAGCAGTCTGATGATCAGTTTCTTAGAGAACCCTACTCTTCTTGTGGGCCAAATACTGCCCTTTGCAGGAGAGAGACATATGGTGAAATGTTAATGGATCTCTGCTCATCATAAAGACAGTATAGCATTCACATCCCTTTTCCTTTCAGCTGTTCTATGCTGGCAAATATGGCTCTGAGCATTTTTCTCTTTTACCTTTCAGTTGTTATGCACTTTTGTGATTTTTGTTCCTCCAAAGTGATTTGTTCTGCCATTTCTACATAGAACAGGCTTCCTAAATATTTCCTTACCTTAAGTAGCTTTGACATCTCACTAAATACAAATGGAGGATCCTGGTTAATAGAAAAAAACAGGGCAAATGTCATGTCAGCATTTCTTTCATCCAGCAGGATGGTGTATCAGTTGCTGATATGGGCCCTGAGGTTTCACTTGAACATAGCGTGTCCAAGTCACATTTATTAAAATGGTCAGGATTACTGCAGGTAAATATTTTGTCCTGTCTTAATAACACACGGCGTGATTTTCAGAAGTGCTCCACATTTGCCGAACTCTGGTCCCACTGACGTCAGCCAGCAAAATCCCACCTGTGGCACAGGAAACATGCAAAGTTTTCTAGACTAATACAGTCATGTTTTCAGATACAGTGATGAATGTTATAGGAATGCCTTTGTATGTGTGTGTGCATGAGCATGTGTGTGTGTATACACACACAAGCATATAAATATTCTTAAATTGTATTTATCGATAAAAATGAAATGTAGTGAGTTCATTGTAGAGCAGTGGTTTCTTTTGTTTTGCCACCTTGCCAGTTACTCCAGCTCTATGGCAGAGGGAAGGGCTAATGTAGATAAGAAACCTATCCTTTGCTGAGAGTGGGGGAGGAAGGGGGGAAGTTGGATGGGGCAGGATGAGTACTTTATGGGAGTGACGTACCTGTGGGATGGAGCGAGAAGAATTGTTAACCCTTTCTATGACAATCAGAGCCCCACACAAAGCAAGCTGGGGTGGGGTGGGGTGAGGTAGGCTGTGCACGCTCATTTTCGGTGTGTGGGTTCAGTGTGTGCACTTAAGTGGTGGGGATCAGAAAGCTCATCAGCAATTATCTCACCTCAGTGCCGAGGGAAGGGAATTGCCCTTGACAGCATGCGATGTGTGAGTAATAGTAGGTTAGCCAAGAGTACAGTGGATAGAGCTCATGACTAAAACTCAAGCCATCTGGCTTTCACTTCATTTAGGTCAGGAGCTTCGAAAACACTGCAACATTGGACAGATTTTTTTCAGAAGATTTTGGCTTATGCAAAGCAAGCTCTCTTTCATAACGTGTCTATTCTGCATTGAGGATAAAGTGTTCTTACTATAGCCTATAATCTTACTGGGCTTTCTATTCCTGCTGGTTTTCATAATCCCTGGACTAAAAGACATTGCGATAGAAAAGCTTCAGCCAACAAAGTCAAAATTCTTAAGCACCAAGAACTGTACCAGGCCTTTTCTGTATTTCTGTAGACAACAGACAATGAAGCCCATGCAGCCCAGTTTATACTCTAACCGTGAAATGCCATGTAACGCTCGGCATGCCAAGGTTATTTGGGCTGGAGTTACAACTGCCACCAAACATATGGCAGGTTTGAGTCAATGGGACTCCATCCAGGCTCACGAGTCTGCCTGCCTGCATGGAGCTCTCCCTTGCTGCACCCAGGGTTTCTCCCCTTCTCCAGACCCGGCAGCACCACATCCCCAGCTTCTTCCTTCCCCTGCCTCACTGCCTTCTGGGTCTTCTCCTCTTCCTTAATCCTAGGACCCAGTCTACAGCAGAGAGGTAGCTGTCCCGCTGCAGGTGCGCCACTATGAAATCTTGTTTAGTCACTCTCTGCCAACAGGAGAGCGCTCTCCCATTGACATAATTCATCTCCCTCTCCTCCCCCACCCCCAACGAGCAGCAGTAACTATATCAACAAGAAGAACTTTCCCGCCAACGTAGTAATGTAGACATAGCCTAAGTAGGGGAAAAGTCCCAAGGCAGCAGGAGGCTGTTAATAGGAGATGTTGGTCTTTTTGAATAAGGGAAAATTCGTAAGTTGGCAACTTTTGTCATGTGACGGGTAGAAAACACTCCAAACTCACTAGAGTTGTGATGAAATCACAAGAGTTGGCAATATTGATTTCCATTTCTTCAGTATCTTACACCCGGTAAATATTCCTTAGATTACTGCCACAAGTAAGAACTTGTGGAATCTGCTATTAAAATGGAACTGGATGGAGGACTGGAGATGTGGCAGACTGCCAGCTTCCAGAGAAGTTTTCCTAGCACTAGAACTGCAGTTCTGGACCCTGTGATTCTTGATGAATAAACAACAAACTGCTTCTTCAGAAGTGCAGAACAATATTCTGCATTCTGGAAATACTGTGGAGTACCCTCAGACAAAGGGAGCAGAAGTCTTTTGCCTGAGCTGAAATAAATATTTGTTCATGAAATGTAGAGTGAAAAATAACTTGCATGCCTGATGCTCACAACAAGCTCATTGGCGCCTGATGCAGAAGAAATAACTCAGAAACAGTTCACCCTTGCAGGGACAGTCTTTCTTTGTACATCACCTTGCATAGTGGAGTTCTGGTCTATCACTGTGTCTTCTAGGCACTACTACAATATAAACAAGAATAGATTGCTCTATGATCAGTGTGTGACTGGGTTATTTGCTATGTAACTTCCAGCCTCAGAAATGAAGCTGTCTTATCTTGCGATCTTCCCCTGAATTTTCTGCAGCTTTTCAGTGCATAAATCAGTATTTATGATGACCATCTTTCACCTTTTACTCATGCAGTGCTTCCTATCTGTTGCCTTGTATCGCTTTCCCAGGCCACTAATTGTTGATCCATCTTTTTTTTGTTTTCTCTGACACTTTCAACAGTCTTTCTCTTCCCTTGCTCCAAATGACCTTCCCTTACTCCTTCAAATACCTTCTCAAAACACATTACTTCTGCCAACCCTTCATTGATTGCCTTAAGCTCATACTGACACCCAATGTCTTGTGTCTGATTGGTTAGGTCTGTACAGGATTGTAATAAGCTTTCTGGGGCATAAAGGTCTAGTCTCTTAATGCTTGTATTTTATGGATTTCACAGATTTTAAAGCCCGAACGGAGCTTTGTGATAATCTAGTCTGACCTCCTGTGTAACACAGGTCACAGGGCTTCCCGGAATTAATTTATGCATCAAATCCAGTCGCCGTGGTTGAACTAGAACATATCTCTTAGAAAAATACCCAGTGTTGATTACAAAATTCCAGTGGTTGAGACTCCACCACAGCCCTTAGTGAGTTGTTCTAATGATTAATTATCTTTGCTGTTTAAAAACTTATTTCTAGTCTAAATTTGTCTAGCTTCCACTTCCAGCCATTGGATCTTGTCGCTTTGTCTACTAAATTGAATTATCACATTTCTGATTCCCATGTAGGTACTTATAGATATTGGTATGACACCAAGCCCCTGGCTGATGCTTGATAAATACATAGTTCATGCTACCTTCTCTTCCTCATTTTTCCACATTCCTTATCTACTGTCTTGTTATTGTGATGAGAAACCTGTCTTGATTCTGCATAGATTCATTATGGAGTCATATTATCCTAATTTATTTCCTTCTTCTTCCCATAATCTACAGCTGTTGTCATGATAGCCAAATGAGGATTAATTCACACCACTCAGGACTCAGCAAGGAAAGTGAACTCTCATCTCCATCTGACTCTTGGCCTTTGGGAATGATTAGAATTGAAATTATTCTAACGGATATTAATCCATTTTGCCTAAGCTGCCCCTTCTGCTAGAATACGTGTCTTCCTTAGCTTTACCAAAAATGAATAAAGCAATGAAATGTTATTTTTTTAAAAAATAAAATCACTTAAACACTAGAAACTCCGAAAACTTGCAGCTAGCCCAGACTCCAGCAGCTGCTGATGGGCTTGTGTATATAGACCCTCTACCTAACTTCAAGGGGAAAGGAAGGGATTGAAAACACCCATGTCTCCAAAGCTGATAGACATAAGAGGTCAAACAGATGGGGTGGGGTATGGGGGGAGAAGAGGCAAAGTCACAATGCAGGTGAGAAAAGGTATAAGAGTAATAGCTAGCCCACATTACAGAAGCAGCACCTTCCTTCTCATGTACCTGATGAGCTGGATTTCACCTTGTAGTGTGTAGATTTCGTGTGGGGAGGTCTTTGGCTTGCACTGGAAGTGCAAATGTGGTAAACCGACCAGGTTAACTTTGAGCAGATTAAGGAGTGGGTGTTGACACCTTGACTGCAGATTTCTTGAGGGCCTGATTTACGGAGATGCTCCTTTTGGCTTCAAGCAGCGTTGTGGGTGCTCAGCATGAAAATTAGAGCTTGATTTTCAAGCATTTAGGTGTTTTTAAGCAAACAGACTACAACATTCTGCTAATATTGTTGCAAAGGGGAACACAGCCTTAAAATGAACTCTGGCTCAACAAAGTTTCAAGCCTTGGAATGACCAGTAAAAATGGCAAAGACCAAGTAGGTCATCCTATTTATTTCCCCGCCTGCTGCAGCGGGATGTTTCCGTCAATATTTTCCAGTGTTTTGTCCAGTCTAATTTTAAATTATTCAAACCATGAGCTTCTCAGAATTAGCCCGTTCTGTGCTTCCTTGCTCTCCCCTCCCTCTCCCCGCCACCTCGGAGCTAGCATAACAGTAATTCTGATGGAGAGCCATTCGGATTCTTAGTCCATAGAGCAAACCCTCACTGATGCCAATGGGAATTTTGAGTGCTGATTAGGGATAGGACATGGCCCCTGGAATATAAATTGTTCACATAACAAGAGTTTCATTTGTTTCCACGACCCAGGTTATGGACCTTCAGTCTTAAGAAAACCAAACCAATAACGTAAACATTAATCTTTCATGCACTCAAAAGGCACTAATGATCATGGGGTGAAATGCTCACTCCAGTGGGAATCTTGCTATTGACTTCACTGGAACCAGGATTTCTTCCATGTTCTCTAGGCATCCTTAAAGGGGATGCTGGCAAGTGCCATGCATCAGCATCTGATTTGCTTGTATTTTGCCATTCTCTAAAAAGTGCAGGTCACTACATCTGCATTTTTGATAGTAGATTCCTTCCCTTTAAGGGTCTGATCGAAAGCCCATTGAAGTCCGTGGTGGTCTTGCCATTGCCTTAAATAGTCTTTAGATCAAATGCCATAAGAGCTTGGTATTGTACCACCTGAAACAGTCGTAGCTAAAGCACAATACACGCTCCCTGCTTGTAGAAAATACAAGTGCTAGTTGCTTTCCTGTGATTCAATACATCTTTCAGATCCAAATGCGAAATGTCCATTCAGGGACGTTGTATGGCTCTCCCTGGAGGACTTAGGTTCAATGAAGTGTGTGAAATAATCAGACCATATGTTTAGGGTCTTCCTCTGTGTTGGATGCCATTCTTCATTTTACTTAACTATTCACAACACCATATATGAGCATCTACATATATGAGTATCTACAGCTAAATCAAAACTGCTGAAACAAAATGATGCAATACGTATTGGTCAAGCGAACTGTATTGCCAGATGATGTAGTTGTTTAGTTATTGTTTTGCCTTTGAAAATCAAAAATTAAGAAGAGACAGCAACTCTTTCTGAAGTATCAGCTGATCTTTCACACTGTCTTGCAACATAAATTGCTGGGTCCGCATCAGAAAATGTATATTTTAGTGATATAAAACGATATCATTTATAACAAAGATTGGTTATTCCTCATATAATGCTGCTCTTCTCACTGAATATTGTGGCCTAACTTCACTGTTGGTTTAAACAGACATAGCTCCATTGAATTTCACCCTTTTACACCAGTAGTGAATTTTGCCCTAGGCTTTTATTAACAGTATGAACATACATACTGATATATAGCACCTTCTATCTGAGGATCTGAAAGTACTTTTGAAATGATTGAATCTCAAAATAGTCTAGTTAATATGTTGGCTGAAGCAGGAAATGTTAAAGATGTGCCTGCAAAACCCATTTTGAATTGGACTGTGCGTCTAAAGCACATTATGTCAGGAAAAAGAGGTGTGCAGAAATTGTTGGAAAGTTGTTGCACTGTTCAGAGACTGGATTTGCTGCCTCAGTGGCTCTCATGACACCAGTATGTGTTGAAGCTTAGAGAGAAACCACTGGTGTCCCAGGGCAGCTTGACATTGGTGTAACTTTGGTAGGCAGCTCCCAGGTGAGAACCATTTAAAAATCTTGTCAGTTTCAAGCGGCCCCAGAGGTAGCATTTGCAGAATGTGCTTGAGATGTTCCGAGGAATAGAAAAGGTGAGGATAAAAGACAGGAAACATAGGATGAAGGTACAGAGAGGGGAGATACACAGAAGTGGGCGTGTATCATCGCCTTGAACCCTAGGAACAGTGCTGGCATCTGTGTGAATCATAATGGATTTATCAAGCTATATGGTGATTTGCAGCCATGTACAGAATCTGAGATTAGAGTAAAATGGGAAAGCTGTCAGCCACATGGCCTGAAATCCATTCCTTTGCCCTGGCTTTAAGACACCAAAATGCAATTGAGGCAGCATGAGTAGCATAAACAGTGTAACTCCCCAGAACAAAGATTGCAGTGCTTCCCAGTTTTCCAGATGTGTCTTCGGGAGGGCTCACCAGAGAAGGCAATCCCACAAGTATTTGTACATCCCTCAGGTGTAGGTTTAAAAGTCAAAGGACCTATAAGAACAGCCCCTAATGAATGGCACAAGCAGATATGTGAAAAGAAGGTCGTGGGAGTGTTAAAAAAGGGCAGTGACGGAAATAGAGAGAAAAGATAACACATAAAATAGAGCCCCATTATTCCTCCCTCCTGTCCCAAAACCTTTTGTAGCACAAAGAGCAGAGCTCCATGGGCCACTAAGGCTCTGCCTGCATTAGAGAAATTTGCACCATGTCCCTAATGCAGTCTTGCTGAGCAGCAGTTTACCAAATGTAAATTGCACTAGTGTAAAGCCCTGTGTTATATTCTTGCAACTTTCCTGATACAGAAAGGACCTAATTATCTTGTTAGACCAAGCATTCCAGTACTGTACTGCCTGCCACAATGTTGCAAACTCCAAAAGCTAAAATAATCGCAACTCAGAATCCCCAAAATCACGAGATTGACCCAAAACACACAAGATTTTTAAAAATATATATTGGTTTACCTTCTGATTGCTGATCCTCTCTCAGCATGTGACAGACAATTATAGCGTTCCCTCTCTTGCAAACATACAGTGAGCTCCCGCTGCATGAGCTGTCTCCAAGTCTGAACTGAGATCAAGTTACGCAAATTGTACAAAAATGCCCGATGCTGCAGAGCTTCCACCTTCTCCTAAAACTCCAACTGACCATTGATTGGGTGCCCATCTGCCCGTCCCCCAACCTTATGTCTGCCTGTCCTTCAGTACCAGACCAATTAGTTCTGCACCTCCCCAGCCTCACACCAGTTCTATGGCCCCGCAAGCCTCCACCAGTCCCTGGCACTCATCAGTGCTGCACACTGACCCGAGTCTGCCCCTGGCTCCACTCCTTCTGCAGCTGTGGGATGTCCTTCACACTCACCAGCCTCCAGTCTGGGGGCAGCAACTCTAGCCGGGGTCGTCTTCCTCCCTTTCTCAGGCCTTGTGCTGTAGGGCTAGAGAGGATATGGGAGGGGGAGGAGCAGAGAGGAGCCAAGCCAATTGTCACAAAGGGGGAGGACGGAGCAGAGCAGACCTGAACTGCTGGCTTATTCTGCTCCCTTGCCTCGTCCTCCCCTCTTGAGAGAATGGTATCATTGCTCCCTGTCTAACCGCAAACATCTGGGTCCTGCGGGGAGGGTGGGAGAACTCTGCCTGCCTCTCCCAGCAGTTATGATTGGCTGCTCTTTCCTGGAAGGTGGGAAAACAAGGAAGGCAGCCACTCAGAGGGGGGCTTTCCCCTTGACAGCTCTGAAAACTGGCAAATGGAGCCACTGGGAGGCAGCTTGCAGCAGAGGCCAAATCCCACTATTTACAGGAGCTGGTGATGCTGATTTGCCAGTAGCCCTGATTCAGCAAAGCAGGAACATGCAGGTGTAAAAGTAAGTATGTGCGTAGCGCGAGCTCTGCTCTGGAAAGCACTTAGTCATATGCTCCCGCCCCATTGACTTACACACGTAATTAAGCACTGTGCTGAACCTGGGTACGTGGGAGCAAACTGGTGTTCTATGAATAGTAGGTGGGAGAAAGGAAAATCTGTTTTACAGACACTGTGAACTTGAAATTCACACCCTGGATGAAAATTGTCTGGGCTTTAATTAGCAGTAACACCTAGGATCCTTGTGATGGAGAGAAATTAGTGGGGTAGCAAATGTTTCTCTTTTCTCAGCTTTGTTTTCTTCTTTTCATGGCTGTGTGGCTGGCCCGTTGTGTTTCTTGCCTCACACTCTAGCATGACAACCTTGCTCCCTTCACGCTTCTCTGAAGGGAGCTCACATTCGCACACTGCCCCAAATTCCTGCCGCTCTTCCTGAGTTTGGGGCTGGGAGGGGCATCTCCTTTTCCCAGGGACCAATGTGATGGAGCCTGGGAATAGCAAGGGTGGTGTGGTGGCAAGCAGACCGCCTTTCTCACTTCCCGGTCTCCTGGATGAGTCTATGGAGAACGTGGAGACAAGGAGTCCACTCTACTATGCAAGGCTGGGGGTTAGACTGAGACATGGACAACCCAGTTATTCCCTACCTGGCCCCAAGCATTAGGCTGGGGAGCAGTGGGGCAGGGGTTTACTGCCGTTTTCACTCCGTGGTTGCCACCTGGGGCTGGGGCGCAACTAAAACTAGGGGAGCCATATTCACCCGTACCCCAAGACCTCTGTGTAGGGCTGGGGAGCAGTGGGAGCCTTGTGGAATGGGGTGAGGAGGTCAGGCAAACCCCTCCTTCCCCAGAGGAGTAATGGGAGTTTATTTCAAATGTGGTACATCTGAAGAGATTAGCAGACAGGCACATGCATAGCAAGAGGAGAAGGGAGACAGACAGGCCTAATGGAACTGGGGCTCAGAGACCTGGCTCAGCCAGTAGCTTCTCCGTGCCTCAGTTTCCCCATCTGTAAAATGGGGGTAATGATACTACCCTCCTTTGTAAGCACTTTGAGATCTGCTAATGAAAAGCACTAGATAAGAGCTAGGGGTGATTATAACAGCCCATTTGGTGGTGGTGCTCTCTGACCTGACCCCTTCTGTGAGAGACGTTAGCAGAGGAGCAAGAAATCCTGGGTCAAACAAGTATAAAGGAAAATTAAAAAAATGAAAGGGCAGGCTGCACTATATACAGCCTGCTCCGTCCAGAAATTGAGCTTTGCAGAAGTTAGCACACTTAAAATGCATGCTGTCAGTGCGGTGTTCTCTGAGGATCCGACGAAGGAGTCAGAAGCCCGTGTATGAGACAGATGCTTCTCTGCTGAAGTTAACAGCCAGCCTGTAACAAGCATGTCTAACTGGGAGCTAGAGCTGCTCCAACTTAATTCAACTCCTCAGGGTAAATGTATTGACTTATTAGAGCTGTGAAGGGGAAAGAGAGCTGAGGCACAGCTAAAGAGACCTGGTCCTCACAGTCAGTGTCCCTTTAAATCCACGGCTCACTTGGAAGCCAAACCCCTTGTCAGTTTCGAGCAGTTTTGGAGACACTTTTGCTTTCTGTTTCACCTCTAGCACATCCTATTATATCACAGCCTCTAAAGCAGCACTCCAGGCTTGCCGTCATTTCCCCAAGTAAGAGCTGAAATAAATTTTCAGCCACATACTTCATAGCCAGTGTCCAGTCCACAATGAGCTTTCTGCAACTTCTTTCCCACTGCAGCAGATAAGTCTGCTTAATGGTCTGTGGGAATGTTGGATGGGATG
>ML675603.1:14241331-14311311 GCA_007922155.1 Mesoclemmys tuberculata
ATATTGGTCCCTTCTGACCTATGAGTCTATGAGTCTATGAGCTCTCCGACTTTACAACCCAGAATACCACTTGTGTAACTCAAAAGTAGCTGGCATGTTCCACCTTCATGGTATTAATGTGTAGGTAGAATGGGTCCTCGTTGGAATGATGTGCTTCAAACCAACCTGTGCGCCCCTGAGCATGGCCAATGGGCAACCATTGGCACACCTACTAACGTTTGATAGAGCAGTTGTTCTCAGACATTGAAACTTGGCAGTCAATGAATGCTTTCCAAGGAACTGTAGAATCCTAAGATGAAAGTGCTTTATATGTCCAAGCTATTACTAAAAATAAAATTTCATCAGCGGCAAACGAGAGAGACCCTACGAAACTGTGGAAGAGAGGGCAATGGTGCTGAGAGTACAAATAAGGCTAAGCTTGCAGAGACTGTTGCAGGCCCAGAGAACCTTCCTGTCAGTTTCTACAGAGGTGCCAAATCCTCCCTCAAGAAGCTACCGTGGGTGGTAAACTGCTTTATCAGTCCCAAGTGCCTAGCCCTCAGCAGAGCCAAGTACTGTGAAGAACTATTACACTGAAAAGATTGTCGATGTTCTGGAGGCCTTCTCAGTCAGCGTGGACCCGCTCCCCCTATGGCAGCCAACAAACGTCTGATTTGCTCCTCCAGAAGTACTGCACACTTGAGTTTTGACCCCCAAAACCTGTAAGTCCTTCTTGAGTGATGAGTCACGTGCAACTGATGGAAATAGCTGATGTCTTGGTCAGGGAAGGACTCTTCCTTATCTCCTTCAAATTCCTTCCCGATGTCAAAGCTTCCATACCTGAGCAAGCTGAAAGAAGCTAGCCAAAGGCCAGCGACAAGTTCATCTAATTGAATCTAATATATTTTATTAAAGGTAATGTTTAAAAGTACAAACCATTCACAGAGTTTACACAAGGAGTTGCTGGACATCTGGGTATAGTGCACAGATTATTGATGAGAGCAGGGTTTGCTTAGAAGTTTTAACAAGTGCAAGGAATACTAGATGACTTCCTGAGGTCCCTTCCAACTCTAATATTCTATGATAATCTGCAGTAAGACGGATACAGGGGTCGAGGGTTTGATCTGGAGAATAAAAAAAAGCTATCAGTAATTCAGGAACATCACTTACTGCAGGGGTTACGCAGGATGCGGTTAATGTGGAGTAGATATGTCCATAATAGTGGATTGTCCCTCATTGAGTCAGTGATGTGGTGTAGATAGTCCTTTAATCTATAAATTCCTGTCGGTGGAGAGGAAGGTCTTTGAGCCTTCCTGACGCTGATTCATGGTGGTGCACCGGCTTACTCATCCCAGTACTGTCTGTGCCCCGTGATGTGTTCCATGTAAATATCTCTCGACCACCTGATGGTGTCAGACACCATGAGGTGCCGGATCAGCCGGGCATAGTGCCAACTAACACTGCAGTCCCACAGCACACACTCGTTGCGGGGATCCCAAGTGGCCAGGGCTCCGACGATCTAAGACCCAGCACAGTCTGGATTTAGGCCAGGACATGGGACAGAAACAGCTTAGTTGCACTAATGGATGATCTCCTGTCAATGGATGGAGGGCAAATATCAATTCTCATCCTCCTGGACCTCTCTGCAGCATTCACCACTGTCCACCCATAAGATGCTGCTGTGTTACCTGAGAAAGATGGCAGGGGAGTGCTAATAATGGTTTGAGTCCTACCTGGAGGGAAAAATAGTGATGGAAACTGCACTTCTACCACCTTCACTTGTGGAATCCCAAAAGGGTCAATTCTCTCTCTAGTCCTGTTCAATGTCTACATGGAACCCTGGATGAACTGATCAGATTACATGGACTCCTGTGCCAGCAATGGACAGATGAAACAAAGCTCTATTTATCCTTCACACCACTACCAGCATGATAGCCCAGTGTCTGAATGAGATCAGCTCATGGATGAAATATAGCTGGTTGAATTTGAATCTGATTAAACAGAGGAGCTGCTTGTGGTCAAAGGGAAGCATTTTGAAGCATTTAGTATGGTGCAGGACCCTTTGGTTGAAGGCATGTACCTACAATTAATTGGTCAATTCAATCCATAGTTTGGGAATGCTCCTGGATTTCTCACTAAGGCTAAATTCTCAGATAGTTGCATCCATCAGTAACACTTTCTACTCTCTCTGGTTAGCGACGAGACTGTGTCCTTTCCTGGGAGATGATAACCTAACCTCAGTTATTCATGCTGTAAGTTCCTCTTAGCTGGACCACAGCAATGCAGCAGAGCTTGGCATGATGCCTATAGCCTTTAGGAAATGCCAGATGTTACAGAATTCTGCAGCACATCTCCTCAGTCACACAGGCTACTGGGAACCCATCAAATCTGTCCACTGTTCCCTATGCTGGGTCCCCACAGATTGCTGAATCAAGTTCAAAGTCTTGGGCATTTTCTTCAAGGCACTCAATGGCATGGGCCTCACATCTCTAAAACATTGACTGCTACTCTGGGAAGAAGGCCATAGTTGATACATTGTGCCGAGGAGCAAAGTTAACTTTCTACACTAAGGATAAATCTCACCTGTGTGGGACACAGAGCTTTTTCAGGGGCTGGCCTGAAACTGTGGTACAACTCCCCCAGGAGCAAACCTTACTGCCTTCCACTCCAAGGACAAAGCATTCTTCATCAACCTGCCTTTTCTACCACAAACACTGAGCAATGTGTGCATTTCAAAACAAAATGCTATCAATCAAAAGACTTCACTGCACACCTGGTTCTCCCTCTAGGGAGATGTTAGTTATGTGACTTGCAGCACTAGCGGAAGTTGTGCAGAAAATGTGGTGATGAAGGCAATAGAAAACCCTATATAGAATAAAATAGTCTGTCCTCTTAAATTTTCAAAGTGGTGTCCAAGGTATGGGCCATGCAACTCGTAATGGTGTTAACAATGCAGCAGTAAACTCTGGGTGCCTTCCTGGAAATGTAGTGACATACTAATCCCTGCCATTGAATTTTATGGGCCTGATCCTGTGGCCATTGAAGTAAATGACAAAGCTTCCATTAACTTCAATATTGTATGACAGGGCCTATATATTCAGAGTATGACCCTTACTGAATAAAGTCCTAAATTTACTTAACATATGCAGTAGGCTAGTTATAAATCTTGGTCTACAATTGCAGTTCAAGAATATTATTAGTTTTAATAAACATTCTATTGTGTTGGGGTTTTAGTAAAAATTTAGAACTTTCTTCTGTTTTTCTGACCCATGATTAGGTAGTCTTATACACAAAGGAGGGCCTACATTAGATGCATGATTCAGATAGAAAAATAGTCATTTTGCATTAGTCTGATATCTACCTGGGAATAGAATTTAGATAAGAGTGGATTTATATATGAAGATTGACTCCCTTAGGGAGCTGATGGGCAGGATCCCCTCAGAGGCTAATATAAGCGTGAAAGGAATCCAAGAGAGCTGGCCATGTTTTAAATAAACCTTATTGAGGGCGCAGGAACAAACCATCCTGATGTGCAGAAAGAATAGCAAATATGGTAGGCACCCATCTTGGCTTAACAAAGAAGTCTTTGGTGATCTTAAACACAAAAAAGAAGCTTACAAGAAGTGGAAGCTTGGTCAGATGACTAGGGAGGATTATAAAAATAGTGTTCAAACATGCAGGAATGAAAAGCACAACTGGAGTTGCAGCCAGCAAGGGACATGAAAGGGAACAAGAAGGGTTTCTACAGGTATGTTACCAACAAGAGGAAGATTAGGGAAAGTGTGGGCCCCTTACAGAATGGGGGAGGCAACCCAGTGACAGAGGATGTGAAGAAAGCTGAGGTACTCAGTGCCTTTTTTGCCTCTGTCTTCACAGACAAGGTCAGCTCCCAGACTACTGCACTGGGCGGCACGGAATGGGGAGGAGGTGAACATCCCGCAGTGCTGAAGGAAGAACAGGTCCAGGACTATTTAGAAAGATTGGACATACACAGGTCAATGGGGCCAGATGCAATGCATCCGAGGGTGCTGAGGGAGTTAGCAGATGTGATTTCAGAGCCATTGGCTATTATCTTTGAAAGCTCGTGGCAATTGGGGGAGGTTCCTGATGATTGGAAAAAGGCAAAAATAGTGCCCATCTTCAAGAAAGGGAAGAAAGAGGATCCAGGGAACTACAGACCGGTCAGCCTCATCTCAATCCCTGGAAAAATCATGGAGCAGGTCCTCAAGGAATCCATTTTAAGGCACTTGGAAGAGAGGAAGGTGACAGGAACAGTCAACATGGATTCACCAAGGGCAAGTCATGCCTGACCAACCTGATTGCCTTCTATGAAGAGGTGACTGGTTGTGTGAATGTGGGGAAAGCAATGGACATGATCTACCTTGGCTTTAGCAAAGCTTTTGATACGGTCTCCCACAGTATTCTTATCAGCAAGTTAAAGAAGTATGGGTTGGATGAATGGACTATAAAATGGATTGAGAGCTGGCTAGATCATCGGGCTCAACGAGTAGTGATCAATGGCTCCATGTCTAGCCGGCAGCTGGTCACAAGCGAAGTGCCCCACAGGTTGGTCCTGGGGCCGGTTTTGTTCAACATCTTCATTAATGATCTGGAAGATGGGGTAGATTGCACCCTCAGCAAGTTTGCAGATGACACTAAGCTAGGGGGAGTGGTAGATACCCTGGAAGGTAGGGATAGGATACAGAGTGACCTAGACAATTTGGAGGATTAGGCTAAAAGAAATCTGATGAGGTTCAACAAGGACAAGTGCAGAGTCCTGCACTTAGGACGGAAGAATCCCATGCACAGCTACAGACTGGGGACCGATGAACTAGGCAGCAGTTCTGCAGAAAAGGATCTAGTGGTTACAGTGGATAAGAAGTTGGATATGAATCAGCAGTGTGCCCTGATTGACAAGAATAGCCAATATAGCATTTTGGGTTGCATTACTAGTAGCATTGCCAACAGATCGCGGGAAGTGATTATTCCCCTCTATTCGGCATGGTGAGGCCACATTGGAGTATTGTGTCCAGTTTTGGGTCCCCCACTACAAAAAGGATGTGGAGAAGTTGGAGAGAGTCCAGTAGAGGGCAACAAAAATGATTAGGGGGCTGGAGCACAAGAGTTATAAGGAGAGACTGAGGGAACTAGGCTTGTTTAGTCTGCAAAAGAGAAGAATCTGCTTAATTTTTGCTTTATGAGCAGTTCCATTGCATATAGTGGGACCACCCTTAGTGCATAGAGTGAAGCATGTACGTAAGGCTTTGCGGGATTGGGGCTCTAGTAAAAATGGTTACTTTCTTGTGCTCTTTAAATGCCTGCTCCTGTTCCAGTGAAGTCATTGGGACTTTACTATTTTGATTGATGGAAATCAAAGCCTTAAGAGAATTTAGTGGGATTCTGTGACCTTGTGGTGAGTCAGGGAATGAGGGTCACTGCAGTGAAAAACAAAAGGGATGAATCGGAAACATAAGTTATGCATATAATGTGCTGTGCATCTCTTTTGTGGAAGAAATGTGAAAACATGCCTGGAACAGAACACTCTTCTGTTTTTAATGATTACTGATGAAAGCCCTTAAGATGGAATATGCAAAACCCAAAGTGCACACCTTGAAGAGCTCTGTATTTCATTGCAATCTAATTGCCAATAATCAAAGCAGAAAATCAATGAGCAGAGACTGCTCTATTGTCATTTAGTCACCAGAGGGCAGAATTTGCTGACTAGAAATTGTTGCTGATAAGAAAAATAAGGCTTAGAAAGGAACCCAGAAATGAATAAAGGAGGAATATTGCTTATTTAAAAAAAAACTTTCAAATTCCCTGGGGTTCAACTTTGGCCTTGCTTCTTCTTACATTTCTTTGTAGAATTTATGTAATTCTCTGTGAGTTTGCATCCACAACATAGCCTTTGGACCCCAGTTATTTAAGCTTGTGCTGGATCAAGGGCTATCTGCCAATTTTCATAAATATTTATAAAAATAAATCACTGAAGTCACACCCACACTCTTGAGAAGCCTTAAATGACAATATAGTGCTACAATACAGTGCAATACAATAAAATTGCAGCGCAATAAAATGCAGGGTGAAATTTATATCTATGCAGAGGGTCTGGAAAAAGCCTGTCTCTGAGGGGTGAATTTCACCCTCTGTGAACAAAAATAAATTCCAGGTTTCCTTGTCCAAGCATGGTTATTAACAGCAGGTGTGCATGGGGAGCAGAAATGGAAAGTTTATTCACTGCATCCGTTTACTGTATGGGGTTACGTCTACACTGCAGTCAGAGGCAAGACTGCAGTGTGTGTAGAAGTACCAGAGCTAGCTTTCATTTTGCTAGCTCCAATAACAATAGCAGTGAAGCCATGGCAACAGGAGCAGCTGCGTGGGCTAGCAACTCTGGTAGGTCCACAGGGCCCTGGGTAGGACAGTACATCCCATGCTGCTCTAGTTTCATTACTCTTGGTATTTGAACTAGCTTGTTTAAAGCTAGCTCTGGTATGTCTACGTAGGCTGCAGGTATTCCTCTGACTGCAACACACACACATCCTGGGTGATCAGTCCATGAGACTACACTAGATACTCTCCAAATTCTTTTTGATCTCAAGTGGCACGTTGTCAGAGTTATTTCCAAAGCCAGTTTGCTTCTAGGATTTGTTTATCTGTTAGTAGATTTTAGCCAAGAGCTGTGTACTAGTAGATAAGTTCATTGATCCAACTTGGCATAATAAAACAACAGTTCTCTATTCTCTTCCTATGGTCATAGGATGCCTTAGTCTAGAATCTGGGATTTAAACACTTGGGGGAGAGAGGGGTTTCTCTTTTGAGAACTGATTTCCTTTAAAACTGCCAGAAGGAAATCTTATGTATAAGGAAGAGTCACTTTGGGCCTTTCAATGTTGGCAATGTCCCTTTAACCTACTGCTTATATTTAATTCAGGAATTAACTCCATTTAGATATTATATAAGGTTACGCTCACATAATGTATGCAGAATTATTCAGTAGGGAGAAAGAAACTTAATGGTACAGTGTAAAGAAATAAGTACTATCCATATTCTCTAAAATATACCTGAGATGGTTGGATTTTATATGGAGCCCATTTCTGCTCTCATTAAGCTCAAATAGAGTTTTGTATTGTTTTACGTTTATTATTTGATGTGTTTTGTCGTTGACATCAGTAACAGCAATTAGATTCTGTGATAAAGGATGCTGTAGAGATGCCTGTAACAGCAAGATAGAGAGCTGGATGGAGAGGGATGGGGGGGGTTAGCATTGCAAACTAGAAGCGAATCCTTCCATGCTTTCTTAAAAAGTGCTACCTAGACTTGGATTTACCTGAATTACTCTGCTTAGAATAAATAGAAAAATCAGTGACCGTTTGATGTTCAGAGAAAAACTATTTTGAATAGAGGGGGATGGTTCTCAAGAGGAGCTCGTTCAGGTACCAATTGACGTTCTGATGTAGGCATCTGCACTTGCATCTTTGTTGTCCTAGGAATCTTCTGATCTTCTGATGAGCCTTATCTCACATACAAGAGGGGTTTCTTTGTATTGGCTCCACAAGTCTTGGCTGCAGGAGCAACAGATGCTGTAGTCACTTTTTAAAAAGACAGCAGCAGCTCTATGCAGAATGCCAAGCAGGACAGCTGTACAGCACACGAGTACATGCTGGAGGAAGCAGCTGGGGAGTTGCAGCCAGGTGTTATGAATGTCATAGGATGCTGCTACAATATTTTGAAAAGCTCCATAACTGTCAACTTCTCTTTCATACTTATATGGCCCCATTTCTGTAGTATCTAAGTACCTCACAATCTATTTACCCTTACAACACCCAGGGATATAGGACAGTACTAGTATCCTCCTTTTACAGATGGGGAACTGAGGCACACAGAGGTTAAGTCACTTGCCCAAGATCACACACGAAGCCTGTGGCTCAGTAGGTAATAGAACCCGTATCTCTCAGCCTAGTATCTTAACCAGCACACCATCCTTCCTCTCTTTAAAACAAGTAGTAACGTTAATCGTCTCTATCTCACATATTTCTAAGGCACTGTAAACATTTAAATACTGAGATATTTGCACAGCTCTGCTCTTAACCGATCTGTTCATAGCTGCAGATTCACAAAGAAATATAAGGATGGCAAAATGAGTTCAGATGAAAAATAGTTTCAGAACCAAATTGTGCCTGGAACTTCATTTCCAAATTAAGCTGTAGATTTGTTGGAGGTGTTAGGGTTACAGTGCACTGCAGTACATTGAATATTTAAGGAACTGTCAGGACAGAAAGTCTGTGTACAGTATAAATTAGGACTCTCTAGAGACTAAAAAGATATGTGGGATTTTTTAAAAAGTCTACTATTGAAAAATAATGAGTAGTTGCTATAGCAACCCCACTTTCTCATGGTGCACACATACCATACCGACATAAAAAAGAACAGTATAAAAGAAGGAATCAAACCTAAGATTTGTGCATTTGAATTTTAAAACTATTCTCCCATCCCAAACGATCCATTTCCAAAGTAAAAATATTTTTTAACATTAATTGTTATAATTTGCATCTGATTTTGAGAATGGAGTGGAAACTTAGAAATATTGCAGACAGAGGAATGTCCAAGGAAGTAACGCCTCTATCCTTTCATAATGTGCAGGCTGAATGAAGGGAAAGCACTTCAAACTGTCAGCTTTCCTGCCTGTTTCTATTTCTGAATCAAGTCCAGAATATACAAGAAGACTCTCATCATTTATTTCGTCAGCACTGTGACCCAAAGTGCCTAGGGTAGACCACCTGAAAATGCCAAGATTACGGCAGGCTGCCAAAAGGAGAGTAGATTCTCCCAAAACTGGTGGTTAACACTGACGTTAGATTCACCAAACAGTGACAAACAGTGCTTCTGATTCCACACACTGGTTATCAAGAAGCAAAACAAGAAGTTACATGGCCCCTTTATTGCATTTTAGTCTCTGGCTCCCAATCAGAAACTAGGTCCAGTAAAGAGATAAGTTATTTAAAACTCTACTCCCTTTACAAGATGTTCTTCTAATCCCCAAAGAGTCAGCCACAGTACCAGATCAATATTAATTTGGATCTTACCCAAAATACCACACCGCCAGTCAATCCTTCAGTATCTAAAACTCAAGGTTTATTATAAAAGAAAAGAAATAAACAAGAAGAGAGATGTTAAATGAGCAAAGCAATCAGATACATACATATGACTTCAGAGTCCATATATATCAGATTCTTAGCAGTATTGGTGAGGTTGCTGGCTTGTAAAGTCCTTCAGGAGCACATCCAGTATCAGGATGGGTCTGTCACAGGCACAGCTACAGCCTGGGGACCGATGAGCTAGGCAGCAGTTCTGCAGAAAAGGACCTGGGGGTTACAGTGGATAAGAAGCTGATATGAGTCAGCAGTGTGCCCTCGTTACCAAGAAAGCATGTTGGGCTGCATTAATAGGAGCATTGCCAGCCAATCGCGGGAAGTGATTATTCCCCTCTCTTTGGCACTGGTGAGGCCACATTTGGAGTATTGTGTCCAGTTTTGGGACCCCCCCCCCATTACGAAAAGGATATGGACAAGTTGGAGAGAGTCCAGCAGAGGGCAACAAAAATGATTATGGGGCTGGAGCACAAGACTTATGAGGAGAGGCTGAGGAAATTAGGCTTGTTTAGTTTGCAAAGGAGAAGAATGAGGGGGGATTTGGTAGTAGCCTTTAACTACCTGAAAGGGGGTTACAGGGAGGATGGAGCTAGGCTGTTCTCAATGGTAGTAGATGACTGAAAAAGGAGAAATGATCTCAAGTTGCAGTGGGGGAAGTTGAGGTTGGATATTAGGAAAAAGTTTTTCACTAGGAGGATGGTGAAGCACTGGAATGGGTTACCTAGGGAGGTGGTAGAATCTCCATATTTAGAGGTTTTTAAGCTGCAGCTTGACAAAGCCCTGGCTGGGATGATTTAACTGAGTTTGGTCCTGCTTTGAGCAGGGGGTTGGACTAGATACCTCCTGAGGTCCCTTCCAACTCTAATCTTCTATGATTTTGTGTCACTTCTTTGTTCAAAGCTTTGGTTTGTAGAGAAGTTAATCCAGAGGCAAAAAGCAGGAGTGAAGACAAGATGGAGATGGTGCAGTTGCCTTTTATATCCTTTGCCACGTGGCTTGTCCTAAACGGCAGCTTACAGTACATGGGCATGGGAAAGCACTTGGAGTCCCTTGTCCACAGGCACGTCCCTACATGTTCTGCTAACTCATAGGCGTAGCTCCTGGCTTCTCTCCCTGTGTGCATTGTATAGATGATTTCCCTTGATCGGCCATTAAGCAGGCTGGATAGTACTTATGCTAATTTGTATGGGGGTGTCACCCAGTAACACAGCACAAGTTTGAGATACAAATATGTCACACATATTCATAACTTACAATACAAAGATGATACGTACATATAGATAAGCTTATCATATTTAGCAAATCATAACTTTTCCATTGATAACTTACATGGCATAGCTTGTAAGATTCATTGCAATTTTGTCATATTGGTTTTAATATTATAAATGGCTACTTGTATTTCATACAACATCACAAGCATCTCTCAATATATTAGGCAACATGACACATGTTGCTTATAACTTGAGCTGTGCAAATCATTTATGACAAAGCCCAAAAGCAAGTCAACTTCTTTTGGTCACAAATTCTCAAAACCCAGCCTAGAGTTTTTGAAAAGATTGCCAAGTGTTGTGACTTCTTTATGCAGAAAACCTGGGTTGATTTGTAGTTACACAAAGAAACCTAGTGAAACCTACATGGTGTCAACAAAAATCCAGGTGACACTTGATGATTTTTACTGAGTTTTGCTTTGGTATTTTGTGTCAGTTTGAATCCAAAACTCTAAACAACTTTTAGGGATCATGAACTCATGAATTGAAGCTAAAGAAAACTTTTGCAAGAACTAACCCAAAGGAAACTGTTAGATTTGTTTGACTCTATCTTCTTAACAGACATGCTGATCTCTCACTATATAAGTCTTATTCTCTTTAAAAATCATTTACTAAATACCCGGAAATCCACAATCAAGAAAGCTGACTACTGTGGTTAAAAAAAGCAACCTGGCATAGAGGAGAAGTGAAAGCAGCTATAGGGGAAATTGATAGCAATGAATATAAATTAGAAGAAGAAGTTGTAGAAAATTGGTAATGGAAGCAAGAGGACACAAGGAGAAATCAATGGCCAGCAGAGTTAAGGACAGTCCATTAGGAACAAAAGGAATCCTAACAATGGTGTTGGTCCATTACTAGATAGAAATGGTAGAATTATCCATAGTAATGTAGAAAAGGCAGAAGTTTTCAGTACATATTTATGTTCTGTATTTGGGGAAAAGCCTGATGATGTATTCATATCATATGAGGACATACTTTTCATTCCAACAATAAATTTGGTAGCAGCTGTTTAACATCCTCCAAAGTTAGACATTTTAAAATCAACAGGTCTGAATAACTTGCATCTTTGATTATAAAAGAGTTGGCCAAGAATCTCTCTGGACTGTAAATGTTGATTTTCAATAAGTCTTGGAACACTGTGGAAGTTCCAGAAGATGAAGAAACTTAATGTGCTAACATTTCAAAGGGGTAAATGGGATGACCTGGATAATTATTGACCTGTCAGCCTAACACCAATCTCAGCCAAAATAAGGGAATGAACAATACAGGATGCAATTAATAAAGAAGTAAAGGAGGGCAATATAATTAATTCCAGTCAACGTGGGTTTATAGAAAATAGATTTTATCAAGTTGGTTTCACATCCTTTTTGATGACATTACAGGTATGGTTGATAAAGGTTATAGTATTGATGTAATCTATTTAGACTTTTATAAGGCATATGACCTAGTACCACATGACATTTTGACTAAAAAACTACAATAATACAAATTCATCATGGCACACATTATATGGATTAAATACTGGCTAACTGATAAGTCTTAACATGTAATTGTAAATGGGGAAATATCATTGTGGGTGTGTTTCTAGTGGGGTCCAGGGGGATTGGTTCTAGGCACTATCTATTTAACATTTTCATCAATGACTGGAAAGAAAATATAAACTAATCACTAATAAAGTTTGTAGTTGACACACAGATTGGGGGAGCAGTAAATAATGAAGAGGACAGGCCACTGATACAGACCAATCTAGATTGCATGGCAAACTGGGTGCAAGCAAACAATACGTGTTTTGTTATGGCCAAATGTAAAATCCTACATCTGAGAACAAAGGATAGGGGACTGTATCCTAGGAAGCAGTGACTCTGAAAAAGGGTTGTGTGTTTTGGTGGATAATCAGCTAAACATGAGCTCCCAGTGCAACAATGTGCTAATATGATCTTTGGATGTATAAACAGGGTAATATCGAGTATAAGTAGAAAAATTATATTACCTCTGTATTTGGCACTGATGCCACCGCTACTGGAAGGCTGTATTTAGCTCTAGGTGTCCAAGGTTCAGAAAAGATGATGAACAATGGAACAGTGTCAAAGAGCCAAGAGAATGATTAAAGAACTGGAAAACATGCCCTATAATGAAAGACTCAGGGTGCTCAATATCTGTAGCTTATCACAGAGGTTAAGGAGTTACTTGATCATAGTCTAAATACCTTCATGTTGAACGGAAATTTGAGAATAGAGGGCTCTTCAATCTAGCAGACAAAGGTCTGACAAGATCCAATTGCTGGAAGTTGAAGCTAGACCAGTTCAGACTCAAAATAAGAGGTAATGTGAATAGTGAAAGTAATTAATCATTGGAACAACTTACCGGGGTTGCAGTAGATTTTCCATTGCTGGAAACTTTTAAATCGAGATTTGACTGTTGTTCTAAAAGATCTACTCTCGTTCACACAGGAATTAATTCAGAGAAGTCCTGTGACCTGTGGTAGGCAGGAAGTCAAACCAGATGATCACAATGATCCCTCCTGGTTTTATGATTGAAGAATCTGTGTATCTGTGCCACACTCTAGTCCTCATGGTATCTGAGCCTCTAACAAATTAGGTAGAAGGTCCACTGGAGACATTCTTTCTTCTCTCCCAATTTTCAGAAATGGGACGGTGGTGTTTATTATTTTTAAATAAATCGGAACTAGTGCCAATTTTTATCTGAGAGATCTGTTAAAATAAACCTTCTACAATATTAATTACAGTGTTTTACAGCAAAAATTTAAAAGGTTATTAAAATAATGAATTAGATTTTACTTTTGAAATAAAAATCCTCTTTGTTTATTACCATATGTGGCACATTCATTAGCTATGACTTGGTATCTTGTACAATCATGTGTGCTAAATTTTACACTTTAGGCCCCAATTCAGAAAAGCATTTAAGCATGTGAGTAACATGCTAAGAACACAAGAATTGCCTTTCTAGATCAGACCCAAGTTTAGCTAGTCCAGCATCTTCTTTCTGAAAGTAGCCAGAAGCAGTTGCTTAAGAGAAAGGTATAAGGACCTCACGATAGGCAGATGTGGAATAATCTGCTCCTCTACAATAAAGTGGTTTAAGTCCTGAAGCACGAGGTATAATATCCCTTGCAAAATGTTATCATTATCTTTAAGGGTGGATGTAAATAAAGCATATGCTTCAGTGCTTTGCTGAATCAGGACCAGGCTTTTACAGGGGAAAGTTCCTTTTTCCAAACCAGATTGACAAAAGTGGTTGTTTTCCATTCAGGATTTCTTTTCCCCACCTGTTTTTCACACTGAAAATTCTGAATTCCCCTTACTCATTGTGTGCACAGAACTTTTCATCCAGGTTTAGTCCTGTCAAATATTAAAGTGCAAAGCACCACCCGTAAGGATCTGATTCAAAATCCACAAAAGCAAATTAATAGGTAAGTCCCAAACTTTCCCTAGCCTCTTATTAAAACTGTTCTAGATGTGCTATTTAGAGCCACAGCAGCCTTCTTGATAAATCACTGCTTAATGCCAAATGCTAATTATTAGTGGGAATATGCTTTTCTATAGCCCCAGGTTGTTGCAGAAAATGACAGCTCTTGATGTTAACAAATAAAGTAATATGCTATTTCTCCCATGGCAATTCAGTGTAAACTATATATAATGAAAAGTGGATGTTTAAGGTCATTTCATTACTAATGACTGCATTGGATTCCTTTTTTGCCTGATAATACAGTAATATATTTATTTAAAACATAAGAACGTAACAAAAGAACAGCCATACTGAGTCAGGCCAATGGTCCATCTAGCCCACTTTCCTATCTTCTGATAGTGGCCAATGCCAGATGCTTCAGAGGGAATTAATTGAACAGGGCAGTTATCAAGTCTTTCACTCCCAGTGTCTAGCGGTCAAACAAACAAACTTACAAGTGATTTTTTTTTCTGGAATGTAGACTACACTGTCTTGAACATTCCAGTTCTAACTATTTTTCTCTACATATATCTGAGCAAATATCTTATGTCTATGGCTTAGTTGAAAGCTGATCTGATCGGCTGAAGAAGATTCCAGTCCATATTGTTACCCAGGGTTCCTTGACCAAGTAACTTTTAATCTCTGTAAGTTTGTATCAGGCAATGAAAGCAAAGGAAACATGGTTCATCTGCCTGCTGTATGGCTAACACAGACATAAATCAAAACCAAGTGCTTTTAACTTTAAAGGTTTACTTATGGTCTCCAGCAATTTAAGCTTTCACCACAGTCTTCACTTATTAATCTTAAGCACATACAATACAATAGGTTATCAGAGTACCCCAAAACTTAATATTACCCGCACAAGTCTGAGGCAGTCTTCGGGCTGTCTTCGGGTGAATCAGTCACAGATTTCCAGATGGCCGGTCCTTCTGTCTGCACCTGAGGATCTTTCAGTTTGTCCACAAAGTGATCCTCCTGGTTCAGGCCTGCTACCTCCCTCTTATACCCCAAAAGTTACAGTAACATGTCAATCAAAAAGTAATGCATACCTGATCAAATTGGAAATAATTGTCAAGCAAAGGTAAAGGTTATAAGGAATGTGAATGCAGGATGCAGTTATGTGGTTTCGAGCAGTTGGTCTGGCAGGTGTGCTGATTGCCTGCTTTTCACCCCTGCACATAAAAGGGCATCAAAAGTCAGGTGCAAAAGGACACAGTGTCATGTTCACCCTCCCTTCTGGCTTTGCCTTGGCTGAACTCGATACTAAATGACTGCTCCTAGAAATAAGCAATAAGCAAAAATAATGGATCATCTCAATAGTTGACAGTGGCCTAGACACCCGGTGATTTGCTCAAATGCCCCATGACAATATTTGTGTCTACAAGTCAGAACTGTATTTTCACTTTACCAGTCATATTGTTTGCTTTCCCAGTCAATTTATTTTTCAAATAATCTTTTTTTTTTCTTCTGCACATTTTTTTAAATCCTATTTTAAACTACTTCAGGAATCATCTCTTGCTTTCCAAGGCACTTAGATCTGTTTCAGATCATCACCATGTGAGTTAAGAATGACTCGAGCTGCTACTGCAACCACAAAAGACTTGTCAACCACAAAAGTGCTGTAGATAGAGCTGATCCTGCTCCCAAATGAGTCAATGGGGAGTTTTGCCATTTACTTAATTTGGAGCAGATTGGTCTGTAATATACCAGATACGTGGAACAAAATTAGATGCAGATTTAAGGATGATGACAAAATGGCAAATGAACTGGGGATCCCAACTGTTCAGAATCTCTCAGTCTCCTCCCTCCCTCCCTCCCTGTAATAGCTCAAAATAGAGAGGGCCAGGTCAGCATTTGCGACACTTGTCCCCCTTAAATGCGTTCCTGCAACATGTTCCCGAGCTACTTCCTCATGCACTTAGTTTTACCCTTTGGTACTAGTGTTCCAATGAGACTTTTGTATCACTAAAGATGCTGCTAAAGCTTCCTGCAGCATAGAAGTGGTTAAATGACTTCCTCAGGCTGCTCTCTGCTCTCAGTGACCTCTGCTGCTGGTTAGCACCTCTGAGACCAATTGAATCTCCTCACAAGCTGCTTAGCTGACCCATGCTGGTGTATCTTCTTCAAAGGATCATTGCTGACCTTGCTCACTTCTGTGCAGGGAGCCAAAAAATCTTTGGACCAGTTGCAACCCCTCGACCTCTTCCGAATAATGAGCATTTAAACAAATAAAAAATCAGCTCACTTGTTTTATATTTTGCTGGATTCCATGTAAATAATTTAAATTACGATGACATCTCTCTGTGTATATATATATGTTCCCCGGCAATCTCGATGGCTCAGTTGTGCCAGTCTCTAAGATCCCCCTGGTTCTTGCACAGACCTGGGCAGCTGTGGTGATAGAAGAATTCTTTGCAGAAGAAATGTCTGGTGGAACAAGTAGGCAGGTTGGGGTGGGTTCAGATTGTCCCGTGCACTTGGGAACCACAAGCAAATGATCTCTAAAGCAAGCAGGCCCATGTTCTGACCACTTAAAAGAGCTCCCTCACTTGACACACAGCACTGTTTGAAGACTGGATCTCTCAGAGATCAAATGGGATGTGGCTCAAAGCAGCCTATAATGGGGTGAAAAGTCATGCAAAGTCTGTCAGGGAGGAGATTAAAAAGGTCCCCAGCCAAGCAATAACCCTTGTACTCTGCAAGCAGGTTCTGCTGGTAGCAGGCATCTTATTCTTTGATGGGAGGATGTAAATTAGCAGGAATTAAGTTGGGAGAAGGAAAGGGCTGGAATGTGGAGGGGAATAGGAACACATGAGAGAGGGGGGGATTTTGGCCCTCTCTTGGCCTGTATGAAGGCTGAGAGAGTCTTACCATCTCTTGTTCACCTTGGCCGTGGCTGAGGCCTACCTGTCTCTCTTTCTGGGATACTTGGTCTGTTACTTGAGTAGCACTTGTGAGGAAATTGTTGTTTTCACCACAGTTACACTAGGGCTGAATTTGACCCCTCTTCTTTAGTGTGCACCTTTAAAAGGACAGGATAATTTTCCTATCTTTCTTTTAGAATTATTCGTACCCTCTGCTAAGCTTTATGCCTTCGCACACCATGCCTATAGGTGTAGTAAATGATGAACGCCTGTCACTGAATGACTGACTGTCTATTGCATGGGGTTGTGTTAGACGTGTGCCATTCTGTGTAGGGTAATAGAGTTTGATCAAAGCAATCCAAGGTGACACGCTAACGCTGGGATTTTTCAGAAAAGAGCTTGATTTGAAAGAATCCCATCCCTCTTCTTGCTTTCCCAGTTGAGCCAGTAAGCAAGCGTCTCATGTTATGAACGTGTGTGATCACTCAAGAAAAAAAAATCTTAAGAACATAGAACATAACAATGGCCATGCTGGGTCAGACCAATGGTCCATCTAGCCCAGTATCCTGTTTTCCGAAAGTGGCCAGTGCCAGGTGCTTCAGAGGGAATGACCAGAACAGATAATCATCAAGTGATGCATCCTATCGCCCATTCCCAGCTTCTGGCAAACAGCAATCCCTGCCCATCTGGCTAATAGCTTCTTTGAACTTATCTAGTTCTTTTTTGAACCCTCTTATAGTCTTGCCCTTCACAACATTCTTGGCAAGGAGTTCACACTGTGCACTGTGTGAAGAAATACTTCCTTTTGTTCGTTTTAAACCTGCTGTCTATTAATTTCATTTGATGACCCCTAGTTTTTGTGTTTTGAGAAGGAGTAAATAACACTTCCTTATTTACTTTCTCCACACCAGCCAGGATTTTATACACCTTTATCATATCCTCCCATAGTGGTCTCTTTTCCAAGCTGAAAAGTCCCAGTCTTATTAATCTCTTTTCATAAGGAAGCTTTTCATACCCATAATCATTTTAGTTGCCCTTTTCTGTATCTTTACAATTCCAATATATCTTTTTTGAGATGGGGTGACTGGATCTGAATGCAGTACTGAAGGTGAGTCTATGTGGGCGGATCATGGATTTACAAAGAGACAATATGATATCTTCTGTCTTATCATCTATCCCTTTCCTAATGATTCCTAACATTCTGTTAGCTTTTTTGACTGCTGCTGCATATTGAGTGGATGTTTTCAGAGAACTAGCCACAGAGACTCCAAGATCTCTTTCTTGAGTGGTAACAGCTAATTTAGACCCCATCATTTTATATGTATAGTTGGAATTATGTTTTCCAGTGTGCATTACTTTGTATTTATCAACAATGAATATCTTGGAGTCATCGAGGATAGTTCTCTGAAAACATCTGCTCAATGTGCAGCAGCAGTCAAAGAGCTAACAGAATGTTAGGAACCATTAGGAAAGGGATAGATAATAAGACAGAAAATAGCGTAATGACACTGTATACGCCCGTGCCTTGAATACTGTTTGCTGCTCTAGCCAACCCATTTCAAAAAAAGATTTATTAGAGCGGGAAAAGGTGCAGAGAAGGACAACAAAAATGATTGGCGGTATGGAGCAGCTTCCATAACTGGACAGATTAAAAAGACTGGAACTGTTCAGATTAGAAAAGAGACGACTACGGGTGATATGATAGAAATTTATAAAATCATTAACGGCGTGTTTAAAATGAATACTCCTTCACGTAATACGAGGCCCAAGAGTTACCCAGTGAAATTAATAGGCAGCAGGTTTAAAACAAAAGGAATTACTTCTTTACACAACACACAGTCAACTATGGAACTTGCTGCCATGAACTGTTGTGAAGACCAAAACTATAACTGGACGCAAAAAAGAATTAGATAAATTCATGGAGGATGGGTCCATCAGTGGCTATAAGCCATGATTGTCTCACGCTCAGGGTCTCCCTAAACCTCTGACTGCCAGAAGCTGAGACTGGATGAGAAGGGATGGCTCACTATATGATTGCCTGTTCTGTTCATTCCCTCTAAAACGTCTGGCATCAGCCACAGTCAGAAGACAGAAAACTGGTCCACATGGACCTGCCCCAGGATTCTTATGAAGAATCAGAATTTCAGTCAAATTGTTTCATACACCTCTATCCTTAAGCCATGTTACACAGTAATGCTTGAAAGGTAGTTTGCAATATTGTGTGTGTGGAGTGCCCCTGAGAGAGAACTTCTAACGGTATTGACATTTCCAAATCTCATATTTGGAAAATAATGGAAAAGAATTAATAATTCATACTCATTTTTTGAATAATGGATACATTTTTAAAATACCATTAGAGCTACTTTTCTGCTGTGTCTGTAATGTGGACCAAGTCTTATTGGTACTTGACTAGCTGCTGAAAGAAATGGCTCCATTAGCTCCAAAGCTTCTTCAGTGCTGCTTCTTCAGTGATCCTGATCCATAAATGCCATGTAGACTACAACAGCTCAGGATGTCTTAAGCCTGATTTGTCAGCTGCATCCTTTTAAACAAACCCTGGGTGTGTCTGTGATAGAAATGTATATTGGGAATGGGAGAGGCTGAGCTAACCGTTCCCAGAGGGAGGAGGCGAAGCCGAAAGAAGTGTTGAGACCCCTGAAGAAATTAAAATCTACAGGTTTGATTCTCCTCTCATTTACACTCGTAGGCCATCACTAGATATAGTTCTGATTTACCTTTGCATGGGGTGAGATTCACGTCCAATGTCTTCTGCCTCTTCCTCTGTGGCACCCTACTAATGAATGGAAATTTCTCTGTTCTAATTACATATTTTCTTAATTTAAATCTTTGTTTAGCTGCCATTTGTTTATTCCTATTGATCGATTTTTAGGCCATGTCTGTATTAGGAGTGCTTTGCCAGTATAGGAATACCAGTATTTTGTATTGCCAAAGTGTTCCCAGTGTGGACACAGCCGTACTAGCAGAACTGCACTTTTGCCAGTATGGCTTACAGAAGCTCCTCCCGAAGTGAAATAAGCGTTACCAGCAAAAGTGCAGTTTTGACGGCATAAGTGCGTCTACGGGATGGTCCTTTGCCAGAACAGCTAGGGTGGTCAAGGGTCATCACATGACATAGCGATGGTGGCAAAAGTCTGCTGTTGACCTGGCCGTAACCATTTATATGCTATTCATCCTTTTGGGCCAGATCCTGAAGTTCTTGATCAGTTTTTACACCTGGTCATTACTCAGGCAAAATTCCTGTGGACTTGTGATTACTAGGTATGAGTTTCAACCCACTGGTACGAGCAAGTACCACCGAGTGCTTCATCTGAGAAATCCAGCAGAGAAAACAATTTGCACTGTAAACGCTATGTTTATGATAAAGCCTACGGAATGCGTGTGGCACGTGGTGAAAGCAGTGCGATGAGGCATGTTTAAGAGGCGCGTTGCAGAAAGATGGAAGAGCTGTGCCAAACGTTCGTATCAAAACCCAAACACCAGCTCTGCCAACAAGCTCCCGTTGAGTCTCTCACGCTGCTCACGTGTAGGATGTTGCTGTACAGCAGAGGGCCCCAGGCTGTGGGGCATGGAGCAGCATTCGGGGCAGGCGTAGTGGGACCCAGGCCAGCCCGCAAGAGGGGCAAAGAGAAAGCACCACCGAGCCCCACTCTACCCCGTCTCCACTCCTGCCCTACCCTGCCCTCAGCTTCAGTACTGGCCTGGCTCCTGGTCCTGATCCTGGCTGTAGCCCAAGTCCCGGCCCCAACTGCAGCTCCAGCCCAGCCCTGCCCTGGCTCCAGCCCTGGGACTAGGACTACAGTTCTGGCCCTAGCCCCACTCCTGGCCATGGCTCAGGCTGCAGCTCTGGATCCAGCTGGGGCTCCAGCCGTGGCCCTGGCTGTGGCTGCAATCCCAGCCGCATCTCTGGCTCTACTCCTGGCCAGCTCTGTTCCTGGCTGCGGCTTTCCTCCTGCCATGGCCCCAACTTCCACTGCAGTCTGCGGCTCTGGCCTGGCTCCTGGCCCTGTTCCTGGCCTCCACTACAGCCCCATCCTCAACTGTGGCTCCCTGTCACGGCCTCCAACCCTGTCTCTGGCCCCGGCTCCCTACTGAGGTTCTGGGAGGGAGGGAAGAAGGGCACAGACCAGGTAAGGGTGAAGCGTGATGGAAAAAGTTTGTGGACCACTGTGCTATTGCATTAATTTGGGCCAGTGCCAATGGAATATTTGCATAACCTCTGCAGATCAGCAACGTACTAATGGTGCCTAGGCTAGTAAATAGCTACGTCAGAACACCATTGCTTCTGTGAATAAGACAGCCAACCAACTACGTCTTGCTCAGCAAACCCTCTCTTTGTAAAGTAATGGGAAAGACCAAAACCTGTTATTACAAACAGAAATTCCCTGTGTGTAGGCCTGTTTGTGGAGATCATCATTCTCTAGGTGCTTGCTATCATTTAACTGAGAGCAGAATATGTCACGAGATTTATGGTGGGGACAGTAGCCTACCACGGAGGTTTGAGGTCAGGTGAAAGCTTCAGGTATGGATGCAGCAACTGTCTTTCAGGGAAAGACTGCTTTCCTTTCAAGCTAGCTGAAGAGTAAAGTAAATAAAAGTTGTCTTCCTTCCTGGGTCAGGTAAACATAACGAATAAGCCCTGATTATTGTCTGCTTGACTTGTTCTAGAACAGCAACAATAGTATATTAGAAAAAGGATATTTCCAGTGACAGAATCTGAGCGAGTTCTTAGACTCAAAGGAAACAAAACAGGAGATTGTTGGTTGGTTTTCAGCCTCTAGTTTCTTTTTTAAGTCAGTGATGTTTGCAGCAGTTACATTACAAAACAGGAAGAGCTGACAATTTTCTCACTCAACGGAGTGGAATGTAATAGGCTGAACATCTTTATATTGGGCTACAGGGCATTTAAAGCACCCATGATGGGTTATGCATGTTTATAATTATTTGGTGGTGGTTGTGCGTGCGATGTTTTGTTACGGTAACAAGTCAAAGCTGAGGGGATTAGAAAAATATATCATAACCCATAAAAGAGATTTAGGCCTTTAGAATAGATCTAAAACAACGACACGCTGTTTGAAAAATGGGGCCTTTGCCTATAAATAAAATAATGTACCAGCAACCAGCTAATTAAGATAGCTCTTCTGGCTGCTTTGGGTTTCCAAAGTAAAATATCATTGAGCCGGGAAAAGTATGTTACTCTATTGTTGATAGATCAGCTTTAATTATTCATTGAAAATAATTTGTCTAGAGAATTTGGTGCTTTTACTTGTTTTCGAATTGTTTGCAACCCAATAATGATTTCTTTGAATATATGTTCATATATGAATGATGTTCATATCATAGTTTATACCTGTGGGTTGTGTGCTAACTTTGACCTTTTGCTGAGCGTGACTGGTCACTTAAATCAGGTGTCATTGTTTCTGTTCACTGATTGGATGGCTGAACATTTTTAAAAGAGGCTATTGAAGTATTAATACCAATGCATTTCTAGCAGGAATGTTCAGACAACTACTCCATGCTAAAATCCACTGAAGTTTTGGGATTCACAGACATACTCATTAATAAACTGCTGGCCATCTGAATACTTATGAAGAACAGTAGCAGGAGGAAATCCTGTTCCCGCTGAAGTTACTGGAAAAACTCCTGTTGATTTCAGTGGGCCAGGATTTCATCCATGGAATTTATGCACAAAAATACCTGCAATCACTCGGCCAGCTTTCCCTGTTATCACTCAGCTATCTCATTTACCTGCCATGATTCACTGGCTACCTCAATTTTCTTTCACCAACATCAGTCACTATGGATCTGATCTTGTGCTCATTGAAGTCCATGGAAGCATTGCTACTAGAACTGTGTGACTAATGGATTTTTCAGCTCACTGACAATTTCAAAAAGTTGAACCAAAACCCAAACGTTTTGAAATTTTCAGCAGCTCAAGAAGTCAAAAAAGGTTTTGTTTCAGGTTGAACATAATGTTTTGTTTGATAAAGTTTAAATGTTTCATTCTGATGCTGGCAATTTTAAACATTTTTGATTATTTTAAACATAAAATGAAAGGAAATTGTGACTGTGGACTTTAGTGGCAGCAGGATTGTGTCCCATGCTTCCCATGTTATGTTCCTTTTCCCTCCGATTGCCACTCCCCAGACTCCACCTGGCTACTCACAGAATTCAGTTTGCTCCTGGAAGCATATTAGGCTGAGCCCACAAACCGCTATTGAAAGACAGTCATTCTGGTCACGAAGATAATAATTCAGTTAAAAGTTCCATGGTAGATCATGAAATAGCTGGCACTTTGGGGTTCTTGTTATGATTTTTGCTGTTTTAGTGTGAGACCTTGGGAGATTTTACCTCCTGAAAATTTTAGTCATTTTTATGAAGATCATTTGTCAGTGGTTTGAAAATTGGACATCCTATATTTATGGGGCTGGCAAACTAATGATCTCTTTCTTCAGTACTTTGTCATAGTCTGGTACATTGCCTATGAGCCAGTCCCTGCATCAGTTACTTCTTTGGGATGTGCTCTGGTGATTAATATGGCACAGCTTTGATCTTAGAGTTATTACACTGACTCCTTAAGAATTCTTCTGATTCAAATATGCTGTAATTAAGGATGTAAACATTCGTTTAATTAACAATCCATTTAAACTGCTAGAAATAGAACATTTAAACAGTTAAACAGGCATGGGGGGGAGCTGCACTGGGCTTGGCTTCTCCCCACCACGTGAGAGCTACCCAGCTGCGGCTCTCCATGTGTGGGGAGGGCAGGGGGGAGCCACACTGGCAACTCTCGCTTGGCGGGGGGGAGCCGAGCCCAGCATGAGCCCAGTTCAGCGTTTCTCCCCTCCCCCGAGGGCAACTTTTAAAACATCCCGCATGGGCAATGGGTAATGAAGGCTGGGGAGCTGGGCCGTGGTGGGGCTCAGAGCTCCTCTGGCTGCCCAGAGCTCAGGCCTTGGCCCCAGCTGGCCAGGGCGTGAGGCCCATTCAGATGCTTTGGATGCCAACGGTCCATCCGGGACTGCTCCGGGCACTGGTGGGCTAGGCAGGGTTCAGGGCTTCGCTGGGCACTAATGGGCCAGCCAGGGTTTGGGGCTGCTCGGGTGCCACCTGGAATTCAGGGGTGGGCCAGGTGCCGGGGGCTGGCTGGAGTTTAGGGCTGCTTCGGGCGCCGGCTGGGGTTTGGGGCTGCGCCTGTGGGTTGGCCAGCGAGAGCGGGGAGAGGAAGGGATGATGTGAGGGGCAGGGCCTTGGACAGAAGGGGTGGAAGGAACCTGGGGAGGAAGGGACAGGGCAGGGGCTATCCTCCCCAAAGAGGGGTACACATGCCGCCCATGGCTGATTAATGGGCTAATTTGAGATCAATAGAGGGAAAACAGTTAGGAGAAAGCTGGAACCTTTAGGGAGACAGTCCCAAGGGCCGCTGACTCATGTTTATACCTCTTTGTGATCTGTATATAATATAATTGATCCCATTGTGATAAGAAAACTCTTCAGAAAGATTGTGTTTGAATGGATGTTATTTTCCACTGGTGGAAAAGTGAATTATTATATCATCTAAAATACTGGTGCTTTTCAATGTTCTGAGAAAGTCTTGAATTGCATCCTTCAGCCATCTGATCAATCCCCTGGGCCAAGTACAGTTGAATGAGTTTACCTTGATAAGTCAGAATAAAGATGTGTTAGCGACTGAGTTCGTCTGTTGAAGTTGCGAGGTGAGAGGAGCATGAAAATGAATGGCTTTTGAGACTGAAATGAAGGGAGGTGGATGAGTGTGCGCACATCTGAACTCTGGAGTTCTTCACTCTTTCGCAGGTTGCAACACTGAGCTGATAATTTCCCAGACAGGGAATTTGTTTGTTCCCTTCTCTCTGTATTTTTCTGTGATTTGCATTAACAGTATTATTCACTAAGTCTTATACAAGCAGGAGCTGAATGAGCTCTCCCCGCCAAGTTGGCTGGGGGGAGGGGAACAGCCTGCCGACCAGACTGTATTTGTATGAGCACACCCACCCTGCCTAGGTGCTCAGCATGATGGGACTGGCTGATCACTTTGGCTGGCGCTGGGTTACAAATCCCTTTACTCTTGAATGCAGGGGTCATGAGATGTTGTCCTCCTTATTGTATTAGTAAAGGGCAGCAGAAATGTGCTTAGCCTGTCCTGACTGAAGGGTCACCCTCATCTGAACTGAACGTGGTAAGCATGGGGTTCAGATGATGCACAGCCCTGTGAAAGCAAGAGGGGACAGCTATCCCTGCCAAGATGTGTGGGTTTTGCACAAGAGCCATAGGCATGGTTTGACCTGCCCCTCCCCACTGTTCAAATACAAAGCTAATTAAGGCTCCAATCACAGTCTTTTTGTCTTGTTAAATGATCACTAGAGCTGCAATCGCTTGCTGTGGGACGTTTTCTGCCCAGCCTGCTTCAGCAATGATGTTCTAGCACTAAGAGCTGAAAATCATTGAGAGCTGGGAGAAACCTCCGGAGACTGACCTGCAGAGGAACAAGTGGCAGCAGACGGTGATGGTGTGCATCGAAGCAGCTGTCGGAGCAGCCAGCAGAGCAGAGCAGAGCGGCTAGCAGGGCAAGTGGCTAGGAAGGCGGCAAGCATGTTGGCAAGCAGCATGAGCCATGTACTCTGGGGTGGATGTTTTGCTAAGGGTTCTATGCATAGGATTCTGTAAATCCTGCTTGCGGCGTTTCCCCAAGTTAATGCCGGGTTGCTTTTCCCCTTTTTTTAATTAAAAGTTCTTTTCTACACTCAGTCTCTGTGCTTGCAAGAGGGGAAGTGTTGCTTCTAGAGGCACCCCAGGGGTGGTGTGCAATTGGCCCAGGTTACTGGGTGGGGGCTCGAGCCAGTTTTGTGATATATTGTTGAAAGGAGTTTCTTAGATACTGAACCTGGCCCTGGTTGCTGCCGACTCCAACTGGCAGAAGGATTACACTTATTAGGCACCATAACTCTGCACAGCCCTTTATGAAGTTTTAAAAAGACATAGGAGGAGATTTTTAAAGGCACAAACGGCAGTTAGGTGCCTAACTATATTTGAAAGTCAAATGGCAGGTAGGCACATAACTGCCATTTTTGGCTTTGAAACTCTCCCTCATGGTCCCTGTGCCAAAGACCTTACAATCAGAGTGTCTGATTCTAAGAGAGACAAGGTGGGTGAGGTAATATCTTTTATTGGACCAACTTCTGGTGGTGAGAGAGACAAGCTTTTGCACCACAGAGAGCTCTTCTTCAGGGCTGGGAAAGGTACTTCCAGCATCACAGAAAAATGCAAGGAGGAACAGATTGTTTAACACAGGTAATTATCACATATTGTAAGGGATCATTCAAAGTAGAGTGGCCTGTTAACACCTCTGCAGTCACAGGCAAAAAGAGAGGGTTAGGGCTAATCTGCACTGAAATTTAAGAGCGCTTGTGTAGCTGCATTATCTCACCAGGAGAGCTCTCCCACTGATGCAATGAAACCACCTAAAGGAGTGGCAGTAGTTAAGTTGACAGGAGAGTGCCTCCCGCCGACCTAGCGCTGTCCACACATGCCGGCAAAACTGAAGTTACTCAGAGCTTTATTTATTTTCATACTCCTGAGCGACAAAAGATGTGCTGGCATAAGTGCTAGTGTAGACAACGCCTGAGCCACTTGTGTTACAGATTGTTGTAAGAAGCCATACATCCAGGTTCTCTGTTCAGTCCATGTTCTTTCGTGTCTAGCAGAGTAATGAATGTAAGCTCCCAGGCTTGTCTTTGGAAAGTGTGGTGCAGGTTTTCTTTGAGGGTGAGGACGGATAGGTCAGATATAGAGTGATCGCTTTGTGAAAAGCGTTCATTCACAGGTGATAGGGGGCTTTTGTCTTTTATCATCCTCCCGTGTGAGTTCATTCCAGAGTGTAGTGATTTTACCCACACAGTTGTTACTGGGGCATTTAGTGCACGGAATGAGGCATACCGCATGGGATAGGCCTGATTAGGATCCACAGATCTTCAGAGGTGTGTTGTGGGGGGTGCTGATCTTTGTAGCAATGGAGATGTGTGCAGGTTCTAAGATACTCTGCTCTGGGTCTGAGATCCATCACATATCTTACCACTTTCTGCTCTAAGGGAAAGACGCACCTTTCCAGCCTTGCCTTTGCTCACATAAACAAAGAGCACAGTGTACATATCATTTTTAACAACCAAAACAAAACACTACACTACATGCACAACTTTTCCCCTGGGGAAAGAATGAAAGAAAGAATGCACCATGTGACCGATGTTATCATGGCGCTTAATGCACTTCTGGAAGGTGCTCAGATACAGTGATAACGAGGAAGGATAAGAACCTGTTTAGAATAGAAAAGAATCAGTAGTGGGCCTAAATTAGATAAACACACAACATGAAAAGAGGTAAAGAGAAGGGATTAGGGTTCAAACAATGTGAGTGAAAGCACAGAGTGAGCAAATCACAGGAGGTCTAATATTTTTTAAGACTTTGGGCCAATTCTGCCCCCTTATTCATGGTGAGTTGTCCTTTACTCTGAAAGCTCAAGCTGTCCCACTGAAATTAGGCCTTGAGATAGGGGAGAGTTTGGTGGAGGAACCAATTGCTAAAAATTGTAATACAAATACTTTCCAAACAAACTGTTCTAAAACTTATGCTTTAAAATATTTTCAAAAGTGTACTTTCTGCATATATTATACCATCTCTATTAAACTGCTGCAAGGTAGCTTTTTAAAAAAATATACTAAATGACACCTAAATGTTTGGTGATTTAATCTGATCAAACGATTTGGAAGATAAACATGTTTTCCCGTGTTTTGTTGATGCACCTAGTAATTTTGTTGCAAATATATTTCTAGCCTTCTGTGTTTCTGTTAATTTTCAGGCTATAGGTTTCTTAGCTTTTAAATAACATTGCAGTATCCCCTATTATTCAAGGTAAGATACCTGGCAGCTGTGATAGCATCATTCCCTTTTCCCCTAGTCCTTTAGAGCAAGTAAGAGTAGAGCATGGGTAAAAAAGACAGAGCTTTGTCTCCTGCTTCTTAGGCCTTGTCTACACTAGAAAGCTTTGTCAACGGTAGGTTTTTTGTTGATAAAAAAGCACGGTAAATACAGCGCTTATGCCCGTCCACATACCACTCATTTTGTCTCAAAAATGCATTCACACTTGCTAGTGTAGACCAGGCGAGACTGTATTAGAGCTTGGTGTTGGATATGGAAGACATGAATGTAATTGTGTAGCTGGATGCTCCTGGAGACTAATTTATTTTAAGCTTTTTTCCCCAGGTCATTACAATATTTTCTGTAATCATGAGGATTTTCAAGGCTGACAACAGGTTCCGATACGGAGGAAACCTCCACAAGGGTGCTTGTGTTTGTATGTTGTACCACAGGCTAGAAAACGAGTGTGAATTTTCCATACTATTTGAGATCGTCCCCGTTGTGATCTCTTCCTTTCAAGGCCTCAGCAGCATCTTTGCAATCGATGCTCTTTAAAACGCCTCAGTTCAAAGATGCTTTTTGTGGGCAGGGAAGAGACGGAAGAGGCCTAAAACCAGGGCTTAGTTTGTGCCTGGGTTTGCTGGGGCTGAACCCCCTGACACCTCCAGGTTGGCAGTTCATAGCCCTGGCACCTCTGGCCTTTGCCGCACCAGTTATGAAAGTAAAAATATTGCTTGAGCCCTAGCATTTCTTTCATTACAAATTAAGCACTGCCTAAAATCTAGCATCTCCTTCGTGAGGAATATTTCAAATTCCCTTCGTCCAGCAGCCCCTTCTGCCCTGGCAGCTTTCCTTCAACGGAAAGACCTGAGGTCCTCTCTCAGCTGTTTGCATGCTCCATGGTGTATTGCCTGATGGTCAGATTTGAACTCCACGGCATTGGTATGCAAGCAGAGAAGTTGCTGGAGGTACTGGTACCTGGAGCAGTGACCACGGAAGTAGATTCAGAAATCTCAGGAAGAGGGGTCTGAGTGATGTGAGGGGAGAAGGGGTGGTGGTACGTAGCACGCAGGTGTTGCAAAGGGGCCTGTACCAGACGATCATGGAGAATGATGGGAGGGAGGTAAGGAGGAGCTCTGCTTTATTCGTACAGCAGATACTGTAATGATATGTATACCAGCAGTATTATTCAGCCATTAGATGTCTCTGGGACCTCTACAGATTTCAAGATCGTGTCTGGTCCCTAATAAACGACAGGGAAAAAGCAGGAACTCAGGCTGTGTAGACGCCTGTTTGCTTCTGTAGTTCATAGTTGTTGTCTATATAAAGTGCCTTCTGTTTGAGAAAGGCTGTGATTTTATATATCATGACAGATACCATGCGTAGTTGTTGAAACACGACTAAACCTATTTATTCATTCAGCTTTGCGAAACTGCCATGGAAATTTACCAGCCCAGGCACCAAGTCTAATCTTCTAGCCTTAGCAGGCTGGAAAAACTAATGACATTTCACTTGTCCATCAAAAATAATTATATGTCCCAGTTGAGTGGACAAGTAGAATTTGCAAGACATGATTAAATGCCTATGTTTGGGGGATTCTATATGATCTTGTTGTAAAGCACTTTGATATTTGTGATCAGTGACGTATGAGCTAACTATATCAGGGCTGCCTAAGGTACCAGGTACATGGACAAAACTCAGATTCATTGGTGCCGTATGTAGCTGGTACAGGATGTTTCTATTGAGAGCCAGTGTTGGAAGAAGGCAGCTGCGAAATTGCAGCCGAAAGCGGCTGTGATAAATAAACACTAATAAATGGCTGCTAAGGCAGCGTTGTGCTGGAAGACCAATATTTTCGGAGTTGTGTATGAGACTTTGGTGCACCATGTAATCAGTGATTAACAGCAATTCAATAAGAGATGAAATATGGTGCTTCCAAGGTACAGCCCAGCCCTGGGAGCTGTGTTGAGCCAACCGGCCTCAGGGGAACTTGGGAAAGGAGTCGTGTCTCAGTGAGATATGCCGTCTCTCTGAGTGTGCCAGGGGTGTGCCTTCTCCCCAGCTTGGCCTGCAGGCCATTCTTGGCCAGATGAGGTATAGTCCTGTTTCTTCTTTCCCCATGCATTGTATGTCCCCGAGGGAGAGCTGAAGAGCAAAGCTTATGCTCCCATGAGTGCAGGGACTCTGCAATTGTAGCTGGCCCTTAAACAGATTCTGCTGAGGGTGAAACATTGCTTCCGCTCCCTTGCCTACCTGCAGCCAGGTACAATCTGGCCATTTATGTGCTCTGTTCTTGATAAGAAAAGCCTTTGAAGACAGAAAGCTAATATTTGTGATGAATGCATCACATACAGCACTGAGTAAGGAGATTATCCACTTGCCACAAGCCTTAATTTTAGACACTGAGTCAGATAATGGAAGTTTTAGAGTAATAATGGTCCAATATCAGCATTCTCCAATGGCTTGGAATCAGCCACATTTGCCCTTCTCCTGCCTCCTCCACAGGTTCTGTTCTAGCACCCTCAGCCTCTTCTAGCAGCTCAATCAAAGACAGGTTTTGCTGTTGCTAAGCTCAATCTTCCTCGAGTAGGTGCTTGCAAGTCTAATTTCTGACAAATAGGAGCTTAGTGGAGGATTTATGCAACAAAGTCTTGTATGTAGGATAAATTAAATCCCTCCGATCATTTCCTGACATAAGTCACAGAGCGCCTGCAGTCTGAATGACTGTCCCTTAAATGTCACAGGGACATTGATTATTCTGGAAACATTACAGGGCCATGTCATGTTACTAAACAGCCTCATAGAAACTGGAAGTCAAAGAGAGCTGTTAGCACATCAAGACCATCTCCTTGCCAATGATGCTGGTTCCCTATTACTCATCAAGCATGATGTCCAATAACTGGTTATACTCTCCTCTCAGATTGCACTTAGCGCACTATCTAGCTTGAAAGCTAGCAAGTAAATATTAAGCTGTTTTATGGGAGAAGGTTCTGATCACACCAACGCATTTAAGATTTTTTAATTTTTTTAAAAAGCACCTCATCCCAGGGAACCCGGGTGCCGTGAATAATTCAAAACACAATAAAGTAAGAGAATGAATAATGATATAATAAAAGCATTCTGGTAACACTTCAGAACAAAGGAGGCAATTAGGGGAAGATCTGAGTGTGTAGAATGAAAAGTTTGATAGCAAGTAGTGAGACAGTATGCAGAAAATCTGTAAGTAATAACCTATTTTGTCTTGAGATGTAAACAAGCCAAAAAATCCCACCCATATAAAAATCACTAGACCACCTAACAATTAATTGAGTTTACAATAAAATGACCACCCAGCAGCATAAACTATTCATAGTTAGGTAACAAATTAGCTCAGCCAGCCAGCAGCATTAAATAATTATTCAGACATACCTAACCCCAGCTGGCCAATAAATCAAAACAACTGAAAAGCCCTTTCCCCCACCACCTTCCCCCAAACCCTACCAAACACCTCGCTTCTGTACAGTGCCTGGGAGGTCATCAAGTTTTGGCTATTTGGGATCAGGAGGGGGAGCCAGTCCTAGAGGCAAACTCATAAACAACACCCTGCTGGGCCTTAGCTCCCTGGAGCAAGCGCTGTCCGCTTCAAGCACCTCTGCTTGTTGCAGCTGTGTCACTGTGTTGTGAGCCCTCAGGCAGGCCGCTGTGAAGGGAAAAGAAGGATGGTCCACTGATTAGAGCACTAGCCTGGGCTAAGGGAAACCTGGATTCAATTCCTGCCCTGCTACAAACATCCTGGGTGACCGTGGGCAAGTTACATAAGCTCTGTGCCTCAGTTCCCGACCTATAAAGCAGTGATAATAGAATTTTGCTCCCTCACAGTGAGGATAAAGACATTAAAGGTTGTGTGGAGCTCAGACACAACCCTAATGGGGCTATGTAAGTACCTTCCATAGACTGGACGGTCTCTGGTCATTTAGGGATTTCTAGATCATGATTAATACCTTAAACTCCAGCCAGAGACCAACAGGTGGCTATCTTAAATAGGCTAATCTTAAAGTGACTAACGCATGGATAACAGTAACAATATCCGAAAGCCTACAAGCAGGTCTTTGTGGCAGAACCTGTGCCCTTTTGGAGCCCTATTGGCTCTGCAGAGCTATAAGGGGTCTGCCTCCATGGATCAGCTTGCAGGATTGGGGCCTCTATTGCCCAGCTGTAGGAAATTCTACTTCTGGTTTCTAACCAGCTAGCCACTGTGACCGTCTAATGATCATTTTAGATTTAATAGATAAAAACAGCCCAGAAGCAGATCTGTACGTCGGTTAACAACGGAAGGCAAATGCTTCAGGAAAGTGCACTTTAAAAACATGACTGTTAGCAATGTTAAAACTTGTCACTTTCTGAATTTGGTCTGCTCCTCATGAGAATAGGGGAAGGGGGGGAAGGGTACAGACTCTGAAGTAACAAAGGGATGAGTTACAGATTGCTAGGAGTCCCCATAAGAAGAAACAGAAGTTGAAGATTATGAGAGAAAACCCACAAAATAGTTAATAGAGCCGTGGCTAGGGTGTTCATTTGGCAGGTGAGAGCCCCAACTTCAAGTCCCTGCTTCAAATCAGACACTTGAACCTGGAGGTGATGGTCCTAGCCGCTGGGCAATTGAGTCCTATGCCTCTCTTCATGAAAATTTTTGAAAGGTCTTGGTTTAGTTCTACATCAGGACAATATTGACATGTCAAAATTTTTCGTGAAATGGAATTCTTGTTTGCCAGCCAGTCCTACTGAGAACACACAAACACAGATGTGTTAGAAATATTGGTAAGGACATTCCTGAGTCGTTGTTTGGGAAAAACGGTGAAATAGAAGCAGAAACCTGTGAAAAATTGAAAGATACACAATGATCTGTCTGCCTGAATGTCAGGAGGGCTAAAAGGAAATGGAGAAGTGTATATATTGATAAAACAAAGTCTTCTTTAAGAGCATTATTTCTTACTGTTATTTACGGTGCCCACAATGTGCTGGATGTTTTCTGTTGTCTCTTGTTTTATACATACAATGTAAGCTCTTTGGGGCAGGGACAGATTTTTTCTTGTGTTTTTATAGCACCTTTCACAATGGGGTCCATAACTAAGGGTCCTACACATTATGGCAATACAAATCATAATAAATAAATTTTAAAAGGCCCTATCCCAAGAAACTCAGCCTAAAAGTGACAAGTCTAGGGTTGAGGGAAGGGTTATAATATGTATATGGTTGTGTTAAACATTTCCTGTTAGGATTAGTACACTATTCCATAATGACTCCTCAGGCTTGTCGTCATTAGCCAGCAACAGTCCATCTTTGGTATTTAAAAAAATCGTATTTCATGAGGAAGTGTCCAAGTGCAGAATTAAAACTCTTTAATATAAAATAAGCAAAAAAGCCAGAATTAAAAAACCCCACATAACAGTACCAGCCTGTTAGGCACAGTGTAACAGCTCAAAAGCACCAGTCTATCAACTTGAACAAAACATGCATCATTCACGTCAGTTCCAATTTTAGCACTAGTGACGTGTCTCCTGCAGATTTATCCATACAGGAAAGATGTGAACAAAGAACTAACTGATCAGCTATGCAGAACAAACCCAAACTGAGTTTGTCAGGGATTTAAACTCCCAGATATATCGTTGGGAAAATTCTTGGGAAATCAAAGGGCAGAAGAAGTTTAGATTACAAGTGACTTCTATTTGTGAACACCCTACTTTTACTGTACAACTTGATATGTAAGCAAGCACTCTCCAGTGTGGTTTGAGGAGGCAAGGATTACATAGTGAGTAGAGTGCTGGACTGGGAGGAGGAAACGTGAGTTGTATTCCTGGCAACACTTGAGCAAGTCATTTCACTTCTGTGCCTCTCTTTGGGTTGTCCACCTTGCGTGTTAAGGTTCCTGTCCTACAACTCATAGCCCATGCATGGAAATCAATGGGTTCCATGTAGGTTTACAGTCTGTCTACATGGTAGCAGTTTCAGGATTGGAGCCTTAGATTCTTTGGGACAGTTGCTCTCTCTTACTGGGTGTTTATACAGTGCCTAGCAGAATGGGACCCTGATCTCAGCAGGGGCCTTAGGTCACTACTGTAACAAAATATATAAACTCAATGAGTTCTGTGCCCCAAGTGCTGGCAGGATTGGGCCCGTGAATTATATGGGCAAAAGTGTTGATGGTTCTATCTGACAGTATGTCTGCAACTTAGCGTGTTGCCTACTCGGAATTAGCCATTGACTTATCCCCCGGTTCATTGAGAAGATCATCATTTGTCAATTTATCCTTTAGAAGAAATTAGTACATGGACACAGAGAGAGTGGTTCCTCTTGGGGTGTTAAAGGATTCAATAACCCTTTCTGATTATAATTTATAATTCAATAAGCAAGGCAAAGAAAATGTTAACCAACCAGAAAAAATAAGTGTGACACAGCTGTTTCTTCATGAGGTGTTTTTACTCAGAAAGAATTTACAAAACTGACAGAAATGTATTAAAGTTACATATTTTTTTCAATTTATGAGCAGATAATGTCATTCAGCCTGGCCTGGGCAACCTTTGAAAAGGCATATAATTGCAGAAACAAAGATATTAGGAAAAGTAAAGGGCTTGGGAAATACATATAATAACTCTGGGGATGACAGGACACTGAACAATATTGTAGAATCAAGGATATGCACATAAAGGAGGAGCAACTGCATTGTCTTGTAATCTAACAGTTCTTTAATGTAGCCAGCACCCTTACACAGTAGCACCTGTCTCCTCCAGAGCAGGGTGCAGACAGCACCATGACAAAATATTTTCTTTTCCCCTTTCCCTTTATTGTTGTTATTATGTAACATTTATATTGTTCCAGCACCTAAAAGATGCAGCCAATTTGGACTGCACTGTGCTAGGTGCTGTACAAAGCTATCAGAACTGATAGCCGCTGCCCCAAAGACTGCACAGTCTAAACAGACAAGACAGACCAAAGGCATGAGAAAAGCAATGGTATTATCCCAGTGCTCCTCAAACTTTTGACTCCTGCGCCTCCCCTTCCCCTTGTATGCCTTCCCCTTCCCCCCACAGCTGGGGCTGGGAGCGGGGCCACTGTCAGGCTGGGGCTGCGGCTGGGATCGGGGCCACAGTCAGGAAGCTGTGGTTGGAGCTGTGGTGACAAAGGGTTAAAAACTTTTTAGTTCGTCTATGTTCCACGCCTTAGACGGGCGGGGGGCTTGGAGGAGAGAGGGAAAAAGTATCTTTCTTATCTTATTTACTTTCACTAATTTATGACTCTGTGTCAGTTTTACAACTTGAAATGGGACTTTCTATTCCTTGCTTAAAACAGTGGATTTTCTAAAGAGATTGATTCTTAAAACACCCACTTGCAAACACACTTTTATACAACTTAGGTTTGACTTATTGAGGAATCCGCACCGTTTCAATTTCAGCTCGTAATACTGACGAGGTGAATGAATCCGATAACGGAACGCTTATTTAGCGGGAGGGGGGAAGGAAAGGCAAACAAGCAGATACAGAAGGAGTCCTTTGAAGTCACAGAAGCTCTACTGAGCAACGGAGCTACAAAGGCTCATGAGTTAGGAAGGGGAAAGGGTAGCCTTGTGGCTACAGTCACTCCGCCTGTCCGTTGAGTCACTAGATTCAGACAGGCCCCCTTTGCTATTCACCCGACCAACTTGTGGACGGATGAAGGCAGCTGGGATCTGTCTTAGTCCAAGACTTGGTCAACGGCTTATAAATCTATCATTCATCATTCATTTATACAATAACACATCTTTTATATTCAATTTATAACTACTATTTATTGGGAATTTTTACCTTACCAATTATCTTCTCTTATTCTTTTACAGATTCTTAACACACAAATAAAACTTAAAAACAACAGATTACAGTGACACAAGTACACAAACATTTACCCCAAGAGTTACAGCGACAATTACCCCTGGAATACAAATAGAATTATTACTGATTTTACATTACTACTCACCACATATATGGATGAACTCAGCTGCAGCAAAAAAACAAATATACCATGGCCAGGTTACTATATTTTCATCCAGGTGGAACCTCTATTGTATTCACACCCAGGTTATCATCCGCAGGACAAAGCCCCACGGGTTATCAGCATCCAGGTGGAACCTCTATCGTATTATTTTGAGCGATGAGCTGGAGAGAGGTGAAATGGTTGATCAGACTCATTGCGCGGTGCTATTCTGGTGCACCCCCTTCTTGTTTCATGGCTCTCTGAAAAGGTCTCGATCTGACAACGCTTTTATATCTCTTCTTCAGCTAATTCATCCGCTAAGCCAATGGTAGACCCTTCCTTTAGCATCTTATCAGCAGCCCCCTCCTTGAAACTTTACTGCTGACTTGCAAAGCTGATTTTGCAGCGACTGCAAAATTCCCATGTCTGGGTCCGGCCCCCGTTATCATGGGTTCACTTCAAGGTTGTTTTTTCCTTTTTGCTGTCTCTGAGTCCCCCACACATGGATTTATAGCTTTTCTCAAAATGGACTCGGGGCACTGTTTTTTTTTTAAAAAAACATGTTTTTACCCTGTTACAACAGGAGCCACGGGCAGAGGCTGGCTGCAGGGACTGCAGTGCTGAGGCCATGGCCCAAGGTGGAGCTGGGTACCGTGACTGGGCTCCACATCTGGGAGGCAGGGGGAGGGGTGGGCTCTGCAGCCAAGAGTGGGGTGAGGCTGGTCACTGTGGCTGGTGGGAGGGGGACCCGAGCTCAGGCTCTGCGTCTAGGCGGCAGGAGCTGACACTGTGGCCAGGCACAGAGCAGCAGAGCTTGGGGCACAGCGGGGATGGGATGGGATGGGTGGCACTCCCCCTCCCCCCATGGGGCGGGCCCAGCCTCACCCCCCTGAACCTTACTCCATGCCCCTCAGTGGTTCGCGCCCCCTCTGATTGAAGACTCCTGTATTATCCTCATTTTTAAGTTGGGAAAATTCTCAGCGGAGGAGCCCTACAGATAGTTAGGAGGGGTTGAAATGAATTGTGTACAGAACTGAGCTCTTTGGGGCATGGGGTGGATTTGATTTATTTGGGGGAATGAAGATGTTCCAATGGAAATCAAATAATCAAGGATTTGGAGGCTAGGGCAACACAGGCATTTTTTCATTCAGGCTACGAAGCGCAGCCCTATTTCCCATTGCCCCAGCCTCTCTCTCAGCACATCCACCCGCAGCCCAGTGAATGGGGACGGGGAAACCCATTATACTGTAGTTCCTTTAAAACACAAATTCCAGTCAATTCTTAAGGAAAGATCCGGAAAATCTTTATTGTACATATCAACCAAACACTGTGCAGAAATGAATTAACATGGCTTCAAATTATATAGAGTCTAAAGGACGGGAAGTAACGTTCTCACTTTTGGGAGCTCACTTATTACTGCTGGTTTCGGCTCTGTCTTAGCCCTTTTTGGAACAGCATCCCGGTTGACTTGCTGGGGGAGGAAAAGGCGATCTAAAGATATCAGGCATGATTTTGGGAGCTATTGCATTCCTCCTACAATGCGCTGAGGTGCCTCACCTCTCAATGGCTTGAGAGCCAAAGGTACTGAACATTTTGAAGGATCAGGCCCTTCATGAGAACCACAGTACGTCACCCATAACTTGAAACAGTACGTGGGGTCAAGCCTGTCAGATGGCTGACAAAGATAGCAATTCCAGCCCGCTGTCAGAAAACGATTTCTATTAAAACAATCAAAGGGGATGAAATCCCTGGTGACTGTTGTTGAGACACAGACTCTAGAGCTGGGGTGTCAAACATATGGGGTTCATCTTTTCAGCCTGCACACCCTAAGGTCCACCAGCCCAAGTGCTGCCAGCCACGTGGCGCCCCAGTGCCAGCCCATCCCAGTGCCGAGTGCCGGTCTGCCCCTCTCCCAGAGCGCTGCCAACCCAAGCGCTCCCGGCCCCCGGAGCATTAAGGGGTATGGAAAGTGAGTACGTGAAAGCTGCGCCATTGTGTTGCCCCTTTAATTTTTCTTTCTTTCTTTTTTTTTTTTAAAGTGCGGCCCGCCAAGTGAACAGTTTTGTCTTAAATGGCCCTTGTGGCCAGCTAACTTTGACACCCCTGCTGTAGAGTTATGAGTAACACAATGAGATGGAATCTCAGGGGAGAGGGAATGCTACATGGGGAATGAACTCTAGTCAGCTGCATTTCCTTTAATAATCTCCCCCAAGTCTATTATGCTTGTACTACATCGGATAATTGTATGTTTAAAAATAACCTGCTCCCCTCTCTGTTTTGATCTGTTTGTTACCTAGGGCTGAGTTCTGTTTGAAAAATCTAGTCAAATACTTTATTCTTTTAATACGGTTGGGCCCTGTTTCTCTACCGCCTCGTGCAGTTACTTGTATCTGGGCAAAGTAAAGAGAAAGCAGTCTCGGAACAGATGTGTAAATGACTGAGCAAGGTATGAGGCAGTGGAGACTGAGGCAATTGCTTCTTGTCCTGTTTAGGGTCTGTTGAATGTACCAATTCATCTGGGTATGCCGTTTCAAAAAATAGTTCCGGCAACTAGTTTTTATGCTGATCTTTCATTTTGCATTAGAGTAAGACGGAAAAACGCAAAAAAAATGTTGTGTCTGTTTATTTGTAGTGCTAGAACATTTTTGTCTTCTTAAATCTGGCCCCAAATTTGCAAAGTGCTGAGTACCATCCACTTGGACGATGAGGGTGGATGATGAGGGTGCTAAGCAACATGCAGGATTGGGCTCTACATAACTCCCTAAAGCTAAGTTCTCCGGTTACTTTCTCTGTACTGGAAGGAGGGCAATGGAGACTTTCTGTTGGCTGCTCAGGCAGAATGCTGTGAGCGGGTGAAGGCCCTACTAATTTCAACAGGCACTAGACTCGTTTACACTAGGGCTGAAGGTGGTTCTTTTGTCTCTCGTAGGGTGGCCATTAGTCCAAAAGTCCATTCTTGTCTTTGGAATAATTTGGTGGATTTTTATTTTTTATCAGTTTGCAAAACTGTGGTAGACAGTACGTTTATGCTGCTTCGGAAGGTCCATGTTTCCTCGCAATTTGAATAGCACCTCTCAGCCTTTGGCAATTAACAGATGATTGGCAATTAACAGATAATTAGTTGCAGGGATTGCTTGTGGCACTTTTAAAATGCAGACATTTACAGGAGACAGAAAGGGCCACACTGCATCCTCCTCTGGTGGGTCCATTGGGAGAGGGGAATGAGGCGAAGAAGCACTGTCCACTTTCGGGGAGGGACTAGAGAGTCTTTGAAAGAGGCAGGGAGGGTGGCCTCCCAAACCAATGGGGTTCTCAGGGTGAGAAATCTCCAGTCCCACTGAGGGTCAACACCCACTTTACTGTTTCTCAGTCTTCCCATTGGCCAGATGGCCAGGTACCCATCTCCCTTCTTTGTGAATGAGCTCCAGACACAGAGCATGGTTTCATTCTGCTTCAGGAGGGAATGAGGGAATGCCTCTGGTCGCACTCTCTAAAACCCAGTGGAGCCTAATTTCCAAAGAGTTCTGAGAGGTTGGGAGTAGGAAGATGCACCTCCCCCTGCCAAGCCCAAGTCCCCTCTACTTGAAACAGCGGAGGGGAGGATCTGACCCACAGCTGATCTTGCCATCCAGGTACTCAGTGCATTAAATATTTCAGGAGCATAAAAAGAAAACTCAACATTTCCATCCTTGAAAATTGGCTCTAGGCTACAACTTCATTTAGGTGGTGGGTGGCATATTCTGCACTGACTTACAATCCACTGAGGCCAATCGCCCTGTTACCAAAGTGTGTAGCAGTGCATGGGGTGCAAGCATAGAGTTTCCCTTGGGAAACATAAATGGGCGCTCATTGGCTTTGGTTTTAATTTGTGTTTAGAAATCACTGAAGCATTCAGTTGGATGGGTAAATTTTGTACAGGTGCGTTCCCGTTCCAGAAGGGCTTTGCATGGCAGTGCAATACCGTGTGTGTGATAACAGGAAAGCAGACCCCACACAGAGGTCACAATAAATTATTTGTATGATGAATGGCAGCCATCACCATTTACAAATTACATCTCAAGTGCATGTGCATGCCAAATATCAACACCTTCTTACTTATGCTGTGCCACACTACCCATAAATCTCCCCTCCATAGGGTGCTGTTTTTTGGCACTGCACCCTGTGGGCTGCAGTCATTCTGCAGGCGTGCTGCAGAAAGCCATGAAATTCAGCTGCCACAAAAGTATCTGGGAGAACAGGGCCCAAATTACTCCAGTTGCATTATGTTGATTTGACTGAAAGGGTTGACAAGAGGGTTGACAAAAATACATAACAAAATTGACAGACAGCCTTTGTAAGAGCTGTAGAAACTAGGCAGGAGAAGACTTTAGTCAAGAGCCTAACAATTAGATTGCCCATTTCTGTTTCATATCTTCACTAAATGCTATGTCATGCTATGTCATGCTATGCGTGACATTTGTGTGTGTTTGCTGATTATAATTTTAAATGGTATTATTGCAGTAAGAATGCTATGTGAAAGCCACAAGTGATAGCTTATTTAGTTCTTTCTTTGTGGCTTTGGCTCCTCACATTTCTGACTTCCGAAAGACTTGGCAATTGTGCAAATGGGCACACACAGCAAGTCTTTTTAAACAGAAGGCACGGACTTAATTTTAAATGAATTGAATCTTCTCTGCAATATATGCACCGCACTCTGCTAGTCAGAGGACTATAGTGCAAGGTAGGCAGTTCCTTTGGTCTTAATTCTGTGTGCAGTAGACGCAGATTGTCAGTTTCGTGCTTTGGGGGGAATCAAGTGCAATGATGGTTGGCTGATGCTTACTAGAGGTGTCAACAAGCGCTGTCTAAATTTCTCTCTAAGGACGGCATAATGCAAAAACAAACAGAGAAAGGTAGGGCTGGAATGAGGATTTTGGATAGATGGAAACGTAGAGTGACTCCAGGAAGTGGAATGAAAGAATTACTGAGGATAGTAAGATTCAGACAGAGGCTTAAGTGAGAAAAATTTGATGAGGCATTTGAAATGACAGAGAAGTTGCTGGGGAGTGCAAAGAGAGGCAATGGTCATAGGACGTAATAGTGTTTCAGGACAGTAATGTACTAGGATATGATAAGGGCTGTTAAATGGTAAATTCAGAGAAGAATTCCAAATGATGAGAGGTAAAGAGAAACTGGAAAGAGGGGAATGTGAAGAGAAATGAAGTGACCACTAGACAGCATGGTGTGATTTGAAAACAGATGTTATACCCAAATCAGCAGTGCATTTCACTACCACCACAGAACCTCATGACGTCTCCCATCACTAGTGTGCCACACAGTCATTCTGACAGCCATAGGCAGTGTGGTCTAGTGACGGGGCTCTGGTCTAGGTGTCCGCAGATGTGGAATCTGTTTGTGGCCCTGCTGCTGATCTGCTGTGTGATTTTGATCAGGGCCACTTCTCTCTGACTCTGATTCCCCTCCACCCTTTGTCTGCCTCGTCTGCGAGACTGTAACTCACCCGCTAAGGGTAAGGCACCCTCTTACTCCTCTGTACTGATTATTCACGGTGTGTCACGAGGTGGGATGGCCCTTCAAAGGCGCTAGGTTTAACCCTACCTGTGACTCACAAGCTGCTTCCCAGGTGATGGGTTTGAGGACAGGAATTAGGGGATATCCCTGCAGCTCCTCAGATAAAAGGGCAACGAGCAGCTCAGCCAGGGAGTGTCTACACTGCAATTAGACACCCGCGACTGGCTTGTGCCAGCAAACTCAGGCTGGCAGGGCTCAGGCTAAGGGGCTGTTTAATTGTGGTATAAACGTTCAGACTCCATCTTGAGCCCACTGTCTTTCACAATGACTCAGTAGCACAATAGGGACTTAATGATAGCCTACCCACCCCGCCACACCCCACTCTTAACAGTAGACTGCTATAGATGGGTCTTTATACTACCATATATGCAACTCTAGTTTATTATTACAAAATGTTGTAACTAAAACTGAATCATACTTAAAATAAATTAACTCCGCAGGGTTGTGTTTCAGTGTCTTAGATCCCTGAGTGTGTATGTTTCGTGTGTCTCTTCACTGGCTAACTCACCAATGAGTCCTCCAGCCATTTGTGAGAGCTGGAGAAATTCTTAGTAGAATGGAGGATAAATGATAATAAACGTTAGGTGAGATCACTGCCCTCTTGAAGTCAATGGCAACATTCCCATTGACTTCAGAGGAGCAAGGATTTTACCCACAGTGTGTGTGTGTGTGGGGGGGGGGGGAGATGCAGCTCTTTTAAAGCTCAGCTGTGATGATAAACCCTACATAGGTTTAGGGGACTACAAGTTGTCATCAAAAAAAGCACCATTGCAAAATTTTCATGAGCAACTTCTGCAAGATGTGTTGCTTACACAAAATTGCTTTGAATACTAGATTCAAAACTCTTTTATCTGATCAGTAATGCAATAGTAAGGAAGTCAGTTCTGTTCTCAAACTTCAATTGATTATAGCTAGAGGAATTAATATTGCTGATGTTTGGGAGACATTAAGGATTTTTTCAGCATTTAAACAGAAGACATTTTTAAGGAAGAAACTAATTTACATCTATGGAAATGCCCTCTTTTCACATTCCTGTTTATGTTAAAACAAATGCACAATGCGACATGAAATGAGATCAGTGTACTGTGTAAATGCTGATTGCAATTGGAATAAATTCCATGCAATAGACTGTATGCTGTTCTGAAAAGTTAAATATAAGCTTGAAAATGTGAAAATAAATTGGGTCTTTTCATTCTCTCCCTAGCAAACTTCAACAAATAAAACTTAATATCCCTGAAGGACAAATGATTCAGAGCACTGAAAGCAGAAAGCCTCTATGGATTAGGGTCATGTACTCAATCATTTCTTCCAAATTTAAACACAGGTATGAAAAACACTCTTAGTTCTTTATACATTAAATCCCGGCTCTTAACTCCATACTTTTGTCACAATTTGTTACTGGATATAAATCACTAAACAGAAATCTCCATAAAGCCTCATTATAGAAAAGACTTCTGCTGGTGCCACTGATTGATTTGCTGATTTACTGCTCGCTTATCATTGATCTGATCAAGTCATCCGCTCAGGCCCGGTCTACACTTACCTTCTGGATTCGGCGTCAGTCAACGGGAGATACGCAAGTGACATAAATCATAAACAGCGCTCCCTTCGACACAGCGCTACACCATTTACCAGGATGGTTTTCCTGCGTTGATTGCTGGATCGACTGAGCGGGTCTACACAGACGGCTCAATTGATCCAGAGCAATCGATCTGACGGCAACGAATTTGCTGCCGTCAGTGTAGACCCAGCCTCAGCTTGTTAAATATATTCCATCCACATGCATCAAGTTAAATGTTTAATGTTTTCAAAGCAAATAAGTTGAGAGTCAAACATTCATTTTCCAGGACCCAAACCTAGCTCTGGACTAACCAATCAGTGCACTACAATACTCCTCCAGAATTAGGGCCCACAGCGTGGAAATGAGTGCCTTGGTAAAGAGCAGTTGATTAATGATCAGCCCGGGCAAAACACATAAAATACTGACTGAAAGAAGAAGTGCTTTGAGGAAATTGTCTCCTCTTCAACACGTTCCACTATGGAGGAGACACCTGATCAGATCCTTTAGGGCTCGTCAATGCTCCTCAAGATGGCAACACCTGCCATCAAGGTGGCCCACACCTACTTCCATCTACAAATGGCCAGAAGAATGTACCGTATTGAATCAGAGATAGATTGGCCACAGTGATGTACATGTGCATGATTGAGTCATGGAGGTTAAGGCCAGATCATCTTCTAGTTGGACCTCCTGTATATCCCAGCCCACTATCAGCACCCGGCGCCTGCATGCCAAACCCAACAATGGAAATGAAACTAAAGTAAATGAGACCCACAGGAGACTAGACTATGATGTGCTACAGGGAGAGAATAGGAGGGACCCAGGTGCACCAGTGCAGAAGGCCCTACAGTGGCTGTGAAGATTATGTGAGATATACCCAGATAATCATGGCAAGTAAGCCACACCCACAGAGGAAAGTGAAAAACCCCAAAGAACACTGTCAGTCTGCCCTGGGAGAAAATTATTTCTCGACATCACATATTGCACTCAGTTAGGCCCTTAGCATGTGAGCAAGAACCAAGCAGCCAAACACCTAAAAGAGAGGAAGCCACTCAGAGCCCTGGCCCATCCTGTCTGGTGTCCCATTTCCAGCCACAGTAATCCCTGATGCTTCAGAGGACGGCGATTAAATAATCGCTTTCAGAATACATTGGGGAAGGAAATACCTTCCTGACCCCTGCAGGTGACTGGTGGAAACACTGAAGCATGAGCTTTTGGAATGTGACATAAACCACATGTGAGCCCCAAAGTTGCTGAGCTCTGCCCCCCATCATTGTAAGCAACCCTGTCAGACAATCACACTCATAAGTTTGCCTCCCCACTCTTAAAATAATTACATTTTTTGCCTCCACAACTCCTATTGGGAGGCTGTTCCAGAACCTCACCCTTCTGATGGCTAGAAATCTTCTAATTTCCAGCCTGACTTCGCTCCTGGCCAGTTTATATCCTTTTGTTCTTTTGCCAACATTGTCCTTTAGCCTAAATAACTCTACATCCTCCCTGGTATTTACCCCCCCTAATGTATTAATAGAGAGCAGTCATACCCCATCTCAAAATCTTTTTGCAAGCCTAAATAAGCCAAGCTCTTCCAGTCTCCTGTGGGGCTGTCCATAAATTATGTAACTCATTATGAGGCGGGCGAGTCCTTAGTTTTACATTTGTTTCAGTTTTACAAGGGGTGGGTGGGTTTTGAAAATCACCAAAAAATATGTTCTGTAACTTATGGACAGCCCTTCTCATAAGATAGGCCCTCCAGCCCATGATCATTCTACAAGCCCTTCTCTGAAGCTGTTCCAGTTTAAATTTGTTTTCTGGTCACCCATGTTCAGGAAACTGCACAGTATTCCAGATGAGGTTGTACCAGTCTCTATTACAGTGGTATTAATACTCACCTTCCTGTCTCTACTGGAAATATCTCACCTGCTACGTCCTAGGAAACCCTTCAGCGTTTTCTGTCAACATATTTTAGCCAACCACACGCACAAAAACAAGGTTATTAGGGGCCACTAAGTTTTTTTAGTTGAATTGTGTAACCATTATGTTGTTACCAGTGTCATGATTCTTGTAACTCATATTTAGCAATGGTAACACATCATGAAAAAGCTCCAGATAATAAAGGTTGAATAATGGCCTCATGGCAAAGGCACAGGGCTGGGATTTAGTTAATCTGGGTTGAATTTTCACCTCTGCCACAGATTTTATGTGTCACTTCATCTCTCTGCACCTGCTTCTGTCAAATGGGGATAATAATACTTCTGTCTCCATTTCTTTGTCTGTTCTGTCAATTTAGATTGTAAGCTCCTCAATTCAGGGACCACCTCCTAACTCTATGCTTGTATATCATGCAGTGGTCAAACAAGCGGAAATTATTGCTGCATTAGTTTAAATGGTTTGCCTACTTTTCTGTGGTTTGGATTTATTGTATGTGATAAATAGGCACAGAAGTACGCGTAGTTTCCCACACATACTGTACAACGAACACTTTGTACTCTATGCGATTATCAATGATTTTTTGTCTGATATTTTAACAACTTGAAAATGTCCCTTTAGAAGAACACCACCAGTGGTGAAATTGAAAAACCAACACACACACAAATCATAGTGTATACTGATGGTGGGAAGCATATGAGAGAAAAGGTGGATGACTTCCTCTCCTCCATGCCCTCATCACCAGTTCAGTTAACATCCCTCTGCCTGTTTGAAACGATCACTTAAGATATAGGATATACAAGTTTAAGCCAAGTGCTGACACTGATGAGTTTCTATTTCCACTACTTCATCTTAAAACAAAAATGTACAGAGCATCTGAAGCCAAAGGAAGCAAAATTGCAGCGCCACAGGCAGAGTGTCCGACTTTCAGATTTCCTTCGACAGCACAATTAGAATATTTGAAGAACAAGAATAAATGGCACAGCCTGGGGGGAAAACTGAATATCTGCTTTCATCCTGTGCAGAAAGATCATTTGAAGTACAGTATGTTTTCTTCCCGGAGTTCCAAAGGAACTTGGGCTGTCCTTGGACAGCTGTGCAGAAAAAGGCCAGACCTCTCCTGCTTACATAGCTGTGCTACTAGAGCACTGGGCTTTTCAGAATTTGTGACTGCTTCACCATGGCCTGACTCCTTTTCTCATGCAGCATGACATCTACAACATTGCAATATGTCAAAAGACAACTAGGCAGGGTCACAACTCAAGCATATTAAGAAGTGAAATGTCTACTGTACTGTAACTTGCTTTGGGTTGGATTTAGTAGGATTTCTTTCAGGCTTGAATTTCTCTGAAACTGTTCATCCATCACTTAAATTAAAGGTCCGTTAGATAGCACACCATTTTTTCAATTGAATATTGCTATTATTAATTCTTTTGTTTATTACAAACATTGCCACTACACATCATTCACACATGAATCTACCCGTAAATATACCCTCTACTCTAGATACACTATAATCATGTTAAATTGGGTGTTGTGATAATTAATCAATACATTTTCCACCTTCTAATTAATACAGGCTTTGGAGAGTTTACAGACAAAAACAAACCAAAACACTTATATTAAATACATATTAAAGCATTCAACTGTATCCAATACAATATCAGGCTTACCATAGCACTTGGGAGTTTTAATATAATATTTTACTCAGGTTCTAATTCTGCACCAATCACCAGGGTAACTGAGTGCCTTCCGCAAATGCAGAAAGCGACATGACTAATATCTGCCACGTGTGATTCTTTCCGTTTTTCTCTCTTCCTTTCGCCGGGGGAAAACTGAGTGCGGAGTTCTGAAATAATAATATTTCCTTTAACATGTGGCATGTTCAGTGGTTTGATTAGTCAAGGAAATGCGCCTGGCATTTGAAATGGATGCTAATGGAATTTGTGGTGCATCTCAGATCCTGCCAGGAGTTAGTTTCACAGTCTTCCCCCTGAGAATGCTCAGTCTCCTGTCCCCGTGAGCTTTACTCTTGTGGGAGGCGTAGTCCCATTGTGCCTGAGGATTGGAGTTGTTGACTGGGGTCTCTGACAGGGCAACATCTTACTCCTGTCTCCTACTCTCTCTACACAGACTTGGAGACCTTTAGTTGTTAGATACCCCTGTGCAATTTATTTATATTGTCCTCTTTCCACCACCTAACTGATCTGTACGCCATGATTATTTACCCTTTCCCTGTCTCCTCATTTCTCTGCCAAGGAGAGGAGAGAGAAGTGATCTCTCTACCCAGAGATCATTCCTGGTTCTGGTTCTGCTAGCCTGCCTCTCTCACCCCATGCACTTTCCTCCTGTGCCTTCTCATACCACCTGTGTTAATGGCCAATTTGCTTGTTAGTCCTCTCACAGTCAATTCTAAGCCACTAATTGCATCCTATCAGGTCCACCTGGGGGGATTAAGTGGAGTTTCAGGGGGCTTGCTCAGCTGTTGATTCCTAGCACTATGTCACGGGGTCCTTGCCCCAGAGGTTTCAATTATTATTTTTAGGTATCTGAAGCCCAGATCATTAAGTGTGCTGAAGGTTAGGACACAGACCTTGACTTAGATGCGATATTCCTGCTTGGGAGGCAGGGTAGTGTGAATGGAGGCCAGGTCTGATGTGATATCTCATGTTGGCCCTTGCTCCGTGGTGCAGTTGAGCTGAAACCTACCCTTCTATTTCCTTCTGTGCTTTTCCATCCTTTAAGTGGATCCCTAGAAATAACAAACGAAGGAGATAAAATGGTGTGTGTCTTTCTGGGTCACCTAACCCGCAGCCGTCAGTGTATGAGGTCTCTGCATCAAGCTGGCATACAAAGACAAGGTTGTGCAATGGTCAAAATGGGAGGAGGGAAAACAGCTCTTCACCAAGGGAATGAGTTTCCCCTCTCCTGTGAATTTACACCTAATTCTACACCTCTCCCTCTGTTCCCAGCCTCATCCTGTCAGTGGGGCTGTGTTGCTCACAGCACTTACTGCAATTCTAGGGTCTTTATGGGTTCACGAGGCAAAAAAGAGAGCTGAGTCTTGGGCTGGGTTTGAGTTGCGACGGAGGGAGTTTGTATGTCCACCCCTGTTGAGGGGGTCTCTTGCCCTCAGTTACCAGAGGTGGCAGGTGAGCCCCTGCTTTTTGATTGATGGTGGAGAAATGGCTGTCCCGAGTGAAGGAGATTCCCCCATTATTGCTGTTTGAGAAGGGAAATCTTCAACTTACAGATGCCTCTCAAGTCTTTGAGCATTACTGGAGCTGTCAGCCAGGGAGAAGCAATTCTCTCTACAGACCTCCTTGGTGTTTTCTGCTGTGATCTGAGACCAGATCTCATCCTCCAGATGTTTTTTTTTTTTAATGAACCTGACTGTCTTATGTTGCAACAACAGGGGAGTGTGGAATCTGTGACTCACTATGGGTAAGCAGACTGCTTAGGCAATGGCAGCATTTCTGGTGTAGCTGCCTACAAATGGTAATACAATTATGTTGGTGATCATTGCTTCCATGCCAAGATGGTTGTGTTTAGAGTATTCAAAATATCACTTACTAAAATGCCAGTTCTTCCAGCTTGTTTAAATACAGACCATTTTCAAAGCAGAGAGAATGTGTGCTTTGTATGTAGGAGTTGTTAAGGCTCTGTAGAATAACTCTAGTAAGGCAGAAAGTCACCAATTGTCTGTTTCCCTGCCCACAACATAGAGGGTGAGTAGCCTCTGAATTTCCTTGTCCAGAAATCCCGCCATTCGTGTTAAAATGCTTTGTTCTTTGGGCCCAGCTTTGGTCACAGTTCTGTTTGAATACAGAGTAACTCCTTTGACTTCAGTCTAGTCAATTCATGGTTTACACTGAGATTGTCTATTATTTGCATTGCAGTAACACCTAGGAGCCCCAATCCTGGATCTGGACCCCACTGCACTGTACAAACACAGAACAAAAAGATAGTCTATGTCCCAAAGAATTTACTGATTCTGGCCCCTTTTTGACTTTTATCCTACAGTTGTAAATAAATGCTGTCAAGACAGAGCCACATGTTAACTTCCCCTGATGACCTCTTATTTTCAAATATGTTGCTTTCAGCTGAGATTTGCATTTCTTTTTTCTATTATGATCCCATACAGCTTTTAAAAATCTTTCAGACTCTAAATGGTGTAGTCCAACTCAATCCAATCCGTCCACATTATTGATACCCCCTAAAAGCCATATCAATTTGGCAATTGTCTGTAGAATTACTCCTTGTCTCCAAGCACGCTGGCATTTTGTATGGAAGTAGAAACATTTAATATATAATTCACTAGAGGAAATGACTCTTTGCTTCAGAGTAGTTATGAGAATTACAGTCCAATGTTAATAAAGTGCAGATACAGTATAAAGAGAATTGTTAGCTATTACTGAGCAAAAGAAACCAAACCCACAACAAAGTCCTAGTCTTGTCTCCAAGTGAGCAAGGGCTTGTTCTGGGAGGAAACAACATTTAAGGATCCAGCTTGCAAGCGTCTCTTCTGGCTTATTGCATATCTGTTACTGGGGAGAAGACTGAGAGATCTCTCTCTCTTTCTCTTCTGTTTTTTCTTTCTTCAGCTCTTAATTTTTTCTGGAAATTTTGAAAAAAAAAATTGTTTTTCAAAATTTCCGTCCATTTCCTTTTGACAACCCACCAAATGGTTTTGGTTTTTGTTTGTTGTTTTCCCTGCTCTCTGGCCTTTTTTTCTCCCTTTTACAGCAGGGGGGGAAAGCAGGAAAGTGAAGGGAAAAGTGGGTGGGGAATGAAAAAAATTAATCCACCTACATTTTGGTGTTGGTTTTAGTCATTGAAAAACTGAAGAATTTGGTAAGGAATGAAAATTTTCTCCAAAAATTGTTTGTGTTTGGGGAAAAAAATGGTGTTTTCAGTGGAAAATTTTTCAATCAGCTCTATTGTTGACTTTCTCTTTGTATTTTTCCTCATATCTTCTCTTTCTTCATCTATAATTGATCTGTCCTTTTATGTCCAGTCTTGTTTTTCTCCTTTCTTCTATTGTCTGTGTCCTAATCCCCTTCTTTCCTTTATATTTTATATGTGCCAAATTATAGAGTTCTGTATAGCTTGAAAGCTTGCCTCTTTCACCAACAGAAGTTGGTCCACTAAATGATATTACCTCATCCACCTTGTCTCTTCAAATTGCACTAGGCATTTTCCAGATAACAATCAAGCCCACTTTTCTGTCTTAAATGCACATTGCAATGTCTTTCAGATAGGGGATGAGTCATCTTATGTTTTTACAGCACCCAGTGCAATGCTATATTTGGAGTCTGTATGTGATATTGTAATACAAACAAATAATAAGACAAGGTCCGTACCTTGAAGTCCTTTTCTTGTCCATTTTTTTTCTGGCTCTCTTTCCCCATCTCTTTCCTTCCAATAGTACTACCCATATCTCTCTGGTTGCTCAGACCTTGTCTTGGGCTTTGTACCCTCTATCATTCTCTTATTCTCTGACGTCCATGTTTCATCCTACCCAGCCAGGTTCCTTCCCTACTTTCCCCTTACTTCCACCTTTCCATCTCCTCCTCTCTTCTTTTCCAGATCAAATATTTCTGCCACCCCAGCTGATCTCTCACTTGCGTTACAACTATTTGCAGTGTTTAACTTAACAGCATTTATTTACAGTGGTGATTCAGGGGTTAGCATGATAATGCAGTGCAAGTCTAAATTACATCACATTAAAATTATATAATCCATTACGTTAAAATTTGCTGCAAAATTCAGGGGAGTCACTGGTTCAGGGCCTCATCACAACTGGCAATTATTTTGCCAGCCTATTAGTCAAACCCATTTTATAACAAACAGATGCACATAGTTCTTTGAGCACATGTCCCTATGGGTTCGCCACCATAGGATATGTGTGAGTCTATGCACTTTTGACCGGAGACTTGTAAAAGCAGTGCCCACATCCCCAAACCTGCACAGAGCAGCACCACATGCTCCTGTACGAGAACATATAAGGACAAACGGACCTGCCATCAATCAGTGCCTTCTTAATTGCCTGTGGATCCAGACAGAGCATTCTTGGTGTCTGCTGTTCTCAGCGTCTGGCCTTTTATCAGAGATAGTGAACCATTTATTTTTTATTTTCTTAAGTTTTTATGTCATTATTTGTCCTTTTTCCTCATTTTCAGCAATTTGTGCTTTGACGTGGAGGGGTTCCCCCTTGCTCCATCTGGACTTCTTATTTATTGCTTCAGCACTTCCCTGGGTTATGCCAAAAATCCCAAGGTTCCAGTCCTGCCTGCACTGCCACACGTCTTTCCCCCCTAGCGATAGGCACACTAGCTGTTTGTGGTATCTCTGAGACATCCACATCCCGTCAAAGGGAAAGTCTGCATGGGATTCGAAAGCAGGCCTCGACAGGAAAGCAAGACAAGGCTGAAGCTGCTCTTAATGGAATGTTCCTTACTCCAGTGTAATCCACTTCCCTCCTTCCCGCTACACTGGCCTCAACATCTCAGGGTGCTCCGGCGGTTGCTGGACCCCCAGCAGCAGTTCCGAAGACCAACGTGTTGAAGAAAAAGAAGCTTCCTTCTCCTACCAGTGAGTCGAAGGAAAGGGTAGGTCACCCAGCAAATCTGGCTCCCTGGAGACCTCACATCCCACAAAGGGCACTCTTGAGGTCCCACCTGAAACTAGTAGCAATGCATCAGCCTAAAAAGCCTCGATCTGGGAAGCCTCCTGCTAGGCAATACTGGTAAACACCTAACTCAGTGTCATCCAACACATCTTGGCACCAAGACTTGGTCCTTAGCCACTGTGGTAGTTACGTGGCAGATATCTTGGCTCCAGTCTCCTGGACTGCCAAGAGAGGTACAGAGGTACAAGGCCCAAGCTCTTCAGTGCTAACATGGACTTCTCACTCCACTCCCTTAAAGATTCAAGGGTGACATTAGATTTACTGTTACTGTACCATACGACATTGCCTCCGTTGCTTTCAGTGGGGAGGAGTGGTAGCCAGGACAGTTTACCCATTTGGGAAAAAGTCCTGTCATTATTTAAACGTCCTGCTTGTAATGACTATATTTTGGTTTTGCATTCTTCTGATCTGGTTACTTCTTGGCTTATGCTGTTCTCACATGAAGTGAGCTTTCTGTGTATAGAAGAAGCGCAGACTACTAATATTTAAGATATCCTAGAGATGTTCATTAAAAACCTACATAGCTGAAACATAACTCTTTATGAGATACAACCGAAGATATTTAATATAATACATAGAGTCAGTAAATGTACTTCTCCAGCAGGAACTATTCTCAATGATGCTAGACAGGCATTTAATTAAATTGAATGGAAAGGATAGATTTATATAACATTCTGGTTAGAGTTCTTCTATCTGCTGTATTTTATTAAGTATAACATTATTTGAGGAATCCAAAGCTACTGAAAAAATGTTGTGAATCTCCAGACCTTTGGATGACTTCAAATTTAATGCATTTCATCTTGGTGGTCTCCATAATTTTCTTTTTCTGTATTCCTAAGAAGTACTGCTTCCAGGCAAGCAGACAGAAACCGAGGCACCCAAAATCAGAAGCCCATTATTTTAAAAAAGTTCTTTGCTGCTGGATTAAACTACATTGTGTTTTGGGAAGCTTTGTAAAATGACTGCATGTATTATTGTAAGAGAGATGCTGAAGTATGCCGTGATTTATTTCAGTCACATATTATAGAAACTGGCATGGTGACATTTCTTGGGTAACTCTCCAGACAAAGGAAAACAATAGAGTGCAGAAATGTCACTTCAACCAGATAAGATACATTTTATCTACAAATGTTTCAAGAATACCCCTGGCTGACATTGCCATTGCCCAAAGAAACCAATCAGAACAAGAAGATAAAGCTTGCAATCACCCCTCGTATACAGGTTGATATTCTTCTTGGCTACCCCTCTTTGTCTTTTATTAGATAAACATTCAACAGCCTTGTATTGTATGGACTTTCTTAGCTCCTTGTGGTCTACCACTTCGCCTGGTTCCTCCAGCTGCAGAGCTGCATTTCTAAAACCCCAAATCTTTAAGAAAGCCCAGCTCCTTTCCCAAATCTACAGGACACATTCACCACAAAGAAAAATCTTGAACGGAATTTTATTCCTTATAGAATTTCTTTTGCTATGTAGGATCGAGCCAGAGTTCTAATACCGCTAAAATACATCTGTATACCTTTCTCTCTTTTGAATGTAAGCTTACTTTCTACTGACCTCTGTAGAAGTGGGCTTGTGCTCCAGGGCAAATTAGGCTTAAATTCTGAGGCAAGAGTTCTTGGTTTCAGTAGCACGTTAATATAGAAAATGGTAAATTATGCAACAGCTCCAGAAACATTCAAAAAGATTTTTTTTCTTGAATTAAATATGCAAAGGAAGACTACAATTAATTCAGGACTTTGATATAAAATAATATGTAGTGTCCCTTACCCTTTCTATTTTCAGCGTAGCACAGATTTTTTGCATTTGCAATTCATGACTGCCTTCCTGAAGCTGGCAGGGTGAAAGATGGAGATTTTGGTAGAGACAGTTGGGGTTTGGGGCACCAAAAAGTCATGGGAGGCATTTTGGGATTGTAGGATAAGTAGATTTGTTGGATTTTTCTGCTAAAGTGATTGCCAGTGAAGCAGTTACCAAAGTTGACATTTCCAGTGTTATTTTTAAGCTTCAGGGTTAACAACCTATTGAAATGAATGGAGCAGTTCAACCCCTCCCCAGAGCTGTTGTTTCAAAACTATCCACAGATTCAGGAAGCCCTTGCTGCATTCACTCAGTTCACAGGTTTAAGGTTTTCATTGCAACCATTAGGGCTAAAAATTGTGTTTCTAAATAATAGTACTAATACCTAGCACTTAGTGTATCTCAAAGTGCTTTATAAAGGAAGGTATCATTATCCCCATTTTACACATGGGGAACCAGAGGCATAGAGAGGTGAAGTGACTTGCCCAAAGTCACCCAGCAGGCTAATGGAAGAACCAGGAATAGGACCCAAGTGTCCTGAGTCCCAGTGATATTTCATTTTAATTTGCATGAAAGAATGCAACAGCAGTCTAGAAACTGGGCCAGTCACATTTCTGCCCATAGAGACATGATAAGAAGGAAATGTTCCCACCCTGGGTGGCTGATTATTAATCACTGAATACTATTCAGTAGGGCTAGCAGGTGCAAGAGAGGGAATGTGCCCTCCATGTCTTAAGTAATGTTTAGTTTTGTAATACTAAGTTGATTAGGTTATTAAAAATCTGAAATGCGTCTAGCTGTAAAAATGTCCAAGGTTGATTTAAAATTGTCGACACCATAGAAGGAGTTACAGCTTTTGGATCACTTCTGATCATTGCTCTCTGCTCTGCTCTTCTGTGCTCACCATATTTATTTTTTCTTTTTCCCTTTCAGTTTGAATTGCCATGAGGCAGTGCCACTTGATGACTCAACCTCACACCATTGTTGCTGTCTCCCAACTACGTTGCTGCTGACAAAACAGCTGCACAGTTAATCTTGCGTGGTATTTGGAGAATTACAGTACCCCTCAGCCTCTCCCTAAAATTACTAACAAACTGCCTTCTGCAAGTAACGGCACTGTATGCTTAAACCTTACACAACCTCCCTCTGGTGGTATCAGGCTGGTTTTAGTCAGTCATGAATGATTGAGAAATCTAATGGACTAATGCAAGGTGCTGCTCAATGCACATTTAATTTAATCAAAGAAAAGCAGGCAGAGAGAACCCCTTTCTCTTTCTCACCCTTTGTGGAAACTCTAAAATAAAATGTCATGCTCACGCCTCACTCCAAACTCTTTCATTCCCTACCTTTCATTGTAATGTAAGAAGTTTTTAAAGAAGCATTTAGGATTGGATTCTGGATTTTGGAAATTGGAGAGATTTCTGTGGTAGGAGAAATGGGGCCTACATTTCTAGCAATTGCCAGAAATGATGTTGCGAAGAATCACACCTGAAATCAAGTGAAATAACATTATATCAGAGAGGTAGTGTAGGCTAATGGTAGGACACTGGAATAGGAATCTGTAGACCTGGCTTTTACCACTGACCTTGGGCTAGTCATTTCCCTTCTCTGGGCCTCTGTTTCCCTCCCATCTTTTGTCTATCTTGTCTGTTTAGATTGTAAGCTCTTCAGGGCAAGGAAAATCTCATACTATGTATTTGTACAGACCTGACTTTTACCACTGACCTTGGGCTAGTCATTTCACTTCTCTGGGCTCCTGTTTCCCTCCCATCTTTTGTCTATCTTGTCTGTTTAGATTGTAAGTTCTTCAGGGCAAGGACAATCTCATACTATGTATTTGTACAGCACCTACCACAATGGGTTCCAGTCTCAGTTAGGGGCTTTAGACGCTACCATAATATAAATAGTGATGATTATTATCTTTTGCAGATGATTCCTTTTGATTTGTAGTAGGTTTGTTCCTTCCAATATCACCAGGTTGACAAAAACATTTGTTAAAATACAGGAAACAGGGAGGTCTTCCTATCCTCTTAGATGTCTGAAAGATGCAGCAACCGTTGCATGGCCCTCTGAATTCTGGTTCTTGAGACATTTTTTAGACATGGTTGACTCAGGTGAAAAGAAAACAGCATGTCCTGAAACTCGATTCAATAGCAGTAGATTTCAATACAATACTCAATGGGATGCCGAGTCTCCTTGTCCCATATTGCATAGGGATCAGTCCTCTGAGGTGATGCACAATGAGGGTCTCTCAGGAGACACTGGGCACCTTTCAGGGGTGGCCCTTTAATGAAGCTGGGGCACTAGAGATGTCATGGCCAAGCTGTTTGAGTGAAGCGTTGTTATGAAAATCCTTGAGGTTGTATTCATGAGTAACCATTACAGAAGAGAGTGTGTTTTTCTTCTCTCCTGGCTCTTTGTTGAGTTTCTTAGGGCTGTGTTCAGTTACATAAGTGTTCCTATCTGTCTCTGAGTTTTGAGGTCAGCCTGGGGACAAGTTGGTTCTAGCTGTCTTTGTGATACAAGCAGAGGGAGGTTACACAGTGTAAGGTGTCATGCTCCTTTCTCTGGAATGTATGGAAGGTGGATTTTGGCAGAATGTGCAGTGAATAAGTAAACAGATTATTTCAAAGGGGTTTTTTCCGTTTGAGTTGGGCAGGTGGATTGCTACAATCTCTGAAGCTTTGAGTGCAGGATGTGACCCTAAGCAGCTATTTGTCACACAAGAATGCAGTACTTATGTAAACTGCCTTTTGAATAACTAAAATGCTCATGGATTCTAGAAATGTTCTTTTAGGGTGCAGAAACTATTTCTGTGTATTGCTGTTTAAATACTGAATTCCTGACTCAGGCAAAATAGCCATTATTATCAGTGGTGGTTTCGTTTTCATAGGGAGTTGAGGCATGGGTCCCATATAGGCATGTGTGAGCTGGAGAGAAATTCTCTTTGATTTCCAAGACAATGTTACTAACCTAGGCCTCAGTCCTGTAAATGTTGAAACCTTGAAATCAATGGGACTGTTCATCTGAACAACAGTACCCATATGGGTGGGTGTTTGCAGCTTCAGCATGTATCAATTTTATAAATTATGCTAGGACTCAGATTTGACTGATTTTAGCATCAGCATATTGTGAAAATATAATTAGTTCTTAATAAAATGGACCAAACCTTTCCTGCTCGACTCTGATAGTACGAAATGGGAGCTAATATTAAATGCAGGTTATTTTTTAGCAACTGGATTAGGAACCCTTTGCTTACAATTTGGAGTGCTGTCTTTTGGCAGAGAGAGATGGTGAAGTCTGCGGGTAAAAGAGAACAGACAGATTTTTAGCGAAGGCTTTTGAATTGACAAGATCACAGTCACGGCACAGAGTCTTTGTTGTTCAAGTACAACATGGTGTCTGAGGTGTTGGGGGGAAGAGAATAAAGTAGATAAAGCCTCCACAAAAGTTAAGCTTCTAAGGAAACTGCTGAAAATTGGAGCGAATAAAAGCAGAGTTCTGTTCTTGTACCTCGTGGATACGAACGAGGAGAGAGCTGAAGCAGCATTGTTTGAAAATGTAGCAGAACTGGCACACCTTCAGTTTGATAAGAGAGAGCTAATGAGAAATTAGCAATACCTATGAAAAAGTATGAAAAACATTGTGCTTCCAGGAAAATGTGACTCAGGAAAATGTACATTTCCCAGGAAAGAGGTCACATTGATCAACATGCAACAGATTAGAACTGGCTTTGAAATGGTTGGAATATGGAGATCATTGAGGTTTATTAATAAATAACTAAATCATGCAGTGTTTCCAGCTTCAAAAAATAAACAGTTCCAATTTGTCTCCTGCACAATAATTTTCAGGAGCCAAATTTAGGCTCTGATGGCAACTGTAAATGGGTTGAGTAAACCAGGCACCACAAAGTGATTGATTCCTTCAGCTGGTTGACTGACTGACTAAAGGGTTTTAAGTCCAAAAGCCCCCTGACCTGGAAATCCTGTTGTGGCGTCTGTTGCATATCATTGCAGTATAATTAGTCACATAGTAAATGTAAAGACGTGGCAACAAGGATGGCCACCAGGACTTTTTTAAAATTTGGATGTGCATCCATAACTTTTTTTTAAATATTAACTTTGGTAGAGGTGGGCATGTTTTGCTGTGTGATATGGGTGTCTAAAGTGTTAATAGATTTTAGAGTAAAAAAGAACTATTAGATCATGTAGTCTGAGCTCCTGTATATCACAGGCTATTACATTTCATGCAATTACTCCTGTGTTGTGCTCAGTAACTTGTGCTTGATTAAAGCATACCCTCCAGAAGGGCATCCAGTTTTGGTATGAAGACGAAGAATCCACCACTTCTCTTGGTGGTTTATTCTAACAGCTAATCACCTTCACTGTCAAAAATGTCTGTTTGAAATGACTATGCATCCTGATCCACTATGCAATGAACAAGCTTGGGCAAGGACTATGGGAGCATGGAAGAAGAACAGGCACTCAAGGGGTGTCAAGCTGGTTGGAAATCAGAATTTTTGTCCCAAGGGAAAGTCTCACATTTCTAAATTTGTCTAAATCCCAAATTGCGGCAATATACCAAAATTTTTCACTGAATAGAAAAATCAATAATTTTGGTTGAGAAATGTCAAAAAATTCAGCATCCTACTGTAAAGAAATCAGCACCCGCAAATCAGTTTCATTCCAGGTTGTTTAATGGAATCAACAGTTAATTTTGGTTTGGATCACCATTCATCTGTGGAAGCTGTAGTTACAACACCTCATGCCCCCATTCTTCTTTCGCTGGACTACATCTCCCATGGTGCTCACTGGTCATGTGACTTATACAATATACTGCATCCAGAAGGTACATAGTAGGAAATGCAGTCCATCCAAGGAAACATAGAGAAGAATAAGGGAATGAGGCACTTGACTAGGGGAATGAGGCACTTTACAACTCCCATGAAGCTTCGCAGCAGCTCAGGGGGACACAGATTAATGTCAAAGTACAAATCAAAATGTTTAATTTCATATTTCTTGATGGAAAATAGAAGCATTTTGGCAAAACTGAAATTTTCCCATGGCAAATTTTGATTTTGCAGAAACCGTATTTGTCATTAAAAAAATTCAGCAGAAAATTCTCAACCATTGTTAGTGTTCAGCCTGCATGAATCAAAGCATCACTATCGGGCATGTGGTTAGAGAAGTGCAATAACATGTATTTCCTCAATGGAGAGGAAGATGTTTTCAGCCTGAAAATAAAGCCTGAATCAGATACTGTAGGTGTTGGAACCCTGCAAGATGCTAAACATCTCCTGCAAGGCATTGAACATCCACAGTTTCTACTGAAATCAATGGGAGTGTAGGACACTCAGCACTCAAAGAAATAAAAATGGTTCAGTGTAGTTATAGTTGTAAAAACCACTGTTTAAAAATGCCACAATTTTATTCATATCTAATCAAAATGGTCAAAATACTGGGTTTTAGTGTTAGAAAATTTTGATTTTTTACAGAATAAATTTGAATACTGAGTATTCAGCCAAAAACCAAAGTATTTTGATTTGGAAATACTGCCATGGTGCAGCTTGATGGGACTTGTAAAGTGCATAATGGGAGATCCTGTCCATTGTGCCTTATCAGAGATGTAGCCTAGCCCCTAAAGTAGAATGAGGACATAAAGCAACTGAACTGCAGCTACCATGGGGCACCATAGCAGCATTCCCATATTGTTTCCAGAATAGACACTTTGTGAAAAAAATTATTCAATCCAATTAATTCAATTCAATCAATGAACCCGATTTTCTGTCAAAAAGGTTTCATTGGAAAATTTTCAACTAGCCCTAGTAACTGCTCTTTATATCTCTTATCTGTAGACTTTAGTGACAAAGAAAAAGTCTACACTACCCTTAACTCTGCAGAGCCAATATAGCTGCATTATGTTATAACTCATGTAGAACTCACAGAATTGTTGTTTGAACTCTAATGCATGTTATTATTTACTGATTGAAATGTGATTTCAGGGGCAGACAGAACATAGCCTGATTTTCAGATATCTGACTGAGTGTGCAGTGATGAGAAAATCATATTCTGACATGTAAACTAAATAAGTTGGATATGAAACTCATTGAAGGCCTGATCCAAAATCCATTAACCTTTATGGAAAGACTCCCATGGATTTCAGTGAGCTTTGGATCAGGCCCTGAGGAACAGACTTATCTGGCTTTAAGACTAAGCTTGATAAGTTTATGGAGGGGATGTTATGATGGGATAGTTTAATTTGAGCGATTGATTTTGGATTATCGGCAGATAAGTCTGCTCAATGGTCTGTGGGAATGCTGGATGGGATGGGAACTGAGTTACTGCAGAGAATTCCTTTTTGGGTGCTGGCTGGTGAGTCTTGCCCACATGCTCAGGGTTTAGCTGATCGCCATATTTGGGGTCGGGAAGGAATTTTCCTCCGGGGCGGATTGGCAGGGGCCACGGAGGTTTTTCGCCTTCCCCTGCAGCATGGGGCATGAGTCGCTTGCTGGTGGATTCCCTGCAGCTTGAGGTCTTCAAATCTCACTTTTGAGGATTTCAATAACTCAGTCATGGGTTCGGGGTTGTTATAAATGTGTATGGGTAGGGTTTTGTGGCCTGCCTTGTGCGGGAGGTCAGACTAGATGATCATATTGGTCCCTTCTGACCTATGAGTCTATGAGTCTATGAGAGTGAAATTCCACAATGCTATTTTAGCAGATCCACTTTTTGGAATACAACATAATTTAGAAGATTAAATTGCACAGCCAAGAAGGTACTATTTTTAGACAGAAGTACAGAATCTAGAAATACCTTTGGAAGAATGTGTGCAAAAAAAATGAGACAGAACAAATGGGAAAGTATTTACGATAGAAGATGGCAGGCAATTTCAATAGTTTTTTTATTGGCATGCTAACTAATGATCCTTCTAAAGAAAGAATGCTGTGTAAATCTGCTATTGCTAGAAAGGATAATAAAGTGATGACAGCCATGGGGTCAGACAAATTTCATATTTTCTACATTATGCAAGAATTTGAATGCAAAAACACTCCAAAATCCTGTGTCAGATTAATAACCTTTTCTGAAGAACTGCAGGTACTTGCTAAATGCAATTTGAAATGCAGATACAGTGTAAGTACAGAGGAGAGACATTAGAATTTCAAGTTGTGAAACTTAAACTCTTGACATATACCGGGTCCTGCGGCAGTAATTTGTTTAAATCTGGTGCAGAGGGTGAATGCTGAAAGGTAGGGGAGGCATATGACATAGTCATTCCCTTGCAACTTTCCGAGTTCATGGAGTCTTTGAATATCCAGGCAGTTAAGCAGGAAAATATTAATGTTGGGCAGACTTCAAAGGGTTCAGTTGAGCTGAGATAAGTATTTGAAAATGTGGATACTTTTCTGAAGCTAGGAATAATTATAACAAGAATATGTTTCACTTGTGTAACTGGTTCGTGTTTGTTCAGCATAGTCCAGATAGAAATTGCCATATGAGTACTGAGAATTCTGTATTTTAAGAGCTGAGATACTTGGGTGAAAAGCACCCTAAATTTCTGGTCATGCATTATCTAAGCCCTCACTTGTGAGATTGGGAAGGGTTATTTATTATTTTCTCCCTTTCACAAATGGGGGAGCTGTGGTTAAATAGGGTCACGAGGACAGTCTATGGCAGAGTTAGGATTGTATCCCAAGTCTCTTAACTCCCAGAACACAAGATCACACTGTTTCCTATTCAAATTATCCATATATTTGAGTCTCCTTCTACTACTTTCCTAACATCCTCTTTCTCCTTATCCTGTATGTCTCTGACAATCCTGGGTTCCTTCCTACATAATCTGTCCTGGCCGCTTCTATCCCTGCAACCAACTCACTTAAGTATCTGGCCTCTCAGCCTGTCTAGGTGGGCTGAATTGAATTTTTGAATACCCAGGGGTTACAAATCCAAAATGCACTGTGTGCCTTAGGGCACTTAGACAATACCATGGAATAGTGCAGTTGCAATGAGAGAAAAGTAGTTAATGGGCTTGATTGCCATCTTTCCATCTGCAAGAGACAGTGGAAATTGCAGCCTATGATGTAAATGTTTTGCATTGTCTCATATGACTAAATAATCCAATCTGAGATTTGCATGACCTTTGGCTATTATTGCAAATATATGTGTCGGTTGGGAGCTGCTTGCTTCCTACAAGTTCTTTTTGCTTCAAGCTGTAGGAGCCAACTCCTGTCATGGACCTGGGCTCGATGGTGCCACTTGTTATGAACACTTGCCAAAGTTTCCCATTGGTCAGGATCAATTCCAAATTCCTTCATATCTCACTTGCCTGTATCTTTATAGTTGAACTTTTGGACTACTTCTAGCTGATTTGTATTTGAGATGATTAAAGGATCTTGTGGAACCCCCTATCCTAATACAACCATTTTCTTAATGCTGATGGTGAGAGCAAATGCCTGACAAGCATTTGTCTATGAGTTCATGTAGGAGATCTTCATCATGGGTTATAAGGGCAGCATCATCAGCAAATAGAAGCTCCCCGATTTGCACCTTTTTTATTTTAGTTTTTGCCCTAAGTCGTGAGAGATTGAGGAGTTTCCCATCTGATCTTCTGTAGAGATACACTCCACCTTCACATCCTTAAACGCACAGTTTAAGAGTACTGAGAAAAAGATCTTAGAGTGTAGGGGCAAGAACACATCCTTGCTTCACTTTGCTTTACTCAAATCTAGCCCTGAGCAGAAGGATTCATGTTATGACTCTTTGTATCATGTCGTCAAAAGAATACTATCAACTGAGCAACTTTTCCTCCCTGGTGACTTCAATGCAAGAGTCAGCACAGATAACAACGCTTGACCAGATTGCCTAGGACATTTTGGCATTGATAAGATGGATGCGAATGGCCAATGACTTCTTGAATTCTGCGCCCAAAACCAGGTATGTATTACCAACCCATATTTTGCAGGAAAAGATTGCCACAAAATGTCATGGTGACATTCAATCACAATCACCAGAATAAGGCCACTGGCAACAATTAGACCTTATCATCACCAGGAGGAAAGACCTACCCTTGGTGCAGAACATTCACACGGTTCACAGTGCTGATTGCGACACTGACTATTCTTTGATCATTAGCAAAGTGAAGTTTACATCTAAGAAACCGTATAGAGCAAAACTTGGGAGCAAGCCCAAAATTAACACCACTAACATCAAAAACCAGAGAAAATGCCAGGGGTTTGTGAAGGCTTTTGAACGCAGCAAGCATGGGAAGTCACTACAAGAGAAGGCTGGGGGATTTTAGGAAGATCTAAGAACAACAATCCATAAAATAGCTTCAGCTGTATTTGTAGGAAAGAGATCATCAAAAAAGGATTGGTTTGAAGAAAATGAAATGGAACTATTACCTTTTATTAAACCTAAGAACACAGCCTATCTGGAACACAATAAATAAATAAACAGCCAACAGAGAGCACCAAAGTGAGACTCCAACATGCAAAAGCCAAGGTACAGTGAGCAAGTAAATGCTGTGCAAATCATTATTGGACCAAGCTCTGTGAAGAGATACAGACAACTTCAGATATAGGACATCTCAAAGTCATGTGTGATGGCCTGAAGGAAGCACTAGGCCCCATTGTCAGTAAGGTTGCCCTTCTTAAATCGCAAAGTGTTAAAATTATTAAAGATAAAAGTAAGCAGCTGTCTTGTTGAGTTGAACATTATTCAGATACATGCACAAGAAAGGAACATCATCAATGAATCACTGGATCAAATACCAACTCTACAGGTCATGCCAGAACTTGATGTGGACCCCACTATAGAAGAGTTAAGCAAAGCCATTGATTTGTTATCGAGTGGCAAGGCTCCTGGAAAGGATGGCGATGCAAACATCATCACTCTATGTAAAAGCAAAGGCAAAAAGGGTGACTGTAACAACTACAGGAGTATCTTGCTACTAAGCGTGGCAGGAAAAGCTTTCACAAAAGTCATCTTAGTGTGCCTACAACAGCTGGCAAATCGAGTCTACCCTGTATCACAGTGCAGATTCAGGGCTGGAAAATCAACTATCGACATGATATTTTCTGTGTATCAACTTCAAGAAAAGTGCAGAGAGCAAAACCAACCACTGCACATTGCCTTTGCAGACCTAACTAAAGCATTAGACACAGTCGGCAGAGCAGGTCTGTTTGCGACACTAGAAAAGATAGAATGTCCATCAACCTTTGTTAAGTCTTATATGCTCATTTCATGACAACACGAGAGCAAGTGTTCAGTTTGACGGATCTACTTCAGACAGCTCTGTTATGAAAAGTTGTTTCCTGGGAAAAGGCCACAGGGCCACATTGCGATCAGTGGTATCACACAGGTGTGTAATTCTGGGGGGAGGAGCTCACAGACAGCCTGATCCAGAGCCTGTTGAAGTGAATGGGACTCTTTCCACCGACGTCTGTGAGCTTTGGATCTCATGACTAACCATGACTGTAAATAAGCCCTGTAGAGCAGAGGTTCCCAACCTTTTTATTGCTATGTCCCCCTTTGGCGATTCATGTCCCTTCTGTGCCCCCATCTTTCTAAGAACCAGTATTTTTGCATAGAATGAGAAGATTTGCTCCAAAGCCGCAGCCTTAAGAGACCAGCCAGGAGTCTGTGTGTGGGTGTGGAGGTGTGTGTTGGACAGCAGCTTCCCCAGGCCAGGGATTTCAGACTCCCTCCATCTGCTCCAGGCACTCTGAGGAAGGGGCCTGTGGTCGCAGCTCCCTTCCCTGCCACATTTGGGTAACAGCACTGCAGAGCTCAGCTGTGCCTTTCACCTACACTCATGTGCAAGGGGCAGCCTGGAGTGTGTCCCCGAGACTGGAGAGAGTCGAGGGAGGGGGTGATCAGAGCAGGTTCGTGCCACAGAGTATGTCTACCCTGAAGCAGGAAGGCGTGATTCCCAGGGCAGGTAGACAAACTCGCACTAGCTCATATTGAGTTAACACACTAAAAATAGCAGTGTGGGCATTTTGACACAGGTGATAGCATGAGTTAGCCACCTAAGCTCTGACCCAGGGGGTCGGTGACTAGTCTGAGCCAAGGCCCGCGGGGCAACATTCACGTTGCTATTTTTTGCGCGCTTACTCAAGAGCAGCCAGCGCGGATCTGTGTACCCACTCTGGGAAACACATCTCCTAGCTGCAGTGTAGACTGTACCCTAGAGGCAAACTAAGCTTTAACAACACAAATGAAGATCCTGAAAGAGCAGAAAAAGTTGACCGGTAGAAGAAATAGTTAACCAGTCAGTGCAGCCATGTCTGCACTATTGGACATTGCTAATGCGTGGTGACAGAGCTAAATGGGAAGCATTCTGAGCTGCGTCATTCAGACAGGAGACACTCAGATTAGGGGGATTATCGTTATGATTGCGTGCTCCACTCACAACAGTATAAAAGATTCAGCGACAATACGTGACCATCTTAGGGGGCCTGGGCTAGCAAACACATGTTAAGTGGGACTGAAGGATACGGGGTGAAATCTGAAAAAACTAAAAATGAATAAATAGAATTAGAAATATTACAGAATTTTTAACTGTAAGGATGTGGGGAAGAAAATAATATGAGAAATATTATATACTGTATTTGTGGATTTATGCAAATCTAAAAGCGCATTTGAGCAAAAAAGGCTGCTAACAGATCTCCAGCATTAAAGTATATGAATGTAAAAAAGTAAATGAATTATGGGTGGAAGTTGGCTCAATTTGATTAGGAGCTGACCGACTAGAAAATGAGCCACCAGCAATAAAATAAACAATGTAGCATAATTATAGTCGTGACCACTAATGATTAACGAATTATTGCTTGAGATCTTAGTAGATTTATTGTACATTTTGTAACAGTCATTTATCTCCTTCCCCAGAAACCGCAAGTATTCATAGGCTTTGAGAGAACTAAAGGTGGAAAATACCATTTAGATCCTCTAGTCCATAGATCCCACTGCCATGCAGCCTTGTTCAGTACTTTGTCCAGTTGTGCTGTGAATAAGTCCTACAGGCAAGGACTGTTTCTTGTGTCACTTTCACTGAAAGATTGTTCTGCAGCCTAACTGATCTTCCCTTTATTAACATTTTTGCTTTTATTCAACTTCTATTTTTTATTTGCTCAATTTCATCCCATTACTACTTTTTATACCTTCTTGTACCATTCAAACTAAGTATTCTCCCTCCTTTAAATACCTTGACTTGATCAGTCACTTCCTCTTTGTCATTGTTTTCCGAAGCTCTATAGCTGAGTGGGGTTCGATTCTGCTGTCCCGGTTCATGCAGAGACAGAATCGGTGAGGTATTATCTTATATTGGACCAACTTCTGTTGGTGAGAGAGACAAGCTTTTGAGCTTACACGGAGCTCTTCTGCTGGTCTCACTCTGAGATAATTTCCCAATCCTGAAGAAGTTGGTCCAATAAAAAATATTACTTCACCCACCTTGTCTCTCTAATATCCTGGGACTGACCTGGCTAGAACACTGCTTGTTTATGTAAGGAGTTATACTTTAGTCAGTATGACTGCTTTTCTGATTTTGGTGCAAATATGGATGATTTGCAGTTTTGCTCCCATATCATGCTAAATCCATGCAATTACTTCTGCATAATAAAATGAAACTTGACTGTTTTGCCTGGGGTTCACTGTGAAATTATGGGTTCATTGGAATCCCAAACTCAGACAAACTCCCGTGTGCCATAGTAACAGTGGAAGCAATTTATAGACTAAAAGAGACTAGTTTCAGAAAACCTCCTACCACACATATGGGCCCACATGGAATCTAGAGAAGGCTGTTAACAACTGCAGTGACAGGGAGGAAAACAGAAACAGCTACCCTATCTAACACTTAACTGAGATCACACTTGTAGCCAATAAATGACTCATAGACACATGAAGATACATGCACATCTATTGAGCTCTCATTTTCTTTTTTCAGATCAGAAGTTTAAACAATTTTCAGAAATATGCCATTAATGATATGTGGCTTATAAAAAGTCATTTAAAAATCACTCTTAAGGAGTAGTTAGAAGAAAAAATCAAGAGTGACCGATTATCAGCTATACCGATAAATCAGCAGAAATAAAATCATTATATGTGTGTATGTATTCTATAAGTAAGCACACACGCCTGATGATATATATATTATATATATATAATATATATAATGCACACACAACACTATACAAGAAATCAACTGACATAACTGAGATGCAAACTGCCAAACTGATATAAGTAACAACCACATAGCCATCTGCTAAAATAATTGTTAATTTTAACGATGAATTAGATGTACTAAAGAATTAGCACTCAAATGTGGTAATTCCAGGGATTCGAATAAAGAGATTATGAACATTGTAACTACAGGCAATATAGTTAAGAAAAGTAGAAAAATAAAGTTAATGGTTGGTCTTAATGGCTCAGATAGTAGAGCTGCCTGTTGATATACCGAGAGACAGTACAGCGTAATCAGGATAAAACAAAAATAAGAAATACATGTAAGAACACTGGCCTGTAAACGATCAGACAATATAAAATAAATGCATTGAAGTTTCATGAAAGTGATTATTAACTACTTTGAAACAATCTCTCACACTAACACTCATTGTAAATTGAAGATTTCTAGACATCTCATACTTAAAGGGATAATAAATGATGAGGGGCCTCGCTTAGTATGAAGAAGTGATGTATTTAAAACACCAGATTAGGTATCTGGAGACCTGGGTTCTATCCCCAATTCTGCCACAGACTTCCAGTGTGACCCTGGGGGGAGTCATTTAATCTGTGCCTCAGTACCCCATCTGCCTAGTCTTTTCATTGCCTCTTTTTGGCATGACTTGCGCCCCTGAGGGTTCAGAGAGGCAGTGGTCCCTGGACCTTGGATGTGGAAGGCAAATCACATTAGAGCCAGAAGCCAAATAAAATGTAAAAGACTCTGCTTGGAATTAAATATTTTACCCACATGAATAAAACATTGAACAGCTATATGGGGAAGCTGATCTGACAGATCAAGTAATTTTTCAGCTAATCTCATGGCTGGTCCTCCAGTGCTCAGGGCTATTTCCTGTCCGAAGGAATGCAGAAGGTAACATCAAGGATGATAATAGTACGATTTTTGAAGGAATTGCTACTTTTTATGCAAACACATCCCTCTGAGGTCCTCAGTCTCATTTTCAAATGCAGAACTCCTTAGATAAGCTACCTAGGCCAAACTTTCAAAAACTCATTCAGAAGATTTAATTGAACCTCTCTCTCTTGTGAAAAGGTTCTACACTTACATAAATACTTCTGTTAAAAAAAAAAGTCCCCTGCTCTAGGTAGGTCCCCCTCTGATTGCTACAAAAATTAGGCCCATTACTATCTGCATGACAGGATGCACTACTTAACCATATTTTCCCTTCTTTTAATGTACTTTAAACTGGGACACTGGCACATAACTCTGTGGTTCTGAAGAAAAATAAAGACCTGTTTGCCTGATCTTCCTGCAGATCAAGGACTATATTATCAAGTGTCCAATAACTCATGCCCCATTTTCTTCTCTCTCATAGCAGGCAAGATATACAACTCTGTTGTGACAAATGTAAAGGAGATTCTTCCTTGGAGCTACTTGATACAGACATACCCTGTGGTTCTTGCTGACACTCTGGCTCCCAAACTAAGAGCTTGTGCTGCCACATAACAAAGTACAGAGTCTCCCTAAGTCCTGGCCTGAACCCCACAATCATGAAGGGACTGTCAACTAGACCAAGGGCTCCCAAACTGTGGTATGCGCACCCCTAGGGGTATGTGAGAAATCTCTGAAGGGGACGGGGGAGAAATTATGTAATGGTGGATTTTATTTATTAATTATTTTATTTATTGCACTTTCATAATAGCCTACTCAGATGAAGCTTTAAAAATGGGTGGTAATTTGTTATATTAGTTAATTTACTTCAAGATATACCAATGAAAACGCAGATATGCAGAGACACTGAAGTACAGAACCCTCACCTCCAATCACCGTACAACGCGGTTTCAGTTGCCCAGCAACTGTTCAGTCTAACTGAGCTCTGAACTTAGTCAGAGTTGGGTTTTTTTTGGTTGTATACGTCACACTATAATTATATCCATACTAACAGTGAAATATGGACAGATGGCTAAAGACAGGTAGTGTTAAGAAGAACACACGAAGTATCAGAGATGACAAGGGTAGCGGTAGCTCTAGAAGGGGGTACGCAGGCAGCTGGTAGATCTAGAAGGGAGTACTCAGTAAGAAAAGTTTGGGAACCTCTGCACTTCAGTATAGGTCCTAATAGCAAAATGTATGTCCCTTTCGGAGATTGAGAGTTACAGTTCAGGCCTGTGCCTATTTAATATTAACATGATAGACTTTCCAAAGCTGTCAGTAAGGCACCCTACCATTATGTATCATAATATTAGAGTAGTGAGCACAGTTTCAAAGAAACAAGCTAGTGAGTAGTAAGTCTTTTAAATCATCCTGCTTGTATACTAAATAGATTGCATTTGTTTGAAATGCTTGTAAAAATCAACAGAAATTGGCCTATAATAGTTCTGATTTTATCTTTAAGAAGAAGAATCAATAACTTTTCAGAGGACTTAGCAGAGATTACCTTCTCTTTGCTCCCCCACCATTCATTGCATTCAGAAGGGAATTAATGATTTTCTTAAAGGCTTATTCCCTACAGAAATGAATTTAGAAAAATCATCTGCCCTGGCAAAACAGCTCGAATTTCTCTAAAACAAGCCTTGCATTTTTTCTGACTAATGAGCTGATCCTTGAACTTAGGTGACCTCCTCAAGCGCTTCAGCTTGAAGGGTAGTTTTCATCACTCAGAAATTTCAGTGTGAGCTTTCCAGCTATGCATGCAAGGACATTTTTATGAATGTGCATAGCACCACAGATGAATGATGAATTGTCCCATATGAGCTTTATTATAATCTTTAGCTTGCTGAATGTGACTTGTAACTATAGTTGAAGAGGGATGAGGTTTTCGATAGAGACAACAAGGGAAAAGAGAAGAAAAGAAAAAAAAGGTGGCTGATATATAACATGCCACAATGTTATCTCCAGCTCTAAGCAGTGTAGAAGATTGTAGTATCTCAGATACCTGTGTGGTGACTGATAGTAGAAGCTGACGTGTTAATGGTGACTACTGGGCATTTATTTGACTGGCCACTCACATTTTTTCACATTCAAATCCCTGGACAACATCTACATGGAAATTTAGAAACCTTTTCAATAAGTGATGGCTTGTAAGCTGAGAGGTTTCAGTCCAAATGGAAGTGTGTTCTGCAAGTTATAAGACCTAGAAAATGAGCTTATAATGAAAGTGCACACATGTGATTATAACATCACAATGCTGGGCTCTGAACTCCATGGGACACAGAGCACAGTAAATGGTTAAATAAAAAACCGCTGTTTTGCTATCCTTACCTATATTGGTTCACATTCTGCTGCATTCGCTGTGAAGCTGGGAGTGGAACCGTGTCATAATGAAATCAGTCATAACGAAAGTCAGAGATTTGCCTCCTTTTTGGCTTTGCAACCAGATCCAAACTGGGCCCAGTTGCACCAAACCCTCCTCTGAAAAGTTCATCTGAAACCGGGCATCTCCTGGGCTGTGCAATGCCCTTTCCTTCCACAAGAAACTTTGGGCACCTCTTTCTCTCTGCTGTCTTTCAACCAAGAGGCTCACTCCCCGGTAACGTCACCCTCTTATGAAAAGCTTCTCTTATAGACTCATAGACTCATAGGTCAGAAGGGACCAATATG